>CM052088.1:6887567-7040191 GCA_028453745.1 Agapostemon virescens
CGCCTTTGTCAATGAAAATGTTACAGAAGAAGAAAGAAAATTTATATTTCGCCAAATAATTTCCGTCTGTCCATATATGTGGCAATAAAAGACTGTTTAAATGGACTGATATTAATTTTGGAATTTAATATTTTGTGCCAGAAAATATTCCGGATAAAATTATAAGTTAAATTATATTAATGTTATTGCAGAGAGTCATAATAATTCACGTACTGGTTATACTTTTAAAAAGAAATTATGTATGGCTATATATATTTTTAGGAACACTGCACGCTCTGTGAATGGCATCGTGATCGATGCTTTGAATCGAAAAGGCGAGCAATTTTCCAAGCATTTTTTTGAAACATGGAAAATTGTGGATAATAGCTGTTAAAGAGTTGCTCTCGCGTTCAAACGCTACGCGTTTTACTGTAGTCTAAAGCTACGCGTTCACTTGAGAGATATTATCGAGAATAGATTGGTGCCTTTGTTCGCATGGGAGTGTGCCACAGTGAATTATACTCGGGAGAGAAAAAGTGATATCGATTCGAAAGTAATGGCCGTTGGGGAGTAATTCTCAGATATGTAGCGAATTGCGTGTTTCTTATGGGAACTCTGGATTGCCAGCAATGGAAGAATGATTATCACCTCCGGTTGCAAATCTACATTAACCACCGTCTGGGAACATATTTCCAGTCAATTTTTCACGTATTGTCAAAACTAATGGTTGAATGGATCTTTTTCATGTATTGCATAACTTACGTCGACGTTCACAAACTGCTGAATTGATGGGAAAAATGTTAGGCATCTTATAGTTAAATTATGTTTATATAAACTGCAATCATATTATAGCTATGTTATATTTATACAAGGTATAGTTATATATATATGAAATTAATTGAATGAAGATTTAATGTGAAATTCTTGAATTTATATAAATATTTTTAAAGATTAATTGATAACAACATTAATTTATATATATTACAGTTGTGTAATAATTGCTGACACAAAACTAGTGCAATAATTACATTCATGAACTATCTAGGTTTCGGTTATTAACTGCGGTTGGAGCATATTACATGGATAACCGAACGGGTATCTTGGCAAGCCCATTGTCTATCGAGTCGTGCTTATCGATAACGAAGGAATTCTCCCTCGGTTGAATCTTTTGTTTCCCGGGATCTCGAAGAAACGCAAAGACAGCAGAGTTTCGTTTCTCTCCGAAGAAAAATTGCCTTGGTAATTGCGGCACTGTCTCGCCGAGTATAAGACGTTAAACGGCGAACGTTTGTGTCGTGTATTCCGCCCGTAGCAGAGATTTCGCTCGGTGGTGCAATAAAAGCGTCTAGAACCATTCGTCGTGGAACAGATTACTGATATTTAGGAGAATCGTATAAACCCAGGTCGAGAGTTGCCAGGAGAGAGTTCTGAAATACGAGCGCCGTACGATTTGTTGCACAGAAATTAGACAACTTATCCGTGTATATGCGAATCCATTTATAAACCACCAGCGTAATATTGCTGACCATGGTGACTCATATTTTTAAGCGATACTGATACCAAACAGTGGATTAGACCAAAATACGACATACTTTTGCAGGTTTTCGACCATAAACTGCTCGTTATTTTTCGTATATTTTGTTCATATTTTTAAGGGGTCTTATGTGAAAATACGTGTCACGTTAATTTGATGCTCTGATAGGATTTAAACTAAAAGCTGTTTGTTAAACTTTGTACATTTCGTCCATATTTTTCAAAGACTCGTATGAAAAAATATGCGACATATTAATTCTTCTTTGATGCTTTCACAGGATTTAAACGAACATAAACTGTTCATTAAATGCTATATATTTTGTTCATGTTTTAAGAGAATTTTCCTTAAGGGATTTCACTTAAATTAGAAGTTGTGATATTGGTTACGTACTATAAATTTAATGCTGTTAGAGATAATCAAATGATCCCGAAAGTTTATATTAACCCTTTGTACTCGAATGGTGCATAGTGATAAATAATGCAATTGCTGTAAATTTAATTGCAGTAAAAATTTAGTTGTTGTAAGATCGAGTAAAATAGTCGTGCCTCTCTTTCCCTTTAATTTTAATTCGTCCAGGAAAATATGTTTCGTTAGCTCTCAATATTAATTCACATGTAGAGATTAAAATAAATATTAATCAGACATAGAATACTAACACTCGAGTGTAAAAAGTATTGACGAGGAATCAGCATTCACATGCAAAATGAAAGCTCGCGGTGGCAAACGCGACGAGTCAATGCAGACGAATTGGTTGAAATTGATTACAAGCTAATGTCGCGTGATCGCTAATAAGCGAACAAACCGCGGTTTCCGTCACGCAGCGTATCCACGAAATCATGATTGGGATTCATGGCAGCTTCGGAAGTTTCTCTGCGGGCGATATCCGGAATTAATATGGAGGATATCGGGGACCCGACCGGATCTTTGGAAACTACCATTATAGAAAACCGATTCGAACGTGCTGTCGCTGATCTCATAAAACCTTTTTTCTGACGGTACCAGACGATGCAGACTTTTACGACGCGGTTTCCACGTCCGTATCAAATTGCAACTGTCTTCGTGGAAGGAAAATGGACCGGTAAAATGGAAGCGTCACCGAGAAACGTGCGAAAACCGTGGAAAAACTTTCGGCACCTTAAAACTGTTGAAGTAGTTTCAACAAAGACGCTTGCACGGAGCGTTAAAACATTAAATCTCGCGACTGTGACAACGTCGTTCTACACCTTCGATTTGCCGGAAATCGATGTCACGGAGCTGCCAAAAAATTAATCTTGACCTTAAATTTCAAGTGACCACGTCGTCGAAAATCGTAAGAAGCTTTTATTGTAAGCAGCATTTATTCTACCGTGATGCATTTTATGAAAGCATACTTCTTTTATCCTTTTAATACATCAAACTGCTGAGACAAACTAATATATTTATTTTCCAGTCAATTACACTCTCTAGTATAGCTATATAATTGCAATTCATACAATAACGATATTTGTAATTTGAGTTGCAATTTGATATTTGAATTTTAATTGTTATGTACAAAGCACCATCGATTTAAAATTGCTGTGAAGATTTAAATAATAATACTATATGTGATAGTAGTACTTCCTGTTTCAAATATAAATTATATAATTACGAAACTAAATGCAGAGTACGAATTTATTTTCCAAGAAGTACAGCACGTAATGTAACTGTAAAATTATAGTTGGTAACGAGACAATAGTTTACATTCCACGAATATCGTAGAAGATAAAAAAGGTAGTGTAACAAAGTGGCAATAGGAAACTGCTCGTAATAGCAGTAATAATAATACAAATAGTGTAAACTATGCAATTATTAAACTAAGAAAGTACGAATTTATTTTTAAAAAAGTGCATCATGTAATGTAACAGTAAAATTATAGTTGGTAACGAGACAATAGTTTACGTTCCACGAATATAGTAGAAGATAAAAGAGGTGGCGTAGCAAAGTGGCAATAGGAAGCTGCGCATTGCATTGCCGCAGGGTAAAAAGTTATGGTAGAACAATGGGTGGACTCATTTCTTCTCAAAGGGATTGGTAACGCATAAAAGGTTGCATTAGGTGGGGAATTCCATTCGAGAATTATGATGGAAAGAATTACTGCCGGATGAATAGGTCGAATTTTTCTGTCGACAGAGACAAGTGTTCCTATTCGATTCTGCCACAATGTGCTAGCGGAAAAGTGTAGAACTTTCGGATTTATGATATCTACTTGCGTAACTGCCTCTGTTTTTGGGGAAAAAGAACAGCCGACCACAGCGTCCAGTGTTTCTGGCGTACCTCGCGTAAAAACGGCCCGCGGTTTTGCAGCCTGACACCAGCAACCTTCTATTATTTAGTGGCACAATAAATCGTCGACACATCTGGAATGTTCTTCTGTAGAACGGAGAGGAGATAGTTCGGTTTTTAATCAATTCTTTTTTTTTTTTTTTTATTTCAATCCATTCAATTGCTGCCCGACACGCGTTAAAACGTTCTGATAATCGATGATCCAACAAACGTTCCAGAACGGTTGAATAACAGCAATTGTACTGAAATTAAACCAACATTTATGCTCTGTTTCCCGCAATTCTACGGGATGCTCACATAAATCTACACGAGGTTCTGCCGCAATTAGAGCTTCCGCTATTCCAAATTAGACCAACTTTGTTGAAGCATTTCCGCTGCATTCCCTCATTTCTACGAATATTTTTCTGAGCATTTTCATTTTCTCACGATTTATTATCATACGTGAAATATTTTTAAATATTAAATACTTTCGATGTTCATTTTAATACGTTTTAAAGCTTAATTGTTTCACTGTTCTCGTAGCCATAAGTGTAACAGTATCATATAATTATTGCAATCTTGCAAATGTTTAGTGAAATTAAATACTTCCTCTGCAATATATTTTAATACAATTAAATAAATCTTAATTAAATAAACCTCTGCAATTTAATAATTCTTACTTTAATTGACAAAACGGAAAATTACAATGTACCTTGCGATGCTGCAATTTAATCTGCAAATTATTCAAAGATTATTAATATTGTATTCTATGTTATCGTAAATTAAAATCACCCAAAATTCGATGTTGCAACTTCAACTAGAATTTGTTCAAAATATATATTTCAAACAGTCGTACATTATATATTCCATGTTACATTAAGTTAGGTAGAGAATCAAAAAATTTTATATTGCAAATCCGTATATAAATCATTCAAAATGTACATTTCAGCAGGCTATAAATGTTATATCCTATGTTACATTCAGTTAGACAGAGAATCGCAGAATTAGCTGTTCCATCTTCATCTACAATTGGTTAAAGTTTGTAAATTCTACTAGTTCATAAATAGTGCATTCAACATTTCATTCAAGTATATACCGAGAGTCGTCAGTTAATACGTTCATTGTATCAAATTTGATACTGGTCCAGAAAGCACAAGAATTAAAGTAAACAATTTTTCTTTTCACACTGATTTGTTATCTACTGCTGAGACAAACTTAATTTGCTCGTATGGCTGACAACGAACGCATATTCTACTTACAATGCAAGAGACGGTTATTCTAATAATTCTGACAGCGAATAAATGTTCTACTTACTGTTATGAGACTCTTTCTTACATTAAGTTACACAGAGAATCACACAGAATTTGCTGTTCTATCTTCACCTACAATCGCTTAATTCTATAAGCTTACACTAAATTAGACAGAATTTGTTGTTGCAATTTCACCAACAAAGAGTTCGAAGAATAAATTCCACCAGTTCCTGAGCATTACGACAGCGTTATTTGTAATGTATTTCGAGTACAAGGGTATCGCACACATACCGGAAACGGTCCAGTAAGCTGGCCCATTCGGTAGAGATTCGGGAAGTGGCCGGACTGTTTCTGTTTTCGTTCAAGCCGGCCGAAACGGCTCTAGTACATTTGCAATCTAAGCGGGTCTGAGCTATCGCGTCGAGATAAATCGACGCCGGCGAATTATCAAGACGACGACATCCATGCTTTTATCACCGTCGGATCGTTCGAGGAGCTGGTGTCGGTCTAACCACCTGGAAATCCCTTCGGTAAGCAGAAGTTACTCGACCGACGACGAAGAACTAACGCGACGTACGTTTCGTGATGGAACTTTCGTTGTAAATTCATTACCGGATAACGGGCGGCGGAATTTATACGGTTCCAGGTCTCGAAAGATACTCACTGAAAAACGAGCCGCAACGGTTTGATTTATTCAATGGAAAATACTGCGGGCATAGCGCCGAGTCGCGTGTATGCTTGGAACGTTGTAATTCTTCCACGGAAAAAAAAGCTGGCCGCGCAGGAAATATTGTCATAAGCTACGGAACCCGGGTCCTCTGGAGCCGCTGCCTTGCTCCCTCCAATTTTTCATTTCGGGGCAGGATAGAACGGACGTTATAGTCCTATCGATTACTTGAGTTTCTACCGAATCCTAGCATCCGTCTAAGAAATTTAATATATGCGCTCGATGCATCCGGCTTGTACGTATTGCTTCAGAAATGTTTCTCTCAATTTCGAATGTACCACTGCTCACGGCATACACCGCATTATTCAGAGATAACTCCGGGTTCACGTAAGTCGGAAACGATACTCTCTAGCCACATCGGAATATATAGGCTTGATATAGTACGTACTGAATTTATATAGCAGGATGTTTACTGTGGATGAGGAAAAGTTCGAAGTTCTGTACAAAGTAGGTCGTGAATTCATTCTGGACTTATCTGCGGAATAAAAGGAATGGCAGATTGGATAATTGCAAAGAGGAAGAGAGTTTGAGTCGGTTTCACTTATTGGATCAGGCGAACGAAGACGTTAGGTTCGTACGCGAGGAATTAGAATGATTCGATGTCTGACACGTTAGAGGAAGGTATTATAGGGTTAGCAAGTAGAGCGTCCATTCGGGATTAGAATTGTGAAAACATACTGGCTGATATATGAGTAGAATATTCTATCGTGGTCAGGCGTTCAAGAAAAGTATCTTTTTCTAGTAGGAAGGTCATAATTCATTTGTTGCCGAAAATAAAGAAAGAAATGTTTTGCATGACGTGCAAAGGTAGAATCCATTCATTATAGACAATGTTCTGCATGATAATCAAATGTAACGTTCGTCCACTGTCAGAATTATTGGAGTATACGTCACTTGTGAAATATAAGTAGAATGTACGTTTGTTGTCAGACATACACACAAGCCTGGTTTGTCTGAAAAATAAATGGAACATTTAATCGGGGTCAGACATGCAAGAAAATGTGTCATGACTTAGTTGAAAGTTATTTTATACATCGTCAGGCATATACAACAAATAAGTCTGACATAATTCCCCAGGAGAATATACATTCGTTGTCAGACACACTACACTACAGGAAATGTCTTATAAGAATAGCAAGTAGAACATTTATTCACTGTCAGAATTATTAAAGTAAATGTCTCTTGGTACTGTAAGTAGAATATATGTTTGTTGTCAGCCATACGAGTAAATTAAGAAAGCACAAGAATTAAAGTAAACAATTTCTAACATATTAAGTAAACATATTAACATGAAATTTCATTTAAAAACCGTACGAATAATTCCTTTGCCCATACATATAAGTGACATGGAAATCGAAATGTTAAAACGATAGCTGAAAGTTTAAACAAATTTCTCGTTGTTCGTACAATGTATTATTTGACCCCGAGCATCCGGCAATTTGCTGGCCGACTTCCCGCGGACTTCATTTTTACGTAGACCGAAAATTCCGCGTTACTTTCGTAGATTGCAGCGGAACTTCCGCGACATGAAAAGGTCGAGTCAGTGTTCCGTCCGAGCGGAAACGTCGGTGCCGGAACAAAGTTCGTTTTCCCGAAATCGGGACGCGTTTTGCCATCATCGGAATAAGGGAAAATGAAATATTGAAATAAAATCAAGCACGGGGCGGGTCAGTCGGCGAGTCAGCGAAATTTTGAAGTTCCATCGAAGTCCGTTGGAATTTTTTCAGCTGTCGTGAACACCGGTTTCCAACGAACGGAAGGAACAATGGTTCGGCTTGGGGTCGCTAATCGAAAGGGTGCCTTCGAGGCTAAGGGGACTCGAGCAAGGGTTGGAAAGTTGGTAGCACGGGTCTTCGGGGTTTGCAGACTGTCCCGGCGTTAAAGGGTTGGGAAACGTGAAGCGTGTAGCTAGGAACCAGTCGTCTATGAAAGAAACAATTGCTACTGTCGGACACAAAGCAAGAATGCTTTCGTTATCGGAATAGAGACACGACCTGTAACTCGATTCTTCAAAGGGATAGAAGAAATAGTCGGGAAGCCGTTACCTTCTTTATTACGCTCTTTGTCGTTCCCACTTCCTTAATTTCAGTTTATTAGTCTATCTTAATAGAAATTAATTTTCAAAAACATTCGCATAGCTCTGGGAATCTATTAATCTCTTTCATATGTCGATGTAACGCTTTCAACTTCTATAAAAATTGATATTAATACATTATCTACCAGTGATTCAAGACATAATGCTTCCACTAAGATTGTACAGTGTATACTGATTTAAGTCTGCGTGAGGAAACATTATTATTATTTATCAGAAGTTAGATTCTTACTTAACACATTGCCAGTCGCTGTCAATGAAAAAATAACAATCTAATGACTAAAAACTGTGTTTTCTATTTAATTCAAACCTTGCGTTAATTTTAAGACACCCTTTATTACCAGACAAACAAATGCAACTGCTGTGTCCACTCATAAAGTGAACAAGAGTTGTAGCTCTTTAAAATGCGAAATTTTAATATCAACGTTAATTTCGCAGTTTGCGCACTTTGTAGTAAATGTGCAATTAAACATGTAATTCCATGTTTGTAACTCGTGCAAGCATTATGAAACATTCTAGTCAGCTATTCTGATGCCTGCCACTGTAGAATATTTCAACGACAATGACACCTGGCCCCATTCCCAGTTTTCCATTCTTAAGAAAACTGCGTTGATTTCTGAAGGTATTTGAAACTTCACAGTCTACTAACTCGTGCTAATCTCAGTTCGCGAAGTTTTCTGTCCAATAATTGAAGAGAATGGGGCGCGGACTGTTGGAAATCACGCGTTGTAACGATAATTGTCCAGCCCTTGGGATAGTTTGCAATTGAATTGCTTTTGTTCTGACGAGACGAAGTTTTCTTGGACTTCGATCAAGCTTGCCGGTTTCGAAAGACTCGAAAGCCTTCACGAAAGTGTCGTGAAAGAGGCCACGCAGAATCTTTTACTCGCTTTCGAAACTTTCGGTGTGTTAATACAAGCAACAAGTATCTGTATCTCCAATATCCTAGCAATTCTTCTAGAAACTACCTTGTTCTGCATCTGGACAGGATTTCCCTAGCATTTGGTAATCTGTTATTGCAAGTCTATATTTATTCAATCTTTATTTATTTATAATATATATATATATATACTTAAACCTTTATTTGGTGAATGCAGAATAGTTAATCTTTATTCGTGTAATCTAAAAATCCTCCTTATGGACAGCAACGTTAAACCAATAAATTTAGACACTGTATATTTAAATAAATATCAGAGGAATGTTTCTCTTTGCACTCTGAAAAACTTAACGAAAGGAAGATGTGTCTGTGTCGAGATAATTCGAATTTCTATCGATTCATTTAAAGCAAAAAGTTGTTCGAGAATATTGTGGGATTTTCTGTACTCTAACAAAATTTGATTATAAATGTATAAACATTGCAAATCAGTGGCCTGTCAGTGCAGGTGTGAAATGAAAAATTTAGGACCTCTAATTATGAGCAAACTTGAGCAGCTTAAAACATCCAATAAATATTAAATTTCTTTTGACCTTAATGCCCGCAGTTTCCGCCGCGGGTTCTCGAGCGAAAAGAACCGCAGCTTATTAATTATTCACAAGCAGTACCGGAACAATAAACTTTAATGCTCTTTCTTGGTCCCATCGCTCTCTTTAAACAGAATTTTCTTCCCAGGAATATTATATTTCAAGCCATCTTCCCTTGAGGAAACTGTACGAAGAAAAAATAAAATGGAAAACTGACATTTTTGGCAATTGTATTTGAGAAATATGTATTAATACTAAATCAGTCATATAACCATAATTTTTATTCATATTACGTATTATAATAAGAACCGCAGAAAGTTTAAATAAATTAATCCTTCTGTCATTTTCATAAGGTAATATATTCCAATTATTTTTATATTTCCGTAAATTTAGTATTATTGCAATATCAAAAATTTTGAAAATTTAATCTATTAGGTTTGCGAACGAAAGATTCTGTAATATTATTGTTTATACATTGTGAAATATTATACTTTTTGTTTGATTAAAAACAGAATTCTGCTACTGGTTACCTTATTATCAGTTTGTACTACTTGAATGTGTACAACGCGGCCTGATCAAGGGTTGATATGTTCCACTTATTTTATTATTCATGACTCCAAACCCAGTGACCTAATTAGCTCTTATTTTATTTGATGTGTCCGACTAAGACTATACTATACTACTTGAGGAAATATATTTATCCTAGGCCTGATTTTCGCACTGCCTTCACTACTTACAGAATTATCTTTAAATTCGTATATTTTCTGCGGACAAGAGTAATATCATTTACATTCAATCGACCACTTTTTCTAGTTTGTATTTCACAATACATGCTATTTGAAAAATCAAAAACATTCTATGTTTGCTAATTAAATAATGTCTCTAATAATTCTGTAATAATTCTTATCGCTATCTTGGGACTTAATAATAACACTTTTATTTTTTTTCGGTAACGTATAATTCCCTTTCTAGTAAATATTACAACATAGAAATGTTGCCATGATTTTCTAATGCCATTTGTCACACAATGTTCACAAACATATCTACCTGAAAATGGATTATTGTTCCAACGAATAATCTAATAAATTTCTGACTGATAATAGACAGGGCGCTTCTACTTAATTGAGTAGATGCCGCCCAAAATCTGTTCATCGGTGGGTAAACCATGCTTGATTAGAGACGAGCCTAGATTCAACAGGTTACATCTACCTGTCTGACCATAATCGACCTATTCCACTCGCGTAACCACAGGCACCTCTGCCATATCTCAGACGTCTCCTTTATGAAATCATCGCAAAGATTCGACGTTTTTATTCGTCATATTCTTGAGAGTCGCCTGTTTAAAACGATCCAACGAAAAATTCAGCACTGTCACGAAATTTTAACGATCGACCGCAATTAAGCTTCTTTTTGTTTCATGCTGCCAGGACACGGGTCACGGAACGAGCAAAAAAACGTCCACGTAAATTTCGATTCCAACGTTCATTTTCAAGCTTCACGACGCATTTCCTCTTTTTTTCGCGGGGAATCGCGCGAACGTTCATTACCGATTTCACTTGTTTCCTCTGCACGCCAATCGCGCACGGTGAATAATTATTAAATCCAATTTGCTTGATAAAGTGACTGGCACTAGGCTGATAACAAAAGTGTTTTCGATAATCCGGGACTGAAAAAACTCGCTACATGGTGGCCATTAATTAATTAACGGGACAGTGCCATCACCCTGTCGCTCGTGCATACTCGCGATTTATACTTTCGCAATTTTTCTGGGCGACTAGTTGCGAGCCCGACAATTTAGTTCGCGAAACTGCGCAAGTCAAAAACGAGCTCCAGATTTATCGGTATCAACTCTAAACGTACCACACTCGTCAAAATTTACATTTTCTAATTATTGACGTGACAAAATTGCTTTCGTAGAAAACAATTTGGTTGGCTAAATAATTTGAATATTTAAATATTTAATATTATTATTATATTTATTTTATTATTTATTATATTTATTATTAATATTATTATATTTGATAATAATTAGTTGTTAATAATTTCTAATTTTCTAGTTATTATTAACTTAGTTATTTCTAATTTTGGGTTGGTTCAGTTAAAAAGTAAGTTCACGTCAAAATATATCTGCTTTGCCTCAAGCTCCAAATGCATCAGGTTTAACACTGAATATACCACCTTCATCAAACAAATCGGTTAAAAATTTTACATTTTATAATTATTAGAATTACGAAAAAGCTCTCGTCAGAAATGATTGACTAAATATTCTCAGTAAACCACATATCAGACTCACAGCCAAAGAAAGTTCGACATGAATTGAATCATTTTTATAAGGCACTGTAAATGAGATATTTTTAACACTGGTTACCTTTAATCGAAACATATCTACTTCATCTGAAGCTCGATATTTATCAGTGTTAACGCTGACCGTACCATCCCTGTCAAAATGACTGGTTCCAAATTTCATATTTTACAATTATCAACATTACAAAATTTCTTTCCTTAAAAATGATTGAGTAAATATTTTTAGTACGTCGCAAATTAAAATAAGAGTTGAAGAAAGTTTGAATAAATTGAAGTATGAATACCTGTTTAATGCCGGGTAGGTTTAGCGTTAAATGATGCATTCGCGAACCCATCGATAATGCCTGGCGGGAAAGAAAGTTTGTTGGTTCTTTGGAAATTTTCGAGGAACACTCGAGAGTTTAATGAATTAATCAGATACCTGGGTAGATTCGTAATTTAATTCTCTTCCTCAGGGCGTACCTCGGTGCTCCGTGTAAGACAGTGCGCGGCTGTTTGAGATGCATTTATTCCCGTTCTCTTCTGCGCATTCTTGAATGTCGAGGAATTTTTCCCGGGCCGTGGGGTGTATAATGTAATTCCTAATGTCGGCTCTCGACTATAGCAGTTTAACTTGAGCTGCCGCACATGGCTCGAACTCTCATGGACGCTGGCAGACGATTAATAACTTCTAGACTAATCCTTTCTCTGCCACATACGCCTAATACCTTTAAAAAACAAAACACAATGTTAGTGAAACGAATTTAAAACGATGTTTATTTTTATTGTAATTTAGTATAAATAAACATTGCATAAAAATTACCGACGAGTTTTCGTTTGCAAAATTTGTTTATCAGGATATCGACAATGCATGAAATGTGACGCATAATGGATTCCTCCTCCATCGCGTACGTCTCGGGCTTTAATGTATTTCGTTACAGAAATTTGTAACAAAATGAATTGCGATTTAATCTATGGTATGTCCAGAAGTGGCGTGCTAAAATACGGACAGGTATTTTTTATTTCAAAAATTCAAATAAAAGTCAATAAATAACTGGGACATATTGTAAATACTTTTAAATAATTGTTGACGACTCTGCAACTGCTCACGGCACTAAACACAATCATTAAACATGAAATTGAACGACTAAATATTTAACAAGTGGTACAATGTTTATAACATTGTATCTTGTTCCATTTTGGATTTATTTTTAAACGATATTCTGTTAACATTTTACTGCGAATATTCTTTTTTATCAAGCTATTGACAACGCGTGAAGTGCGACACGCGATGCATTCAGCTGACATTCCATACTGCACTAAATGCGTTACGTGTCGGCATTGAAACTCGAATCACAGTTGATGAACATTCAACGCGAAAAATAGGGAGAAATTGTAAAAAGAAATTCTGAAAAAATTTCCTGGAGGTTTTTGAAGCCCTGATAATACTGAACACAACTATTAAAAATTTTGGGGGGTAGTTGGGAAATTCCTTTGCATGCGGCTTACTCACCTAATTTGCCTCCATACAATTATTACTTATTTGCATCGATGGCACACGCATTTGCTAAATAGCGCTTCACACTCACACTCAAAAGAGGAACAGCTTTTTTGGCATCGTATCCATACGTTGTCAGAGAAGTGGAAAAAAAAATCAATAAGCAATACTTAGAATAAAATATTTTGTATGATTTGCATACACTAAATATACGTTTCCTCTACAAAAATTCCGGCTTCATATTTACATACTTGGTATACTAGGTTCAAAGTGTAAAAATGTTTCAATAGACTGCCAATTATAGTGACAAATCATTGGGACCACTATCAGAAAATATATACGTTTCTAAAGGGTATACTTGAGTAGCTGGCCATCTCTGTGCACGTACAACAGCGCAGTAAAATCATATTAAAACTGTGCATTATCTGAAAAGAGAAACAGTATCTTTTTGCGTTGCATGCACAAATTCTCAGAGAGGTGGGAAAAATGTATAGTTACTAATGGAAGATACTGCGAATAAAATATTTTGTATAATTTCCATATGATAAACGTGGTTTCTAAAGAAACATTCCGGTTTCATATGTACACACCTGGTACTTCCGGACCATCCGACATTATCCCGAAGACTATGTGAAGCGACGTGCTCGGAAATTAACCGTAATAATGCATTCCACAGAAGGAAGCCGATGTAGAACAGGGTGGAAGACATTAAATCTGCGCTTCCAGGTGGCAGATCTTGGAGTCTGTTTAATACGCGGACGAATTTAATCTGCACATCGCGCAACATGACCCATTTCGTAGCTCTTGGAGCTAATCTGAAAATATCGCGCCGCTTAACCCAGATTCCTATTGTCTCCTCGAGACTGTGTTGTTAATAATTTTCCTGTCTGTCTCCCGTAATCCCGGAAACTCTGGCAAGCGATCACGGTCCGGTTAATTCGATCGTAACGCCTTCAAGGCGGCTGCCGGCCTTGATTAACTTTCTTTTCACGCGTCTCTGGCCAACGAAAGAATCCGGCTTGTTGTTCTGCTGCAAACGGCAGAACCTCCGCTCGCATTCCGCACGATTTCCGGCCGTTTGACAGCGTCTACTTTTTAATTAAACTGATAAGAACTTCCCGGCACTACGCTCAACCTTTAATCGGTGCCCCGGGCTTGCTATCTGTATTCGATTCGAACCTCGAGTGTCGTACTTTCGGAAAATTAATTATTTTCCGTGGAAAATAGATAAGCGTTCGTTGTCTTCTTTCGAGAAATTAATTCTTCGCACTCTGAGAGATCGCTGACAATTTTTATATTATTATCCGAGTATTTAGTCAATTTGATACTAAACATTTCAGTATGAGATGTTATACCAGTTTTGAATTAAATAGAAAATCGAATTTGGCACTTTTTATTTTCACTAACGTGAAAGAAAATATTTTCAGCTAGCTTCTATTGCTTAGGATAGACATGAACAATTTTTCTTTCGCATGAGAAAAACTGCAGGATTATTCTGCTAAATAAGTAGAAGAATAAACGTATACTCAGCCAGTCTCTATCTCGTAGAAACAACGCGGACTATTTTTATTTCGCATAAGAACCCGGAGGCTAATGAAAAAAGAAATGCATTCTCAACATTATCTGCTTGTATTTTTTAGAATCGACTTGGATAATTTTCATCTTGCATAAAAAGCTGCAAAATTATTCTGCTCACTGAGTGAAAGAAGGAATACATTCTCAGCTAGCTTCTATTGCTAAGAATAGACATGGACAATTTTTATTTCGCACGATTAAAACTGCAGGATTATTCTGCTAAATAAGTAGTAGAATAAACGCATTCTCAGCCAGCCTCTATCTTGCAGAAACGACGTGGACTATTTTTATTTCGCATAAAAACCACCAGGCTAATGAAAAAAGAAATGCATTCTTAGCATTATCTGCTTGTATTTTTTAGAATCGACTTGGATAATTTTCATCTTGCATAAAAAGCTGCAGAATTATTCTGCTCACTGAGTGAAAGAAGGAATACATTCTCAGCTAGCTTCTATTGCTAAGAATAGACATGGACAATTTTTATTTCGCATAAAAATCAGTATTGCAATAATACAAAATTCCTACACAGTTATAATTTTAGGGGATGCGCGAGTACATTCATCCGCCACCTAGTTTTCGGAGAGAAGCAAAATATTTATGCTTGCAGCGTTGCAGAACGATGTAAATCTCGACTGGGTGCGTTTCTATGCTCGGTGAGCACGTAAACTTCGCGCTGAATACATTTTCGACAATTTTATCACCTCCGTGGAAAGTGCCAAAATGTTCTTGCTCCCAGAACGATCCAAAGCACTTCAGTTCCTGATTCTTCGAGGGGATCTGTTGCGTTTCGATGTGTTCATTGTCGGTGTCTCGATTGTTTAATGATACGTGTGCGGGCGGTCCGACCTGCGAAACGGACATTAGACCGTCGTGAAAACCAACTGTTGCCAGAAAATGCTATTTACGATTACGTGTGGCCGCTGGTTGCGCACCGGTTCGTAACAAATTTCGGAAATACCGAAAACGTGGCGACATCCACGCGCATCTGTGTATACGCGGCGAGTGCTGTAGCTTGAGTAATTAAATTTCGGCCAACGAACGTGAAGAACGCTTCGTTATTTTACGGATCGTCGATGATTTGCAGTTTGAACCCGAATACCTGGAGAGTTGTTTTATTAGTGGACTGCGAGTTTTATGAATTTTTGACAGAGACGAATAGCTGTGATTTAAAGCGTTCGAAATATTTGAAGAGTTACGAACTGTCCACGTACAGTGGCTAACGAAAGTATTCGAACTGTCAGATTTCTTATTTTTAGCACATGAAATATGTACGTTAATCCGAAATGTTTAAAACAATCTAGTGTCCATAATAAAAGAGAAGTCCCAAGATTATGTTAGCAAAAGTAGAAAATAATTCAATACAGACTTCAAAAGAATATAAAAGAATACTTTTTAAAAGAAATTTAAAAGAGGATACTTTCGTTAGCCACTGGATAACTGACAATTTGGCGAAACTATTGAACGAAGAAAGAAATTCCTAATTGCATTTGATTTTTCTTAAAATTCCAAGTGGCATTTAAATTCCACATTTTCGATAGAAAATCTTCTGCGATCATCCTGTCTAGCTAAACTGAATTATAAACAACTGTAAATATCCTTGGACAAGGAAAGTGTTACAGGTCAGTGAAATAATTTGGAGAAAGGTTACACCTATCCTAACGA
The DNA here is from genome assembly GCA_028453745.1 of Agapostemon virescens. Lineage (NCBI taxonomy): Eukaryota > Metazoa > Arthropoda > Insecta > Hymenoptera > Halictidae > Agapostemon > Agapostemon virescens. The sequence continues at coordinate 6,903,909 of CM052088.1, forward strand.
AAGCTGTATAGTTCCAGGTAAAAAAGAGGTCACTCTGAAATCTCTGAATCACGTGCACCTAAAGAATATTTATGACCACCATAAATTGTCTTCACGAAATAGAACACTTTGACAAATAATTGTTCGCTAAATTTCAAATGGAACACTGTGTACATTTTCAGTATTCATTGGTTCGTGTAAACGGGATTCTAACGTGGCTGATATTTGTGGTGAATTTAATGGCGAAAAAGAGAAATATTTTAGCCTCATCGGAGATCTTTGAAATCTCCGAAGTCCGCTTCGGCAAAAATTCATTTGCGCCGCTCTTTGCCCGTGATCTTTTATCGTATATCTAAATTGCTTTCCTGTATCGAGCTTCATTTGCATCCCTTTGTGCGAAGTCGCTCTAGAAACGCGATCGCCGATGCGCTGAGGCTTCGTAATTTCTAACTAGTTTATTTATTCCGTGACTCGATTGCGATTCCTTGCGAGCCTTTCGCGCAAAATTTATGCAAAACACATTTACAAACTCTTGTCCGCCCGGGCTTCGCCACAGGACTCGTTTTAGTCGACTTTTATCAACTACAATTGTTTATTTGAGCGATTTTCGATAGAAAAACGATAACACAATTTTCTTTACCCTTTTCGAGATGCGTTGGTCGCATCAGTCGTAAATACACTCTGCTCTATCATGTAAATTTTGTTCAACGTTAATACAATTGGAATTGCAGTCATTAGCTTCGTCGCACTCCTTCGAAATAAAAATTCGGCAAAGAATGCATTTCAAGAAAATATTTGCAGTCCTGTAATGACTTGTATATATTTTAAAATTTATTGTTTATTTGGGAACAGAGCATATGCTACTCTAATATACCATACATATATAAAATATAGCATTAGGCCCACTGTTATAAATTGTTATGAAGTATTTTAATAATAAAAATTTATAACAATCTGAGGAAGAAGAATACAGAAGAACTAACATGTAGAAGAGCCACAGTTTGTTTTATAGACGTTGTTATTTTGAATATCGAACTAATTATGATCGAATGTAAGAAATTAAATCAAGTATGATTGACATTTTGTAAAAGGTGATTTAGAACACTAATTCGAGAGAGGGAAATCCGCGATCGTTCAGCAATGATCGATATGGGGATGCAGGTAAAAGCCATCAGTCACCATCTGTGCGCGGAGCAGTGAACTTGCGAAATAATGTGCGTGGAAGTTTTCGGGAACATGTGTTGTTATTAGCGAGTTACCAGGGACAGAACTTGCAAATGTCACACGCTCTTTCAGCAAATTTATAATGGATGAGAGAGCGACACACTTCGGGAACTTTTCGTGAAGGAAAAGTAAGTTTCCAGAATACATGCGTGTTTAACCAGTATCTGCACGAGTATGTTACAAAGTTATAGTTCGGTATATATATATTTAATTGGTTGAGTAACAAGTTCGTTCTACATACAAGTTATTAAATTCTACATAATGTAATTAAGTTATTCAATTATCCAAATTGACAGTCTTTAGCGAACGGCAATTTTAATTCTTATTTTTGTATACTTTTGCATTAATGACGTGAAAATATTGCTCGTAGTTATGTAAATTAAAAATCAATTTTGTTAATGATGCGTGGATATTCTCACATTCTTTGAACAAATATTTGAACATATGATAGATGCAGTCTGCTACAGTTTTCCTTTTTTTAATAAGAATTAAAAAATGTAGTAATAAAAATTATAGCGATTTGTAATTAGCACTCTGGAAATTAAATAACGATTATAATGCTAATTTATATAGGCTTGCAACTTAATAACCACTGAAAGCCTATTAATTAGTATTTTAATTACCAAACTGGACATTTGAGAACTTAATAATTTTAATATAAATAATTACTTCAGAGAAAGTTGTCACGTTGTACAAGTTTCAAAGATTTACTTAATTATGATTGAAATTGATACCACTGTTGAATATTTTAAGAAGTTACCATGCCAAATACGTAATAAAGACACTTATTCCAAAAAACAATAATTAATTTGGAAATCTGAAACCAATTTAACCAATACAATTTAAAAATCTCCTCAGATTCCACAGAAAATGCATTAAGTCTTCATTCGCTGAACAGGTCACCATGCCAAATACTTGATAAAGACACTCACTTCCAAACCTAATCATTAATTTGAAAATTGTCAAGCATTGATTTCCAATTTAACAAACGCAACTTAAAAATATCTATAAACATTATTTGGAAGTTTCCAACCATTTTATCTTCGATTTCTAAAATACGATTTCAAAGATTCCACAGAGGATGCGGTTAAGTCTTCATTCGCTGAACAGCTCGCCGTGTCAAATATATAGGGATGCTCATGCCCGAAAAAGATAATCAAGACGAACGAGTAACGTGCGCCGATAAGTCTGCCAGTCCCGTGGCAGCGATTCGTGTAAAAAGAGCCACGTATTTGCTGCGCATTCGCTCGATAAATCGCAATAACCGGAAACCGAGTGTCGTCTATTACTGAAATCTAATCTGCTACTAGGGTACACAACTCAGTTTGATACGCTTTCGTGAATTCATGGAGTGAAGTGCGATGGCGTGGTTGGTAGGCGTCGCTAACGGAAAATGAGATTGAAAATTCAACTCTGTTCGATACCACGTGCAAGTATACTTGTTGAATTGAATAGACGTATATCGGCAAAGGAAATTTGATAGCTTCCAATTAATTCAGTAAAATACATAAACTTATTCAAAAATCGTTCGACTCTAATTACTGCTAAACAATGCGAACAATTCCGGATAATAATTCCACGCACGTTCATTCAATCTGCAGCTGATCTAATATTACACATTTTATTTTATTAACAATTAATTCACTCGCCGATTACTTTCCACGTTTACGCTTTTCTTTCAAACAATAATTGTTTGGTATTAAATAAAAATAATTTGGTATTCGCTATAATTTAAAAACTTTCTGCTGTTTCTATCGTTCACGATTCGAGCACGTCTCAAAGCCATCGCTACCGCTCGGTGCAAACTGATTGGCTCACGTTTTTCTTTAATAACTCGAAAACGACGGCAGCTACGGCATTCCCGCAAAGGAGAGACCTTTTCCAAAATACACAAGGAAGCACCCACATTGAAGTACTCAACAATTCCGTTAGACCCTATAGGATTCGACAGCCGATTCTATAAAATTATTATATACCGCGTGTATTCGTCTAATCTCTTTCGTTTGTAAATAGTAGTCGGATCCCGTAAAGCGAACCACGGTTATTGGAATTGACTCGGATCGTGGGTACATATTGAACTTGATCCCATCCATACTGTTAGGCGTCGGGACCTACAGAGGAGATTGAAAATTCAGCTCTGTTCGACGCCGGTCTATACGGTTCGGGCGTGACCATCGGAATAACTTATCCTCGGATCCCCGTGAACGCAATACACGCGGAAAACGGTTCCGCGGGGGTAGAACACGACGGGATCCTACGTTTTATCCTTCGGGAAACTTCCCAGTCGATGTAATTCCATCGAAATTTCCTCGAATATCGACTCGGTCTGGGCCGATTCCCGGTCTCGCGCGAGCGTTCCATCTACCCGGGCTCTTTATCTCCTGTGATTTCGGCGTCAACGATCCCGTTCTCGTCCATGGCTCGCACATCAAAGCACGATCGAATAGCGTAGCAATCACGGGTCGCTCCTCCGGTTACCCGATAAGGGATCCCGCCACCCCAGTCTATGACCCACATGCTCAACGAGAAAGAAATAGACCCATCTGGTTTCATCCTGGTCGCCGACCGAACAGCAGAAAAATTCTCTCTTTCTGTCTCGCGACGTCTCTCTCGCCTTCTACCGATAGAACGATAGAAATGTGTCTCATTTACGGGGACGGAAATATTTTTGAACTCCGCCGAATGGGGACCTCGATTTCAGGATCTCTCGAGACTCGGTTTCAGGACTGCTTCTGTATTCTTGGCCGACCGTTCGACGATCTTTGTGGAAATTGGTTTTTTTTTCGACGGGTTAGATACACTTTATTTTTGTTAAACTTTATTGGGAACCCTCACGAAACGATGGCGATATCAAATGTTCAGAAAGATAACGGAGAAGGGTACGAGTCGTTTATCCGAGACTCGGTTTGGAGATTCTTAACGAGATTTTCCATGTTGGGAAAGTTGCTTCAGATTTTATTTGATTGGGCAGTGTAGATATGAAACCGGAATTTGTTAATACGTCCTGCCAGCTGTCAATGTAGTTACCATTCGATGAATTCATCTATAACTTAAATGGTAACGTCATTTTATTAACAACAATAATTTCAGAAAACATATCTGTCGATTTTATTACTTGAAGCATCTTTTCTTGAAGGTTATTCGAGATCGTCCTCGAACGGTGAGGGAAGAAAGAGTTGGGAATGGAGAGAATATTATTGAACATTGTAATGCGAGTAACAATTTGAGGATCATCGTTTGAATGCTTCCGAAATCGTATCTGTGGATTCATTAATAATTAATCTTTAATCTATACATTAAATGCTAGAGTAATGAGAAATAATTGAATGGAATAGTTTAAATCAGTTTTTAAATAATAATTTGAGCAATCAATCTGTCGATTTTATTGCTCGAGGCAACTTTTTTTAAAATTTATTCGAGATCGTCCTCTTTTCGTCGTTTTTCGAAGGATAAAGAAAATCTAGTCACCGTTATCAGAAAATAAGTCGTAGGCCAAGGGTTTAAACTTATTGTAGATATTTTTCCACTAGCTAGTAACGATAACGTAGAAGTAGAAGATAGGTTGCTCGTAAAGTTGTCAGTCATTTAACGAGTAAAAATAGCAGGCAGACTTTCTCTATCGATATCTATCGGCGTAGAAGTTTAGTACAGCATGTGGAACCTTGTATGTTCTGTGCCACGTGTCGACCGCAGAGTGGTGCTTTGAAGTTACGCGCGTGTGGACATGCAACTCCCACACGACACGAAAGTAGAACACTCCAATGGAGATGTAACGTAACCCTCGAGGATAGAACTCGGCAATAAAAATAGTCCTGACAATGGATGTAACTCCCCGAACAGCTTTCTCTCGGATGAATGCAGTTTATAATTTTTAGATTAACATTCTTTCTCGAGTTTACTCACGGGAGAGCGCGATATACTAGTCTACGATAAACACATGTACACGTAAGTATACGTGGGTAGTTATACTCGTGTGGCCACGTAATGCCTTCTGCATTTTATGCTGGCTTTTCCAGCGTCTCTCATGGAATATCATGCTAGCTATTTCCTCACGACGTTTAATCAATTTTTACCCATAGTTTGCAATTTGAAAAATATCCGGTGAAAATTTTCAAAGTTTACAGCTCAATTTACTTTTCAGCGAATGTTTAATCTACATTTCAACTAGAATTTAATACTAGTTTCTCTATGATCGTCTTTTTTATACATTCTGTATTTCCTTAGTGAAATTAAATTTGTTGCACTGATATGAAATTTTTAACGCTTTGCGCTCGAATAACGCTTCTGAAAGGCCACTAAAAATTGCTATAACATTATTAAAGCAATTTTTACCTCACTAAGTTTGCAGTTAATTAATTGCTAAAAATTTTAGTGGTGCAAATACTGATAATAGTAATTAATTTCATATGTAGGAAAAGCAATAAACCATGTACAATGAAGCTATTATAGGTAAACACGTTGTTTCGATTTGGGAATTGTGTAAAGGGTTAATACGTCAGTCTGTGGTTCCTCATATACAGTAGTTTGTACTGCTCAGTGAATGTCACTCGTACGTATCAATTATAACTTAATATTACTTCTCCAAAGAACGTATATTTAAAACATTCTTCGTTTCCTCAGTGTACGTTAATACGAATTTTTAACATGCCTGTTTTTGATTTACCCTAACCTCCAATTTCTACTTTCAACTGAAAAAATGTTATCTTGTATTTTCATGAAAATTTAAAATCATATAATGGGTGACAGAATTGTTTGTTCATGATTAAAAATAAATTTGTACATTAATATATTTGTTGCACTAAATTTAGTTGAGATCTGGAGAATAGAAGAAGGTTAAAGGATAACCATGTGTCGTATATTTTAAGTTTTTAATGGTTTCTTCGTTAAATAAATTACTTTAAATTTTTGGGGGATTTTTGAGGTGGTTGGATGACCAATTAAAGTGTTAACGTCCTCATTACTTTATCACCTGGTTCACCAGAAATTTGTTTACAAAACATGTTCAGAATCATTAGACTAAACGCTGGTACCATCTTCTTCAAGCTGAAATTTCCTTGAGTAACAAGGCCGCCATTCAAGCACTATAAACCGGAAACGCTGCACAACTAGAGCACTTCCGCAAGAGCAATATCGACCATAAAATGGACCATTCACAATGCACTCCGGCCATAAACTCCGAAATCGTTGTTTACCGCTAACACTGGACGGAAAGTAGTCGCACGCGAATAATTTTGAGAAACGTCGTTTATTTGCCCGCTGACATAAATCTCGAGAAAGTGGCGTCTTCAAGAGTGCCGGAAGGAAACCATGAATCTCATTACGTCCCTTCAATTTTATGGTTATCTGTCCAATCTCGTGGTTGGCCTGGTTACTGGACATCATATATATATATTTTTTTTTTGTAAATAAAGAGGTCCACGTGTGCAGCACACTCGGAGGAAGATACATAGAATATTCTATATAGTATAGTCCATAGAGAAATGAATTATTTAACCTGGAAACGTAAATCAAGTATGCGAAATAATATTTCTTCGTGTCTGGTCACTTCCTCCATTAAACCGACATAAAAAATTTATCGCGCTCACGTGCCCTACAATGCTACTACATCATTGGGGCTGACCATCGTGGGACAGTCCTACTTATATAACTATTTCTCCCAATGATGAAGTATTATTTGCTGCCCGTAATGGAATTTTGGGAATGGAGATTCGAAATATAATGCAGGAAGTTTTGCATAATTTTATGCGTTATTCTGAACGATTGTTTTCCACTGAAACGATGAAACAGGGCCAGCAACGTGCAACTCATGTTCAAACATTCGTTTTATTGGGTTGTTCGACAAATAACATTCTATTCATATTGTGCAAGATATTTCATGCGATCTTTCGCAGTATTTCTATTGTTTATTTATCCACATACTATCCTGACATTATTTATATTGCTTCAAGAATTATTACACTATTATTTCACTAAATGAAATTATACGAGAGCTCGTAAATTGATTTAAACTGCAGGTACTCTGAAACGTTACTTTCGTTTTGTGTCTGACCACAGTGGGACGATTCTACTTATACCGATATCATTACAATTCGTGGAGACATAGCAATTGCGATTTACATTAAAATTCTATAGATCTGCGATGACAATATGATACAACGTGCTATGTACAGTTTAACGAAAAAATTGTTGTTAACAAGTACGAACAATGAAATGAAATAGAAAATTTTTAGATTATTATGTCACGAATGAATTCGGATCAAACCTTCTGTCCAGCGACAGAAAAGAATGCGTACCTCGATTTTACTTGCGTCAAGAGTGCACATTAAATTTTTAATGTGGAAATTTCACATACGCGAGTTAACGGGATTAACAAGTGTAATGAGAGATAAATTAAAAAAACATTCGTTTAAATAATATTTTTACTCGCCTGAACATAATGGCGTACTTTTTTTTATTTGTAATTGCATTGTTACCGGCGAAACATTATGTGCAGGGACCGAGCTCGCTTCGAATTTCAAGCCTGATTTAGCTGCACACAGGCCAGAGGATTCCTGGCTGGTTCATCAAAGACTAGTCCATTGTTCTTCGACGTTTCTGGATACAGTTCGTGTACAGCGTCCGCATTTTTTATAGCTCGGTCGTATCGTGTCGCAAATATGAAACTCTGTGTCTATCTATATTTTCTCTGTGCATATACAATATCTATATAGATACACAGGTGTATACTTGTATAGAATTCATGGAGGAGGAAGGAATGGTGACCTGGTTCGGAATTCATATCCGAAAGTCACGTACAAAATCGTTGCCACCCACTAGGTTCGTGAGATCCTTGTATACAGTATTCCTCTATCCAAAATATTGTTGTCACGTTTTTATTGATATGGAAGGATATGTAAGGTAACTCCGCCATAAATGCACTCGTGCAATTTCATTGTCATTCATCGGCAGTTGACTTTTTTAAAAATTATTTCTTCTATCGTTAACCCCTTGGTCTACGATTTATTTTCCGATAACAGTGACTACATTTTCTTGATCCTCCGCGAAACGGCAAAAAGGAAAGTGAAATTTATAGTTGTCGCGTGCGTACAGTGACTCTTTTTAATATTCAATATCCGATAGTAAATTTGGAGTCAACAAACAAATTTTATTTATTTGTTGCACATACTTTTCTTAATACCAAACAGTGAACTAAATTATGTCGAAATTTATCGTCGTAAAAATATTACAACGTAAAAGTAACGAGAACGTATCTGATTTTTTAAGTACTTCAAACACAAAGGAATTAATAATAATCTGAAGGATCAAGAAACAGGATAATAATGATAAAGAGAAAGTATTGTATTGTCCGGAAAGTTCGCGTCGATTTACTCAACGGGAATCGATTATTTATCGATTCGTTTTGGTACATATTTATTAAAAATAAAAATTAATCGACAGGAACTTTCTGGACATCCCAATAAAATATTAGAAGCTGTTGTACTGACTGGTTTCGTAAACCCGTCGTGAAATTTGCATTCTTTTGACAGTCCTTTTCTACTTAACGAGCGCTTCGTAGTCACTCTTTGAATTTATTTACATAATATTTCATTACTTAGTGTAGCCTGTGATAGTTAGGAAAGTCTTTGGCGAAGTGTGTACGTGTGAGCTGTTTATTTGAAAAATTTATTACGCGAAGGACGAGTGTTTAACTCGCTCTCCAAAGTACAGAGAACTCACTAATGCAGAGAAGTCTGGTGGAAAGAATTTAATACGAGCTAATTTATTAATTACTTAACTGGGACCACTGTGGTTCGACGACGAGATTCAAGTGGAATTCCACGGGTCCTCTGCATATTTTAGAACGGCCAATAAGCCGAAGTGCATTCTTAGGTTTCATGTCTTTCGCGGAATTAGGAAGTACCGCATCCTGAAATAGCTTTATTCAGTCGAATTTCCTGAGATTTCATATTTGTCGACACTCTCTGTAATATTCATCACCACGTTCGACTGTGACCGGGATTTTTGCTGCTTCTGAGCTTTTTGCGATGCCAGTTTTCCACCCTTCTGCCTCGCTATTTGTCATGTACAGGTCTTTTTTAGAAATTGAAAAATTCCATTTATGCATTTCTCTCGATATCGAACGGAGATCTGAATAGCTGAACCAATAAAGTGCTGAAAATCAATGATTTCTAAATAAAACTCTGTCATAGACAATCTGGAATCTCATATAGAGCATATCTGCCACATGAAATGAAATTGAATTTTTATTTGGAAAACTGTAAAATATTAATCGATATAATGCACAGTGTTCATTAATTTAATTATTGCGAAATTGGTGTAATAATTCTAGTTTCCAATTGTTAGAGGTTTATAGAATATTTATGATTTTAGAAGAATTTAAAGAGTTCCATGAAGCAGACTAGAGAAGGGTGAGTTGAAACAATGAAAATCAATTTAAAAATTGTTTAGTGACAGTCGATGGCGAATAGGGTTTTGATATTTCCGATAGAAAATAATAAAGCGACGTATGAAGCTCCATTAAGTGATAAGGAGTATGAAAAATGTGACATGATGCTCTAGAAGCTCAATCGCCAACTATAATGCACTTTAAATGGCCGATAGGTTCCTATCTCGTGCAAAAGTCGATTTCAACCCCTCTAGGTTGACTTATGGCAAGAATGGAGTCAAAACTTATGCAGGTTTTCATAGATGATATATTCCTTCACGCTTTGTTGCTCTATCCAATTTACTCGCCGTCGAGAAACCTCTGTTAGAGAAACGTATGGTTATTTTGAAATAGAATGATCCCTAAAGAAGAAAACTTTCAATTATTTATACAAAATTATTGCTATTTATTAGCAATATTTGCAATTAGCAATTATTTGCTAATTTGCTATAGATATATACTTATTTAGCAATTATTGCTACCTTTATTTCGATGCTTAAATATTGATAACAAGAGAACAAAATGTTTGTGCTTGTTGGACTTTGTTTAAAATGTTCAACACGAGTCTGACTTTTCATAATATGGCAAAGGTTCATTTTAAGTGGAAAAAGCAAAACATGGTCAGACATTTTCAACCTCCTTTCATGTGATCATTAAACTAATTTTTTCTAAATTATATTGCACATAGCATAGAATATTTTCATGACGTTTTCCAGTATTGCTAATATTTATTTAGAATGGTGACAACGAGGACAATTTTTATGATTATTGTGAGCAATTTATTTTTGAAAATGCCACTTGAATTTTCCTCACGAACTTTATCGATCAAGCTTGAAATAATAATTTGATTTGAGTGTCGTTAATTTTTTGTAGTTTTCGTTCTCGTATTCGTCAGTTCGCTCTTCCGAAAATTTCGTTCGGAGTTCGAACATGCATCGTGAGGAATCGTTTGGTACATCGACAAAATTCTTCGTTGACGTAGCTGGATTCAGAACGACACGGTACAGATATTGATATTCAATTTCCTTTTTCCTTTTTGGCTAGCTGTTTCGGAGGGAGAATAATGAATTGTGCAGTGGTGGATGTGACTATTCGGAACAAGCCTCGATACATATTTATTCTACCTACAATAGATTGACGAAAACATTTTCAAACCGAAGTATTATTTGTTTATCGATCAGGACGTTATTTGCACACACGTATAAATTTTTCGATAATATTTACTCACTAAACGATACCCGATTTAACGTAACCGGAACTTTCTATCGTGTACCCACGTCTATGTTGTAATTTTGTCACAATTTATCATGGCAAACATTTTGCAAATCGTCAAAGCGAATTAGATAAGCGATGAAACCATCTGTGAATATATTACAAAATTGTTTACAAAATTTGATTGGATAATTTACATTTTCTCGTTCGAAGTATATAGTTAACACTGATTCTATCTAAAATGGAGTTAGAAAAGGCAGAGATCTTGCATAGCTATTCCTAAGGGTCTCTCTAAAAACAACAGGAAACTAACTATTTCATACGTGCGCTAAGGGTACAGTGCCACCCAAAAGTTCGAAGGAGCTTTCACTGTACCTAGAGAATTCGTACATGCTTCGATAAGTGTCAGGACTCCTACCCTAATTTAAAATTACTTTCATTAATTAAACTGTGGACATATTTTTTACATAACTTTTGAAATATTGCTCAAAGCTTTTGCAATATTCTATATCTCTGTGGGTTTCATAAATTGAAATAGATAATGCAACTGTCAACAACGTTTGGGCATGAAAAAACGAGTTATCTCGTCACCGGTCACCAATGTGTTAAGATGACAACAATGTTTTCCTGTCGTAAGTAAATAAGGATGGTTCGTGGCCAGACAAGTAAAAACATTTCTTTTAATTTTGCTACTTGAATACTGTAAACAATCACTCACTCTACGCTCCGGCGTAAAATGTGAATACACATGGGTGGATACTTCGCATGAAAGCCGCATCGAAGAAGGACAATAGTACAATAATATGAATCTGACACGAGAAAGAAGATATCATGGAAAAAGCTTTTGGCCAGACAAAGTGAATTCGCAACTGTATGGTCGTACTGCCAAGAGAAGAAGAAAAGTTTCATACGACTTTGAAATGTTCTGACATATGTACATGGTGTCCCAGCTACAAGGTGTTACGTAAACATTGACGTAGTGTTTTGCGATATGTAAAATGTTCGTAGGACAATTTCAATGACATCAACTAAGGAATACTTTGATAAGAATAATTGTTTCATAATTAATTTTTACTTTATTGCATTTGCCAACAGGTAAGAAAATATAATCCATTAATTCCAGATGGTGACCTTTAAATGAAATTGAAATTACCTTAAACATGAAATTCTTTCTTTTACAACGTGTCGATGGCATTGGACGTCACTTCGAAGTTTACATACGATTATAACAATTTCATTACATTACTCATATTCCAGGTCGTCTGAAGGTCATGATCATAGTAAATGGGAACTTTTCCACGTACTATAAAATTCAATATAGAGAAATGAGCGTTGTTCCAATAAAAAAGCGTGCCTAACTTAAAAAAGGGAACAGAAAAATTATATTTTTCAGAGAAATCTTTGGTTGACTAAATTTCCACATTTTCCTGCTTACAAAAAGGAACAAGATATTTTTGTGGCCTTTCTTAGCTGGATCACCCTGTATAAATCCGAAAGTTGAAACACATGTCAGGTAGCAGACGAAATTGTTTCTTATCTTTTTCTATTTATCCGCCCAAGTACCGGAGGATACAGAAACGTAGCGCAGCAATTGCCACGAAAAGTCCTCGAGGGCTGACTCGGATTCTGTCTTCCGGCTTTTCAATGGCGGCGAATGGTAGGTCGAAGAAAGCACGAAAACAATGCTGATGGCTGCCAGATCGGGCCGCGTGGTCTTGAAACGTTATTAGGACGAAGAGATGAGCTTGGGTACATGACATCGGCAGCTCTATCCCGCGGCGAGATTGAAACGTATGTAGGTGACGTCACGACGGAACCGTCGGATATATTCGAACAGAAAATAGAAGCTACTTGAAAATGATACTATTCGCCTGCGCCTCCGCAAGAGCAACACTTTCATGATGCTGAATTGCGAAGGCTTGCTTACGAGCGCCGTTTAAATAAGCCATTATGCTGTTTATGCGAAAGAACGGTATTTTATTCGAGGTAAAGTGCAAGCTACAGTCTCGTTTGAAAGCCGCTAGCTTTCATACTTTAGAACATTATGAAACCTTAGTTTATCGCTTTTATCTTGCCACTTTTAAGACCAAATTAATGATGGCTTTTAACGGCTGGTAAGACACGTTCTTCGTAACTGTTTTATTATGAATGAAATCTTTAACAGTGTGATTTAACAATCTTGCTGGTGATGAAACATAGTCTAGTATATGGTGCGTTAGGGTAGGTTTATGTCATCAGATCGTTGAATTCGAATTTATTTAGGAGAAACAGTGTTTTTAGGACGTTAACACATTTGTGACCGGTGACGAATTAATTCGTCTTTGCAGTTGCATTATATATTTCAATTTATGAAACTCAGGGCGATATAGAATATTGCAGAAGCTTTGCGCATCGTGTTTAGTCGTGTCCGCTTTATAATCATTTCATTCAGTATAAATAAAATTGATTAGAGTTTATTTAGAATGTTTTACTTTACTTCCATATTCAATTACAAAATAATAGCCGGCGACATGGGATAGTTTCTGTGTAAAATTTCTGGTCAGAAAAGTGTTAACATGTGCGTACCGGCTATTGATAAGTTGATTATCGTTTTCCTATTATCGGAATGTAGATACCCGTAATCTATTTATAGGATTACAATTACGCCCCTGCTAAACGTCGAGCTACATATGTACCAATTCTACTGATCGGACCAGTGTACACGTATCGATGCCATTTCGCTGATTATAGATGGTGCTATGTCATTTTGCCAGCTACAACTGTCTCTATTGTACCTGCTTGTCTACAGGTGACCTTGTTTGGCTTAACCAGTCACAGACGATCATATTCTACTCACCTGAGCGCCGTAACTCCTAATGGCATCATGCTTGATGGCTGAAGTCAGTTACTGTTACACTAACCTAGTCACTTCTTACTCAGTTGCTATTAAGCTCACTACTATACTCATCTTACTCCGAGAACTAACTTGGGAGACTCTATTTATTCATCTAGCAAATTTATTGTATTAACATTCAAGTAAATACTATGACAGACAATTGTATATTTTATTGTTCTGATGTTTTTCACTTTTAAGTGAATTTAACTTTAAGTGAATTCCCTTACTGTTATCTAAAATAGTTTAAACATCTCTACGTTTGCATTGACTTTAAAAGAAAATGCAAGATCGCTTAAAATAAATAAAATGTGACGCAAAAGCTAAGCCAAATGGCTCCGTATTCTACGTGTTAAAAAGGTAACGGAGAAGTTATACTTCTCAGAGAAATCCTTAGCCGATTAAATTTCCACATTTTCCTGGTTACAAGAAGGAAAAACATATTTGTAAAAGTAACTATATTCACGAAAGGAAACAAACCATGTACAATGGAACTGTTTTGAGTAAAAAGTATGTTTCGATTTTGGAATTAAAATTGCTCGGGGTGCTAAGGGTTAATTAGGTAAATATTGTGGTCAGCGTGTAATAATATATTATCGCGCAGTGCATTGAAATAAAATTGTTACGAGAGTTCGGGAATGATGCCTTAAGTACGAAGAACTGCGAACTGATATCGAGAAGTGAGTCCGCATCAAAGGGCAACTGTTATTAGTTTAAAAGGAAGTACTTGAAGATGGTAACTGGTCCGAAAAGTCTTGGGGAGGGCAGAGTCGGGTATGGTTGCCGAGTTAACCCGTCCCCTCCAGTTAACAGGTTCGCGGACTTCGCCCGAAGTTCGCGTACCAAAGTTGCAGAAACTAATCGACATTGAGTTGCCACTTTGCGTATAATCCATGACGAACTCGGGAATCCAGAGCATGCGGGATGCTTACCGAATCCATAAATTCCAACCTGTTCTCCCAAATCTAATAATATTTTACAATTAACCGATATCTCCATTACACAGTGACCGAACGGCGATTAGCGCGTTCCATCAGCTGTGTCAGTATGAAACCGGAATTGTTATATGGGGGAAATCACACGTTTATTGTATGAGAATTATATAAAATATCGTTCCGCGTTTTGTGCTCTTCGTGCGGCGAACGACGCGCAATTTCGTTAATTTAATAACTATTTATTTACAAATCAATAATTATTTACAGCAAAAGCACAATTCTATTTAACAGGCAAACTTCGACTGCAATCGATTGTCTGTCGGTGCAACAGTTCCGCGACAACCCCTATTTTCTATTACTTTCTTAAGGGTTGTTCACGATGAAGTAATTCTTCGTTATGGCAACACTCGAAGCACTGTGATTTACCAAGAGCATGCTCACTGTAAGCTTCGACAAGCATTCGATGCGATTCTGTAGCAGTTTCTTTTCAAATGGTAACAGAAAATTAATGCTGTCCACAAATCGTAATTTCCAGGCAGAAAATTCGACATGTTCAACACTATTCGAAACTGTCATGCTGCTGTATAAAACTTGTAGGGTTGTGAGTTGAAAATCTTTACTGAATGCCAAAACAAGAAAACTGCGTCAATGATGCGGTTTGACTACCAAACTGACAGCTCTAAAAGTCCAATAAAATTGAAGCAAGTTATTGAATGAAATAGAAATTGAAAAAATAAAATTTCTTACATTCAGTAGTCCTACGACCGTCTTGCATTTTCTGTATCACTATAATGTTAACTAAAACAAATATGTTAACATGAAAATTCATTTACATAAATCAATAAAATATTAATTTGCCACGATATTACTTGAAACAATTTTTAATTGTCACAATATCGAATAAATTGATAAAAAGTTAAACGATTTGAGCACCAATAATATTGATAAACGTCAACGCATGAAAGAAAATTACTCATATGCACTGGGGGTATTCTATATTCTATTGATTCTAATATATTGACAGTTAGCGAGGCGTATTGAAAAATTTCGGTTTCATATTTACACATCTGGTATACGTACTCTGACCAGACGATTTACTTGTGCTCGCGTGTAATTTAATTAGCCACGGAAAACAAGTGAGTTAGCGGCCGGGTTAATTTAGTTGGTACGAGAATCTCTTCAAGTTACACTAATTAATACACCGATAGGGAGTCCTATTTCGAAAAGATAGACCGTCTGTGTGCGAGATCCCGATGTAAATCTGAAGATAATTAATTCTTCGTTACGGTCGTTTCCTGTTAATGGAGCTAATTTAATTAAACCGGCCAGTTTATTGCTCGATCCTGTTTCAACGTTTTCCGTTGGCCTCGTTATCACGGCCGTGCCATAAGGAATAATTTATTGGCGGTATTAAGAGTTTCAGCGGTGTATAGCAATTATTGCGTATAATTGAATTATTCACGGTGCTCGCGGTTCGCGTATTTTATGTTCGAAGTTGACGAAAACTATGATAGATTTGACAACGATTTTATATTCTGCAGTAGATAATTATTTTTCAAACGGTTTCATAAGATATGAATGCAGTAGGTGCATTAATAATTAGTTTGAAATTGTTTGTTTCGCAATTCATCAATTCGTAATGGCGCATCGATTGAAACTCATTAAATTAAATACTCTGTTCAAGCGTTTATTATTACAAAGAGCGCGCAAACATTAAATATACGCAATCATTTCATTACTATAAGACAATACGAGTCAGTTACATTCAGTGATCCAGAGGTTTATTAATTGCTATTTTTCAAAAGCGTTGTTTGCAATTAAATAAGACATTATTAAATACTTACGAAATTACAAAATAAATTGACATATTTTGCAGAAATATAATTACACATTTCAAAGTACGCACAAATATGTACAATAATAATAATTGCAGTGTAGACACAGAAATTAAGAGCGTTTAACTGTTCCAAGTGGAACGGGTTCGCCTTTAGCCAGACCAGACAAAGAATGTGCATTCGTTGTACGATGGAAACATACGCAACAATATAAAAATGTGTACAATAAAGACACAGGAAACTGCCTATATTCGTAGCTAGTAGTATAGGTATGGTTTTAATCAGACATGTAGGAGAAACTATGTGTTTCTACTGTTGTAGGATCTTTTGTGCAATAAACATTGAAATGTATGATCGGTTACATCTGCTGCATTCTTGCCGCTTGGTAATTATTCAACCGGATGACGATTTATAAGTTTCCTCGCTGGAATCAAACCATTAATAGTTATTCGGGTGGGACGGGAAAAAAATCGATTCACAGTTACTCATCCAATCAGCACTCCAAAAGACTTATTACGCTCACGACAAAGTGATTTAGTGGTCGATCTGTAACTGAAAAAGGGATTCGCGTACCAACCACTATAAATTAGAGCGGTTCCAATGGCGTGATTAATTAATCGAAATGCTCGTTAACGTCTAACGATTGGACTATTAATGCGGACAAAGGCCGTGGTGCGACGAGAGAGGAATGTGAAAGGGGCGAATTAAAATTCCAGGCTGATCGGTTGAACGAGCTGATTATCAGGACTTTCCATCGCGCAATGTACCATTGTAAGAAACGAATCATTTCGCCTTGCATCGAAAATAATACGTCAATTTATCTCATAAATGTTTTTATAATACTAAAACAATTGTTAAACGTTCAGTACCGAACGAATAATTTCCTGCTGCATTCAGTTTATAAATTAAATGTAAATTCATTAATTAACCAAAGGCACGTAAATATTTTTATGGGAATCTTCCGGATTTTTAATTGTTTGACTTTATGGAAATATATTTTGTGAAACGTTTTCTCCTTCGTAAAACATTTTTCTAATTATTATTCGAAGGTGATTATGCAATTTTTTCAAAATGTAGATTCGTATCTTAGTATATTGATTTGCATTGCACGAAATTAATTAATAGTTTGTAACTGGGTTTCACTTACGATTTGATACAAGAGAACTTGAACATTGCAGTTTGCCAAGTTAGACAAGTGATTACATGACAGCCAATTGTTGTAAGTTGCATGACATACATACGTCCCCCCTCACATAATCTGAATTTTCAATTTCGAGTTTCGTATAGCTGAGAAGCATTTTGATTATTCGTGGACGAAGCTAGATAAAAGAGACAAACGATGGTAATCATGTGACTGATTCTTGTATTTATTATAATGCGTAGCTTAGTGCTACTTTTAATTTTTCAAAGGTTACCAAGTCTGTTACACCAATTTGCCAATGATACACAATTCAAAGTTCGTATTTGATGGTAGGTTTAATAGATGGGACTGTAAAAACTTCAGAGTATTTCAACTTTCTGATTTCTCTCAGGTTCGCCGATTTCAGTAAATCGAATAATTGAAGGGTAAAAGCAGAAACCACGGTCGAATGTTCCTAACCGATTATTCCCCTCTACGGCCTGCTCGTGCTACATTTTATGAGGCCGATGCTGGAGAGGTTCAAGCTGTGTATACAAGGTGTCCCATTCAAATCGATTCAGTCGAATGTCTCCGACTCTGTTGACGACAACAAGAATGTTTTGGACACATGTTAAACGGTATCTGGAGATACATTTTCTGATATGAATATCTTTTTGTATACTACTGAAAATCCTACAATTATAAAAACAGTATAGATCTCGAAAATTATTAATGCTACTAAAAATTATTGGAGACAATAACTAAACTGTATCGAAGCTAAAATTATTTTATATATCATTTTTCTTTTCTTACGCAGAGGTCATACGAAGGTCAAATTTAATTCTCACAACAGAATTATATATTTTTCAATGCATAGCTTGAAGCTATTCGTTGGTGTCGTCAGGAAATTACCTAAATCATGCGAAAAATTATCAGTTTAGGAAATATTGTAGAATTAGTATTGAATATTGTCTTCTTTTCGAAACTTATGATATTTTCCAATAAATGATCTAGTCCTTGTATGTAGGCAATCACGATCGCCATGGAACGGTGCATTAGAGAAATATGATTCCGTGTAAAAAAAAAAACAACAAAAGTGACCTTCGTATGACCTCTATGCGTTGACACAGAAAAAGGATACTTGCCATAAACAAAATGTATGCCTTGATAGCGTTTAAAATTTTTCTATTACCATTATCGATAACCATTCGTTAGTATCATCAGCAGTTTCGTAGATCACCGACTTGATCCACTAAAATGGAACACCCTGTATAAAGCGGAATACTGAAGTGCCGCGCCGTATTGAATATCGAGAAGGTGCGGTTCTGGGGTTCTCCAAGACGATGTCGAATTCGCCAAAGTCGTCGTTCGCGAAACGAAGGCTCGGGATGCCGGTTTATTACGCGGCCGGTTCGGTTCTCCGGGTATACTTGAGCCACGTAACGGTCCCGATCGCATAAATTCGAAACCGGCCGAAATTGAATCGAGCTGTGGCAAGAGGAAGGAGAATTAGTCCTGAGTATCTACGCTTAATAGAAAATCGCAAATGGAGAGTTTCATGGTTGGATCAATTTCACGTGAAACTTCACCGAAGGGCAATTACGCCGTGCAACCAAGGACGTACATGAATGGGCTAATATCAAGGATGCGGATCATTATGTGGATTCCCGTTAACATTGATAGCTTATGGAAAATCGGGGTGGAAAGAAAAAACAGCTGCTGCGCACGCTATGTATGCTTTACACATTTGTTTTGCTATTTGTTTAAACAATATAGTTCTGTGTAGAATAATTCGTTGACCGAAAGATAGTGCCGACTGTTTCAACACAACGGAAGGAGGAAGTGAATTTTGGTAACGTGACAGCGTCAGTGTAGTCGGTGTGAGAAGTAGAATGTGACTGCGTGTACTCAGACGAACTCGGTTAATTCGATTGTAACATTGCGAATAAGTTTGTAGTATTTTACACAGTATGATAGTTGAAAGAATGTCTAAAAAAGATTTTCATTCGATCGCAGAGAATATTTATTGGGTTAGATGAGTAGAACAAGTAGAGAGGCGTTGGTCTCGGTCAGAAGAACAGGAAACACAACCGAGAATTTTGTTAGACAAATTTTCTGTTGTACATTTGTTAGAAACTTTGTGCAAGTAAACGTGTTAAGTAGAGAACGACTAGCTTTGGTCGGGCAAGTACAGTGAACATATTGTACTTCTCTGCTATTTCAAACAATATTTGCTTGCCAGGCGAAATTTAAAATTTGTTTCGATTTTCTCGCGGAAGTTATTTTACCATTTTAAAAATTCTATTACAAAAGCATGGAAGCAGTTATTCAGCCAACGTTGACGCGCTTAACGCTCAATCCTTCACAGTATTAAAATTATATAGCGTGTACTTCGAAGGTGCCACTTCGGCAGTTGCCGGATTGGCCCGACCAGCATATCTTCCGTAATTCCATTCCGATCGACCTGAAAATTGCCATACAATCTGCTCACGCGCCTAGGTACATATAGGCAAAATTACAAAACAATTTGTGACCTGAAATTTTTTTCTAATTTTGCCCACTATTTGCACAGGGCGGGGATACGTCCCTCCAAAATTAGCCAATCTTTGAAGGCGTGCCATTATGTCTTCGGTGTGAATACAGCACAGCGGAACGTGATGCAAATTCCCGTTTATTTACACAAAAAAGTCACAATACAACTATAAATTAACTATAATAATTCAGGATTGACTCAAGTCTGCTGAAAACGTAAGTTGAAGTTCAAATGAAGGTTAATGCTACTTTAGATCAAGTTGGAATCAAGAATAATTGCAATTTAAATCAAGCTTGCCATAATCCACAAGTCTCATTAATATTTTTCTAAAGTTTAGAATGCTTAACATTCGCGACGTAATCATGCTCGTATGAATAACAAGTCACGTTCGCTACACGTGAAGCTATACTACACAGTCTTGTTTGTTTGAAAATCAGGACTAATTCATGTCTAGTACGACTTCGAACCATGTTTCCCTTTTCCCAGATAAAACATACAAAATCAACTCGAGCAAATAAATTCCGCTGGCACGAAATCACAGTTCCATTAACTCTGTGCACTAGTTAACAGATCTCAACGATAGACGAATCAGTCCGTCTCTCTCTCTCCAAAAAAAGACTGAGGAACCCATACCTGTGGAATCCTAATATTTCGCCGAGTCAACGCCGCGCAAGATAGTTACACCGTAATCAATCGATCCGCTCGCTCTTGTTGAAATTCCTGCTGCGAACGGCCACTTCCGTAACGAACGTTGTAACACGAGCAAAGCGAAACGGTTTGTAAACGTCACGTTGTGTGCCATTTGTTCCGAGATACGACTCATTTTTTTTCGTGGCTCGGCACCGTTCGTATGCAAGACGTCGCCTGCCGCGTGACGCGTAAATAAAATAATACCCGTCCGTTTGCCCTTCCATTCGTGGCGGCCGGTAGAACTTGATAAAAAGGGGGGAAGGGGGAAGGAGGAAGGATATAATCATAGCTTCGTAAATATCGCTCGGATTAACGGCAAACACGCCGGGGAAATACAAGCCTCGGCCGTGCTACGCGAATACCGAACAAAATGGTGAACACACATTCGGCAAATGTTCCATGTAATTTCCGCGGCGGTTCGCTCGCTGTCCGGTCATATCGTTGATTTACAGGCTTACAAAGGCCGATTGTCTCTCTCTCTCTCTCTCTCTCGGCGAGAGCTCGACATTGAAAACACAAGCGACGTTTTGCTCCATTATGGGGAGCGCTGTAACTTTATCGCGTAAACGATTACGGGGTCATAATGCACGCGAAACGTTGAGCGCATTAATATCTTCTGGCGCGAGCGGCCAGGCGCTCGTTACGCCAAGTAAATATTTAACGGTACCAGTGTTTGCCTTCGTCTGTATGCATCTGTTTTAAATTTGTTATTGTCCGACCGTATCACGGAATTAGTAGAATTATCGTAAATACGAAGCAAAGAGGAGATCGAGCAACCTCGTTGCTAATTAGCGCGAGATTTACCTTATCGATATGCAAATAAGCAACGTATGTTTTTCGATTTCTGATATTCTCTTGCGTCCAGAGAACGCAACTGTTATTTATGTCTTCTCCGATCGGTTAAAATGTGGGACATGTAATGGGTGTCCCAAAATCAACGCAAGATTTGAATTTGCTGTTTCGTTTGATTTACTGTTTGGTGCGGATTTTGGGCTGGAGGCATCATTGGACTATACATTGACCGAATATAACTGTCAGTTTTAACATTGGCTTTGTGTCGTTCGGGAGTGTGAAAGGAATGTTTTCGATGCATATTTTGTAATCTGACGAAGATACGCGGAGGATGAAAATGCAAATTTGTGGACGTATTTACAATTGTCACCTTCGTCTGACCATAGGCTAGCGGGCTCTACTGAAAATATTCACTACAATTGAACCAAGGAAATCTTATAGAATAATAACGTTGTTAAAAAAGTTTAACTAATTTCTTGAATAGGTATCCGTTTGTCTGACCATATGCAAGGTTTTTCTACTTGTTCTACAAATAATCTTAGTAGACAACGACAAAGTATTGTAAATATTGTATAAATTCAAAATTCGAGTATTATGAACTTCTCCAGAAATTTGCTCAAGAATTTATTGCGTCTGACTGTATGCAATCGTATTCTACTTCCGTCATTCCATTCCGTCGGAATTAATTTCGGTATACAGTTGTATTGAGACGATATGAATATTGTCGAAACGACAAATTAGGTTGACTTTTTTTGAAAATGTTCATATTTATTTGGTCGCAACGTACATCGGTGTACGCAATATAAAAGGATGCAACGATTACTCGTAATATACGATAATTTAATTGTCGTTTCCACCGGAACGAAATTCCGCGCTGACACGAGAATGAAATACGCATGATTAAATCACGATTCACTCGTTACCATACACGATAGAAATATTAACGTTTTATTCGAATTACGATAAATCTGGCCACGGTCTGCGTGTCGGTACTGATAAAACAATATGCGGTCGCTTCGAATTTATATTGAGGTACGGGCGATCAGGTGAACCGGTGGCCATTTAATTCTCCTGCGAGGCCGCGCACTGATAACTTGATAACTTTCGTCTGTAACAATCGCCGATTAAAAGAGCTTTCGTTGTCGGTGCTGGTGAAAAACTATTATCAACTTGTTCATGGAAAAAGTAAAGATTGCGTTTCGATCCTTTTGTCGATTACAATAACGTTTTCCGTGGTCGACAGAATTCGCGGTTACGCTTAATCGGTTTCACGAGACGATTAACAAATTATTCATAATTTTCCAATATAGTAGGAATTTCGGTGAACCCATCAACCGAAAGACGCGCGAAATTTGAAGTGGAATTCTGTGGAGGTGAACTTGATTCTCATTTTAATCTGTATAATATGTTATAAATTTGCGTGGACATATATAACGGAATAATTATTACAACCGTGCTGTACCTCTGCGGTTACAACGCGGTGAAATTTGCGGAACATTTAAATTTAAGGTGCGAATTCATGGTTCACGAGTGTATAAAGATGCAGAGGCGCTTAAACGTTCAAATTAATTTGTTACACGTCGTTAACCGGCTCAGTGTTTTAATTTGCGGAAGCGTCCAAGTCTTCATTAGACGCAGTACAGCGAGTCCATTATGACTTCGGTATGATTATTGCACAGCGGAACGTTATGCAAATTCCCGTTTATTTACACAAGCTCGAAGAGAACACGACTTGGCGTGAAATTTAATTTCCCTTTCTGATTGAAGGATAAAATGAAACTCCATGGAAATTCGTGTAACTTTCTGTATTATAACTTTTTCGAACTTTTCTAATTAAACTGGATTACAGAGTGTTCCGCGGTAAATATCACAATTTCGATTCTTTTGAAATGATTATACACGATAGTGGAGACACTCACGTTCAATTTAATTATTTATATATTCAGCGTATTACGTATGACTCACGAATAACCGCGTCGTTTCCTGTTTCGCAATAATCTACGCCAATTGGTGTGCAAAACTCGAAGATATCGTATCATCGATCAAATCTACAAGTGGTATTCCTATCGGTAGATTTTTCAAGCCTTATGGAAAACTTTCGAGTGCTCGATACTTCGGCTATGATAAATTAGATCGCTAACACACTCACAAAACAAGGTGATAGTATCGAAAGCGGAGTGGAAAGAGTTTTAATATTGCATCGTTCGAAAAGTCTTATGAAGTGAATAGACATTCCGGAATATTTATATCGTGGAAATTTGATTCGAAAAGAAAGGAACAGACCGAGAAGAGTATATATTTCGTCTCCAATGTTGGCTGGGAATTCACTATTACAAAGCAATATTGCGCACATCACATAGTACAGAAAAATATAATCTTTTTGTACGAGAAAATATTTTATGAAATTACAGAGATCGCTCATAAATATTTCTCTTCTTTTTTTAATTTCGAAGTAATTTCAAAATAACACATATTTCGATGACATTTATAATTCCGTGAAATAAATAATTTAATCCGGTAATAATTGAACAATTTTATCCGGATTAAATAAAATTCGATCCTGATGGAACGAATATCAAATTATATTGTGTAAAATCGTGTGATCGATGAACCTTTAAAAAATTTGACAATCATTCCAAGTATTAATTTTTCAATCATACGAATGAAGTTTCAAATGGAGTGCTGGAGTATTTTAATTTCTGCAGAACCGAATCGGACCGCGCTGCGAAATATTATGTTGTTTATCGACATAAATGCACAGTGCTTTAAATATTTATTTCGCTCAATGGTTTCTACTCGAGAATGAAAAAAACTGATGAGTACAAAAATCTATTATTCCGCCAGGACTTTTACATTCGTGGCATTTAAACGAAATCATGGGTGGCGAGGCGCGACAACGTTGTTTCGCGACGCAAACGCCGTAAAAAGGATTGCATTCATATGCGTTACGATGCGACGCACACCGGAGAACGTGATGGATGCTTCTACCTTCCACGAGGACGGCCAACATTTCAAAAGACGGAACATACCATCAGCATCCCGACAGAATTTCGAAATACCGCTTGGAAAGGAAGCCGTGTGGAGGAATGTCGAAAATATAAAAGAGTCGAGTGCCTACAGCATTCCAGGTTCGCTCTATACATTTTCATACCGAGTCCTTGGTCCATGTCTCGAATCGTTTATTGTTCAAAAGATGAACGCCTATGTAAAACACATTACGCCGAAAGTTTCTACTCGAAAATGTATCGTCGAATTGCTCTGCACCATACAAACAGAAAACCTTCGACTCTGCATGCTCATTTTCATAATTTACGTGTGTAAGCATGTTTCCATTTTAAATCTTAGCACTCCAAGCAATTCCAATTCCAAAATCGAAACATATTTTTGACGTAAAACAGTTGCATTGTACATGGTTCATTTCCTTTCGTGACTATCACCGACTATACTGACGCTGTAACCTTACTAAAATTCACTTCTTCCTTCCGTTGTGTTGAAACAGTCGGTTCTATCTTTCGGTCAACGAATTAGTCTACACAGAACTATATTGTTTAAACAAATAGCAAAACAAATATGTAAAGCACAAATAGCGTGCTCAGCAGCTGTTTGTCATTAAAAAATCGTTTAATAGGCGACAAGAATTTCTCTGTCTACCCCGATTTTCTATAAACAATCAATCTTAACACTTTGCTGACCGGCAATTGTACACAGAAACTATGCCATGTCACCGGCTATTATTTTGTAATTGAATATGAAAGTAAAGTAAGACATTCTAAATAAACTCCAATAAATTTTATTTATACTGAATGAAATGAAATCAAACTGTGGATATATTTGTTACATAACTTTTAAAATATTGCGCAAAGTTTTTGATAATGCAAGTGCAACGACGAGTTAACTCGTCACCGGTCACCAATGTGTTAATGTAAAAATTTACTTCTAAACATGGACTAATAATTCTGTCACCCAAATATGAATCACATGTCAGTCAAGGTGTTAATTTTCAATGGCAATAGATCTTGCATAAATACCGACACTCGTGTCGTTTTCCGAATTCACTGATCGCAGGTAAAGATTTTCTACATCCTGGTCGACGTTGTACACTGAGTAGAGGGTCGTCAACTACAACGCGAACAATGGCATTGGCAGATAAGCTAGAAAAACTATGCTCGACTGTAAATGCGGGATACTACAAGGCTGGGACAGGTCGACCGGAAACGTAACGACTCAGCACGAAATTTCGCGAGATCGTCGGTACCCGCGATGAGACACGGAATCCAAAGTCCAACGTCTCGTGAATTTTCTTCGGAATTTCTGTCGGTCCACCGACAGAACGCTTACGAAGCCTTCCGCCGCGATAGATAATCAGATCAAAAACTCGCCGGAAACAAGCGGTAGAACACGTAAAAAGATAACACGCAGCAAATATTTCATCCTTATCTGATATAGCATTTCAATTTCTCACCGAGTTTCATGAAGCTGCGCGAAAACAAAAGTCGGTGGTCGTTTTTCATCGGCGTCGGTCAGCCTCCTTTTTTCCCATTTCCGAAAAAATCATTTATAACACGGTCTTTTTTTCTTTTTTTTTTCTCTCTCTCTCTCTCTCTCTCTCTCTTTCTCTCTTTTTTTTATTTTTCGTTCGACAACGATCGTGGGAAAAATATAGCCGGTGAGCAAATAAAATTTGTTCCGGATCGAGGGAAAAATGGATTGAAAGACAGTTGCGGGCGCGCAGCCGAGCGGTTTTTCCCATCAGTTTTGCCTTAACGGTTCAATTATCTGTCGAAGTCTGAGGGATAGCGTTTCGACACGATACGATCGTCGGATCTTTTTGTCGGGAACTGCATTAAGATTGCAATCGAGCCTCGCCCGTTATACTCCATTCTTCAAAGCGCACCTGTACTCCGGTGAAAACGCGCGTTTCCGCGATTTTCAGCGCTGACAAGAGATCCTGGAAAACCGTTACATCCTTTCGAACGCTCACCGATACAACAAGTTTATTATTTTTCATTCGTTCATTCTACTCCAACGATTCTCATCCTTCCAATATTCGTCCCTTTTTTTCATTAAACTTTTAGGCATTATGCGCCACTATAGTGGCTTTCGCAGATGTCATCTTTCTGTACGACACGGATAAAATGTCAATCTTCAAGAATGCTCAAAACTGCTAAAACAAAGAATATAATGTCAGCGATATATTCGCGTCGCGTTAACGTATTACGTCTCTTAAAAATTCTTATCGACCGTCGAGCGACCTCAGATGTTCCATAAAATCAAAATCACGTATTTAAGAAAATAAGTCACTAATCACTCCTTTAACCTCTTTGCCACTATGCGCCACTATAGTGGCTTTCGCGGATGCCATTTCTCTGAACGACGCGCCACTATAGTGTATCATATTTTTAACCCCTTACCCTACGATTTATTTTGTGGTAGCAGTCACTAGACGTTCTGGGTCCTCCAAAGAACGACGAAAGGGAAGAAAATTTTGTAACTATCGTGGACGTAGTTATTCTCCAATAACTGTATACGAGCAATAATTAGATAAAATTTTATTTCGATTTATAGAAAATTGAGGACATATATATTCAGAAGATTCTGTTCGAAATCTTCATTACGACTCTGATTCGTTGTTGTAGGGCAAGGGGTTAAGAAAAATTATAATTTTATGATCAAATATTTCATTCCAATGTACTCATGTAGAGAACAACATTATCCGTCACATATGGCAGTGCTGTAACATTTAAACGTAATTCGCGTTGAACTCTGCCGTACAGAAAAACAGCCCCGCGCAAAATTCAGCCGTGCCTAAGGAGTTAAAATTCCGTGGTTAGGAGTTTCCGAGACTATGATTTCCATGATGGTGCCACTACACCATTTGCAGGGGTTGTGTGTTCTTTTTTGAAGACAGGATCGAATCAGCTGCCCGTGAAATCTTGCATGCAGCAGCGTGGCAATTCGGTCACCTGTGAAGCATTGTACGGAGAAATCACTATGATACCGTGCGCGCTCACGGGTAAACAAAATATATGCATCGGAACGCCGCTGTCAGTAGAATATGCCAGCCCAAAGGGAAATAGACCCGTCAGTAGTCGGACAAACGAAGTCGAAGTAAATGTATCGATGCAAGCAGAATTATCTTGTTTGGGAGCCGAGGGAACCAGGTCGAACAAGTAGAACGAGGCTGCCTGTGGCCAGGCAGAGCGAATAAAATAATAAAGGGCTAGATAGTCTTGGCACGATGGTAAAGAAGTGAATAATATACATAAATATAAATAGAGGGTATACAATTTTTCGTTAGTCCTTCTCACGGGCAAAGCTAAATAATTCGGGGCAACAACACATGTAATTTACATTGCAAATAAATGTTGGGTTCCGAACAGCGGGATGTTGAAGTTGCTGCAGCACGCAGGAGACCCATGCACGGGAATGAAAATACTTTTTGATGCATCGCGAAAGTTACATTCGCAAAACAAAAGATGCATACCAAAACGAGCGCGGTGTTGCATTGTGCACTGTATGAATTGCTGTAACTGCAACTTACGAATATTATCGCAGTTACATTTGCATGCATTGTTCTCGCTTCTACTATTTCATCGCGACTATAATTTTTGCGTATCTTTCGCTCGTTCTTCAAGCAGAAAATCATATTCAGTAGCAACGAAGTAGCCACTTTGCTCGTGATTCATTTCACAGCTGTGATAATTAGTACTCGTTTTACGTTCTAGCTGCATCGTAGAAGTTTTGCATAAATTGAAAATCGGTATCACACGTGTGAAAACAGTGGATAGAAATATCTATATTCTTGGTGGAAATTATAAAGCGACTTTTCTCCATTTTCCTGCAAGTTTAACCTTAAACGACCTTGAGTCATAAGTCGTTGAATTCGTCTTAAAACGCACTATTTGTTGGTGGATAAAAAAACGTATGATTACATTTAAAAAGCAAAGTTGAACTTCACGTCACCTTGGACTGTCCACCAGGAAAAATAAATGTTCTACCACATGATGCCTCGGTATTGAACAACTTTGATCTCAAACATGTTTGTGTATAATCAATATTTTCGGAGATATTCAACTGTAATGCTTTATAATTTCCACCCAGTATAGTAATGGAAGCAAAGTCAAGTAGAGTAGATCGGTGCATGGTCAGGCAAGTATTAAAATCACTTTCTGCAATCGCCTCATCACTCATTCTACATATATTTCTAAACATTTCAAACTTTAGGTATCACTTTAACACTTTGACTGCCAAACTGGCAGCTCTAACAATCCAATAAAATCGTAGCAAGTTATTCATTGAAATAGCAATTGAAAAAATAAAATTTATGACATTCAGTAGTCCTACGACCGTCTTGCATTTTCTGTATCACTATAATGTTAACTAAAACCAATATGTTAACATGAAAATTCATTTACATAAATCAATAAAATATTAATTTGCCACGATATTATTTGAAACAATTTTTAATTGTCACAAAATCGAATAAATTGATAAAAAGTTAAACGATTTGAGCACCAATAATATTGATAAACGTCAAGGCATAAAAGGAAATTACTCATGTGCACTGGAGGTACTCTAATGTGGATGTCTTCCTTCTTAAGATAAACAGGTTTGAACGCAAAAGGGTTAATTACGCGTACCGCGAGGAAATAAATTCTACGTAAACCAGAGATTTTACCAGGCTTTAAATTTGGTACGAACACCGGAAATCTGACTGGAATCACGGAGGACGCCGGTGTCCTTTTAGGGAGTAGGGACTAGGGAATCATGCAGGCTCGTTCTTCCCGTAGGCACTTCCAGCACTTTCAGAAGACAGCCTGTGGGCGGATAAGTATAAGCGAAGTACGTTGTAACGTACACATCTCGGCCCATCGTAGATGTCCCGACGACGTGTAAACGCGTCCCCCAAGTGCTTCTTGCTTTTGTCGGTGTCACCCGTCTATAACTTTCTCGCCTTCCACAGTTCCTGTTTTTCAACCTGCGAGCAACTACCCCGGCGAACACGTACCACCATTGTTGCGGTACGGTATCGTAAACAACGGTTCGCTTTACACTCCGCTGTGCCACGGGGCCCAGAGGTGAAACGCGTCCTGGGATGAGAAACTGGAAAGAAAGTTGTCGATGCTTAGTCTCCTGGGGAACGTTTCGACATCATCGATTTTTTTTTTCCATCACCGAACATCAATAAAGAAGACGGTTTCCATTCGAAAGATGCCGCCGACTACAAATCGTCGAAAGACACTCCAGAGATTTTTGCATGCTTGGTCAGACAGCTGGATGATCGCGAAAACATTTTTCTTGGCGTATTTCTAAACCAAATGCAAGGTTCCGAGCTTCAACGCAGTCTTTGGCGTCCTTTATAATTTCGGCAGCAGATTGAACAGCAGTTGTAAATTAATTGAAATCTAGTGTGAATCGATTTCGTACTGACCATGCGCTGACCTATTCTACTCAACTTTACTCATTCTAGTAGAGAGAGATTTCCGTTTTAATTTTCTGAGCACACGCGCGATAGTTTAATTTGTTTATATTTTTAAGGGACAGGTAGAGGTCTAAAAAATTCCACAAATTATAGTTGTAAATTTAAGTAGAGTTTAAAGAATTTTCTGATTGAATTTATGTACCTGTAATTCGTCTTTGTAGTATGGCTAATAAAAAGTGCTCTAGTGGCGTCGTGAGTGTAATGGTGATACGTACAAATGGAGGTAAAAAGCGTCAGTGAATTATGTTCGTGAAATTCAGTAGAGTAAATAATTGACTGAATACATTTGTCTACTCGGAAGCGTTCTCTACTCAGCGTCGAAGGTCTCGAATAAAAAATTGCTACCATAATCTTTTGGGTTTAACGGTGTAAAAAAAAATGTTCAAAGTTCCGTCTTCATTTCGGCACGTTGGTATGTAAAAGGTGGAGTTGAAAATTCGACTTCACTTTGGTCTGAGCACTGGCTGACAGATCTACACGCGAGAAAAATTTCTGCAGCACTTTCGCGAGCAGAGAGTAATCGCATTTCATTTTTCATTCGAGAAACTTTGTAAGGGTTACCATTGTGCTTCGCGCGGATCATCATATGGAAACGAATTTGTTTATTTTTGCCGTGCCATAAGAGACTAAGGAGTTCCGTATTTGAACAAAAACGGAGGTACAGTTGCGCTTCGGAAGATGAATGTGTTTGTTTCTTCGAAGCAGTTCAAGTAATAACACTTCCCCAGTGTTATCGTATGCAAACTGTACTTCTTCCGGCTGACAGAGAACTCATTCTACTTCTCTGTTCTTATTTCGCACGATCTGATAAGTGACATCAATGGTACTTACTACGCAACGTATTTTACGAACGAAATACGGAAAATAAAATCGTCTGGCGATAAGGTGACTCATTCTACTAGATGTGTAAACCTTGTGGTTTTCAATATGCCAAGAGAAATAAGTTTATTGCTTACTCATTGGAGTCAGAATTTCATAAGAGTATATCGTAACCACTTGTCTGACCATGTACCGTCCTATTCTACTTAGTATTGCTATTTTAGAAACTGCAAACGCACATTGCTTTTATATTTACTATATTAGGTAGAAAATATTAATATTCGTCGAATTATATTGATTAAACTATAATAATCTCCGAGGCGATATTTCATTTTCAATTATTATTCAACGATCATTTACTGGGATCATACCAGTCCCATAAATAATCCGACAAAGGAGTTTACTGATTTTCAATATGCTTGCGGAGCGTTCGAATCTGCTATGAAAGAATATCGATCAGACATTAACATATCAAGATTACCTTAGAATTGCCGAATTCGGTCAAAGTCGCGTACTTTAGTAGATTGTGAGATCGTATACATGTCTAGCGCAGTGTGTATCGTGACAGACTTATGAGCGAACAGAAAGCTGTTTCCTAACTTCGATCCCAGTCTCGAACTTCGACCCGGTTCGTCGTTCATTACTTCCCTCTTCTTCCCGGAAATTGCATCTTGAACGCCTCTCGGAACAATTGTCGTCCATCCTATCGCGCGTTGCCATAAATATCGCAGGTATAATGAAATGAATACGTGCAACATCCTGGGAAATAAAGCCTCGCGTCATTCGAGAAAAAGCTTCCCTAATGGAAAAAAGTTCCTAGGTCATCGTTTTTCGTCACGGATCATTTCAATATTAATACTTTGCTGACCGAAAATTTCACACGGAAACTATGCCATGTCACCAACTATTATTTTGTAATCGAATATGGAAGTAGAGTAAAACATTATAAATAAATTTTATTTATACTGAATGAAATGAAATTATATTCTGCACATATTTTGTATATAACTTTTAAAATATTGCGCAAAGCTTTTGCATTATTTTATATCGCCCTGGGTTTCATAAATTGAAATAGATAATGCAAGTGCAATGACGAGTTTGGGTATGAAAAGACGAGTTAACTCGTCACCGGTCACCAATGTGTTAAATTACTATTGTTGAGAGTATCTTTTACGAGACTGTGACTGCTGCCACGAAGTTTTAACCCTTTTCACTCGAATGGTGACTCTGAGGCACCACTAAAAATGCAGCAGCATTGTTAAAAACATTTTTTACATCACTATAATCGTGTCAAAGAAATTCGTAAAAATTCAATTCTTTCAATTCAATTCTTTTATATATATATATAATGGTGTGGCAATTTTTAGTGGTGACTTTGAGTCACCATTCGAGTGCAAAGGGTTAAATCTACAACGTCTGTGAATACGAAACCGGAACTTTCCTAACTGTTAGTTTTTCAACTCACAACTATGCAAGTTTCATACAACAGCATAGTTTTTATTAGCGTCGAACACTTAACAGATAAAATGTAACATCCGAACTATTAACAATTTAACAACTATCCGAATAAACCATCTGCTCGTGGACTACACTCTTGGGCCACCTTAATTCTTCTGTTTTCTCAGAGGCGCTTTTATCGCCGAGCTCCTTGTTGAAAGAACTTTCGCAGTAGTTAGGACACCACCTCGCTTTCTTGGTGAACAGTGTATTACGATATATCAGAAGATTCCTGAAATTCACCTGTGCGTATAAACGATAAATTTAAATTGTCTATTTTGGAATATTAATTTAACAAATTAATTTTGAGAATATTTGTGCTTTCGAATTTCTTGCTTCGCTTAGTTGATGTCAACACTAGATTTACAGAGCACTAAACACGACTATTTCACATTATTTTATAAGAATAACGTTGTTAAAAATTTTTAGCCATTTTTCTACAGTGTGCCTCGAGAAATAAATTTGTCGAATAATTCTTCCGAGATAAAATTTTACAATCTCAATATTCGCAAGTGAAAAATATTAGAAATTAGTATTATAATTATTTTGCGATTGAAAATTGCAAGGAACGAGTAGCAGTATTTTAATTTCTTTAATTTGTCGAGATGGAAGACGCATGAATTATATCGATCGATAGGAAGCAAAGGCAACGATAATTTCCCAAATAACCTGTCACCGACAAGTGATCAGGAAGTAGTCGTTCATCCCATCGGCCCGGTCGAGATGAATTACTCTATAGTAATAGCCTCGCAGTCGCCGGATTATGAATATTTCGAAACCGATTAACTTCCCACGGTGAGTTGATTAAGATCGTTTTGTTCGACGTTATGCATTCTATTAACTTCCGCAAGTTCACGCCCGCAGTTCGAGAGAACACACTGTATGTGACCGGCCGTTGCATCAGTAAATTAATTAAAAGCCGATAACTAAAACCAACTTGCCGGGGCGAGGGAACCGCAACATCCTCGTTACCGGTTGCAAATTGCATACCCCAGGATCATTGCTTGCCTCATGACCGCTAAGAAGCGGCGTCGACGATCATTTCACTCTGCTGGCTGAACAGAAGTCTACACCACGTGTAATTGATCGCCACACGTGCGTTCTGATTGTTTAAAAAATGACCACATAGGCCAACCTCATTATTTCGAAACATAAACAGTATTTTTAACATTGCTGTTGCAATTCCTTCTTTCAAACACTTGTACATGAAACTTGTTGCCTAATGATCGAGACAAAAAATTATCAGTAGCAATTATAACATTGTTTTGTATATGTGCAACTGAAAAATATTTTAAGTAACATTACTTCATTATTAAATAATTGCCTAGATGAAATAAGAACAGTTAATGATTTATTAAAAACTGACGTGGCAGAAAGTAATTTTAATTCAGTCACATTATAATATTCTATTGTGTTTTCTATTCTATTTACTCTATGGGAATCGATTATTTAGCGATTCCTTTTGGTACATATTTATTAAAAATAAAAATTAATCGGCACGAACTTTCTGGACACCCCAATAAATAAAATAAACCAAAGTATAATTTTTTCTGGAGTGGCAATGTAAAGAAGAATTGTAATTTTTACAGTTTCCCTGTGAGACGAAAAGAGTGCCACAAGGGAATAATGTTTATTTAACTATTTACTCAGTCATGTAAATTTAATCTTCCGCATGGCATGAAACGTCGACACGCAATTTTATTTTCTGCGAATCGTCAGTGACGCCGGCGAGATCGTAAGTTATTTACTGCAGCGAGTACACGAGTATGTTTCAAATAATCAAGTATTTCAAGCTTGACGCTGGTGCATGAAGAAATATCTGGCGATGGTGGTTTCACGTCACGTAAAAGTGAGATAAATTCGTTCGAATCATTAAGTCACCGTAATTATTAATAGAGAATGACGTTCACCCATGCAGTGGAATTATAAATTTGAAATTTCACCTCCTATCATGGCAGTGTGAGTTATGGTCGATAGTTTCGTATGTGTCTATTCTTTTTGGCTGCCATTCGTTCGGCTTGTATTATAATTCATGGATAGCTGTCTCGACAGTGGCAGTCCGACAAATTTCGAAAAATCTAGCTTCGAATTTCACGAATAGTTTAATGGCTTCGGTGCCACCGTTAAGAGAACGAAATTATTCATTGCCACTAGAATTAGATGAACTATTTTACAACTAATTTCGACAATCTAAAGTATAATATAAAAATATCGACATAGTAATCGATATATCCTAAAAGGTCTATTATAAAACATTTTATCTAGTTTTCGATACACTTTCCTTTGAAAATTAAAATTTACGTCTGCTGCTCGTGACATCATTCGTTGCTCAACTGTCAATCTATTGGTAAATGTCCTTCTAATAATTATTTTATATTTTTAAAAGTTTCCTGGACCATTTTGGCAAGTGCAACTAATAAAATTAATTACGAATAATATTTTCTGCAGTCGTTCAGCAAAGAGCTGAAAGAGAAAAGTGAAACGTTAATTTTCGAATGATTAGGACGAGTGTGTCTTTAAATAATCATGCTTAAAACCGTTGGCTCTTAAACCTGCGGACGTACACAGTATCGTACAGCTTCAGCATCATAGCGTGCACTTGAATACAGCATCGCAGGGTGCTTTCATTGCTTGAATGCGAGACCGACGAGATAGAAACGCGTTGCCTATCAAAGATGCTTGTTACACGGTAAGATCCAAGCAAACTGAGCATACGTACGTGCAAGGATAAAGGCGAAACCAGTCGAACTATTTCCCAACAGATTCTAACGCGCTTTTCTTTATAGCAACCACGGCATCCTTCCACTGGAGGGATCCCTAGAAATTCTCCAGCAAATACACAGTCGCCGGCTTCACCCCCCGCGGCCACTTTGTATATATTCAGCCGCGCGAAATCGGGCAACCATTGTCTGAAAAGATATCAGCCCGTAAGATTAACTGTGCAACTTGTAACCGTTGCCGATACTTGTCGATACCTCGAGAACCTTACATCCCTACAGCCCCAGGGAAGAAACCTCAAGAACGGCGACAGCGCTGCTGCTCCAATAAACACGAAAAGTAGTAACCGATACCGTGCCAGCTTTGTCCCTGCTTTGTTTTGTGTTTTTCTTTCCTGTTCGACACACCGAGAAATTGCTGATCCTCCTTCTGAAACGAGAATCTTATAGAGAAACCGTTTTGGAGACTGTCCAAAGTAACATCCGTGAGAAATGACTGTCTGACCACTGGTTCTCCCATTCTACTACGATTGTTCGGATGAATGCAGATTGTTGCTTCCAGATTTGGGAGAACTTTGCATATTTCAAATTTTTTTAGCAGTTTTATGTTATATTGATTGTTTATTGTAATTTTAAGTTTAATATTTGCGAAGCAGATTCGTGTTGTTAGTTATTTTTCGTTTGACACACTTGGAAATTTGTGATTCTTCAGAAACGAGAGTCTTCAGAAGACTTCGGCTGATATATAACTGACCTTTTCTACTTGTATACAAGAAATAGTGTACGTCGAGCAATTGTTCGAATGAATGCTATTCATTATTGCCAAATTGGACAGTTTTCTGCATATTTCGACGTCCTTGGATTGTACGTACTATATTTATTGTTTATCAAAATTTTAGTTTATTTTAATAAAGTCTCAATTTAGTTCATTAATTTTATCTTTATATATTTACAATGTAGTTCCGTTTTGTTTGCAGAAAATTTTAGAAAGAAATCGGCTGAACTATGTCTGGCTCTTTCATTCGTATCCTAGAAACAGCGTTCATGATTTCTGACTTGAATGCCTGCATTTCTTTTCGTCACGAATAAAAATTCTGTAGTAATAACAGAATTCTGTTACAACAACTGCAAACCTAATTCGCAGTCTAGCTATGCCCTAACAGTCACAATTGAAAGACATTCACGCTCAAAAGAATCTACGTTGTAAGCTGAGTGCATCAAGTTCGCCGAGCGAAAGAAATCACGTCGGACACCTCCCCACCCCTTATTCTTCTCAATTCGTTAAGAAGGAGAAGCGCAAGAGAAAAGAGCATCTCTCGGTAATTCATGGTGTCGCAGTCGAGGCATTTCACGGTGTCAAGGACAATTATTATTATCCTAGAGACACCTGGGAGGAGGCGTCGTCTCAGCGGAAGTGAACAATTGTCCTTGCAATTTCATTTCTGCCCTAGCGGCTTGTCGTCTCTCGCCGTGAAACGAGTCGTATCGCGTCGCACCGACTAATTAGCAGCCGATCGATTTCACGTAATTAAACCCCGGTCGCCGAAGCGTCGTCGCCGAGATCGGAGTTCTCGCATCACGGTCCTTATTATCGCAATTACCGTTCAACACTTGACGGATAAAATTTGATATTCGCACCAGGCGGTGAAGTTAATGCTATCCGCCGCGCTGGTTGATGACGAGTGGGCCGGCAGGATCGAAGTGCATCGACTCGCATCCAACCGCGATTCAACGATTAGAATTCCCGCTCGCGCCGATGCAACGTTAACGCGACACGTCGTAAGCCCGGTTTTATCGGGGTGACGGAACGACCTGGTTCCGACGCCGCTTACGTCGAATCAAAAGGGAGTAGGAATCGCGGGGAAGGATTATTGAAATCTGCGGAGAGCACGGAACAACGGCGAGCTAATGGCTCGTAGCAGGATGCAAACGCCGCTCTTCTGTTATCGCTCGCAGACGTATCATTCTTCCGCGAGATGCGCGCCGATGCATCCTCCGATAGACCATTCTCCGCACGCGATTTTTATGCGAATGCTTTTAGTTCTCGGCGGGGTGGCCTCACGCAAAGGCCTCTCTGCATCGCACAGTTGTCATCGACCATGCTGAAAATCATTGATTTTTTAAAAATATATTTTATGTATTCAGACATATTTATAGTCATTGATATATTTCAGACGGTTTCCGTATCTTCTTTTTATTTTTGAGGAATCCGTTCTTTCACTCATTTATCACCTGAGTATTCGCATCGAGTTATTAAAAAAACATTTGTTTAATTTTATAAATTCTCTTTTTACATTTCCCTCTTTTGTCGTTTCCATGTTGTTCCTAATGATATGAACAATATATGATTTAACCCGTTGCCACATTATAACGAGTCAGGCTCATATCGAAGATTTTAACCTCTTAAGCATGATATGCCACTATATTGGTTTGTACACACTCAATTCTATTATTAATTATTATAGTAAATTATTAATGTTAAAATGTATGCGTCGTATCTTTCAGAAAAATTACAATTTAGTTATGAAAAATCTCATTCCAAAATTATTAAAGATAAAGTATATGCGTCATATCATATCATCATTTATTTTAACATTTATTAATGTAATAATTGACAAATTTATTAATTAATATTTTAGCACTGACAGAAACGCAGCCATATGAGTAATATAAATTTTCTCTTTCTTTCTAACGATATTATATAATATTTTTATGTCGAAGACGTTGTAATAATTGTTGTTGCAAATAAAGTACTGTGGCAAGGTGTTAACTGCGTATTTAGATGTTATTTTTATAAATATACATTATTACAAACTTACGTTGCTAGAAATTTCATTTATGTATGAATATACAAACCGAGGCTGTCGTTGGCTGACTAGTTACCGACCTTTTCTACTTGCTGGTAAGAAAAGCGAATACTGGAATAATTTGACTAGATATTGGATCGAGCTAGAATTATAATAAGCAAGAACTACAGCACTCACTAACGTCTGAGCGTTGTCCATGCATTGTTTTGCGTTCTACTTCCTTCCCCACATAACGAGAAGTTGATTGCATTATTTGTTACATGGTAAACTTATGCAGAAATTATTTTGGAGGTACTCCAACGTATAAATTGCGAAAATTTATCTCGTATGGTCACTGGTTGACCATTCGACTGGTATGCTGGTAATATTGCATATCGTGAAATTGTTTCATAACGTACATTTTATTATTATTATTTTGTTTCTCGAAATTAGTTTGAACATTTTTCCATTTCGTTCGGGAGAAAAAACGAATATAAAGGACCACGAAGAATATGTATAAAATCATGCTAGTGGAATGTAGTAATGTTTCTCAAGTGTTATGTAAGCCAGTGGCAAAGGTATTTGTATTTGTAAGTAAATGTAACTGGGTATGCAACTGACCAGGAAACTGCAATGGAACGTGTTCCGGCCTGACAAGTGGAACGCGACGTGTACTGGCACGACAAGTGAAATACAGTTGCACAAACAAGTAGTTCTCGTCAGATAAGTGAAACAGACTATACAATTACCCAAACAAGTAGAGTAGAATACGTGACTAAATAGCTGGAAACTGTATACATTACAAAAGAATAATTTAAAAAAAAAAACAGACAAAAATGTATAACCATGAAAGTATATTAACCCTTTACACTCGAATGGTGACTCTGAGACACAACTAAAAATTGTCAGACTATTATTTAAAAGAATTTTTACGTCGCTATACTTTTATCTTTGAAATTCCTAAAAATTTAACTGTTTTAAGGACGAGTGACAGTATAGCGAAAGTATATTAACCCTTTGCACTCGAATGGTGACTGTGAGGCACCCCTACAAATTGTCAGACCATTATTTAAAAGAATTTTTACATCGCTATACTTCTATCTTTGAAATTTCTAAAAATTTAACTGTTTTAACATGAGATTAAAATATTATATATCTAATATTAAATATTATAAATATTTTAGCATGAGATGAAATAAATCGTGCAGAATGAAATTATCCTAGGTCAGAAGAAATGCCTTGGTTCCACATTGAAACAGCTCCGAGTGCAAAGGGTTAAGATAAATATTCACCAAAATTTATTTCATCCTTGCTCACACTTTCACGTACCAATGTCACCTTCAAAATTACGAATAAAAAACATTTCACTGAGGAATTTACATTAACAATTTCAGAATACGAATGTATGTACGTATATTAATTCGTAATGTGATAAAGATAAACTGTGGTCATTCAAGCGACTGCACAACACTTAGCATTTCCTGTATACACACGAGTAGAGTGGGTTAACCAGTGACCAGACAGTAATCTTGCAGGACGTATGTTTTGGACAATCTCCAAAACGGTTTCTTCATGAGACCCTCCTTCCGGATGAAGAATCGCCAATTACAGAGCGTGCCGAGCAAGAAAGAAGACTCAAAACGAAACAGCTTTGTAATTATGTTAAATCAAGTTATCTGTAAACAATAAAGATAAATTTCCCTGGTTATGGCTATTTGTATGGACCCATAGATTCTCAAAAATGTTTAATTTATCAATTATCAATTTTCCACTGACAGGTACAGCAAATATTCGTGCACAGTATTCGGTTGACTGAGTAGTACAAATCGGTGAATTGTCGGGCAAAGCTAATTAGAACTACGGAGTATTTTGGAACCTCTGTGACGTAACCATAGGAGCTTGACTATGATCTTTGTTCTGGAAATTACAGATGTTCGTGATATAAATTGAATAGAACGAGCTAACCACGGACTCTTCCGTTGGAATAAAATTGTACCATTGTGTGGGAAACAATGCCGCGAAACGCACCGGGTTGTCTCATTTAAGAGCATAAATTTCAATGATGCTTGCACGTGTATGAGATCGAAAACAATGGAGGCACGAAAGATTGATCTTTTTGCATTGTACGCGGCAACGTAGCAGTTGCTCGCAGAATGCAAGTATTTCGTCGTGTCTGGCGTTGTCTGTTGATTCTAGATATTCCGGTCGATACTGGCAGCTAACGTGATCAGCGGTTATCTAGAGACACATCGATATTTTGTTGGTTACTAGGACGCTACGAACGACACGGGCTTTTGTGAAAACTAGACACCCTATCTCCGGCTTAAACGCGACGGCGTGGCGCGGCATGTCGCGTTTCAGATTATCTTCCCTGTTTTTCGTTCGTCGTGATCATATCGACGTTTATGCCACGGTGTAGGGCGTATCGAAAGCGTCGTAAATCCCTGGAATGGCGTTACAAGCTTCTATTTCACGGGATTCTCCCGTACAAATACTGTAACGAATATATAATGCAGCCTGAATGATCCTTAAATATTTATACCTTGCAACCATTACTCTCCGGAAATGCCTCGGCAAATCAAGTGTTCCTCGATCGTATTTAACGCTTAACACTCTGAAACGTTGCAGTCGCGCGTCCAAAATTAACATACACTTTTAAACAATAAAATAATTCTAAAGGTATAAAAGAAGGTAAACTTTTTCACGTGACCGAAGTAGTAAAATTTTTGTTACACAATATTGTTTTTAACTTTGCATCGAATAAATATTTTAATCTCAGAAGAATACTGAATACTCGTGAACTGTGTTTAAAAACAGGTGCAGAGTTTAAAATATATTACCTGTATCAGTTTTCTCAGAAGAAATTTCTGAATCATCACTTATAATACTGTTTCGATTAAAATATTATTATACATTTAATATAGGTAAATTTCGTATAAAATTTTATGTCGCATACTTAATTTATTTATCCTTGGTATGAGTGGATCATAAAGAATCGTGTTCTTCATATAGCGTCTTCATAGAACTAACGTCTCACAGAAGCTGTTACCTAACCAATCTTCCAGACATTGCAACAAACGAATTGCTGTAATATCTACGAAATACACACCTTCTTAAATGTGTCTTTTCTTTCCAGAAAAGATTCCAGAAAACCCGTTTCTTTCGGATAGATAACCGCACGGGTCTATTTCAATGAAAACCGAAAAAAAGTTTAAAAAAGTAAGGGGTACATTTTTTAGCGGGAATATTATATCCGCGAGACGGTATCACATTTTAAGAAAACGCGTCGGTGTTTCTGTACAGATGCTTTCGACGGATACGTTGAGATTTCGAAGCTGCACCACCGCGATCCATTGGCGGCTTTGAAAGCAACAATTTTTTATTCAGTCTGTACCTAAATTCCGGAAATGTTCGGGACGATATATGGCTCATTCAGCGCCGTATCTCCTCTTATCCCTGTTCATTGAATACAGTCCCCACAAATCATACGAGAAACGGTGTCGGGAGCCGACTCTGGAAATTCACCGTTCAGTTTTTAACTGAGCCTGTGTGTCTTCGGCCGATACGAATCCCCCCCACCGATTCGCTTCTCCCGTTGCATATAGGGTAATATGGGTGTCTGTATCTGGCTTTTCAGTAGTCGATCGGAGGGGGAAGGGGCTCTACTTATCGGGAAATACGTCCCGAGGAGGGAGAGGGAGAGAGAGTTGGAGGGAGAGAGAGAGAGAGAGAGAGAGAAAGAGAAAGAGGTATCCACTTCCTTTGTGACAGGGGAAGAAGCAAATCTAGGCCAGACACGGAGCCCGTTGAGCGCTAATGCGATTTCTTGAAAACGATGTGCCGGCTGGTTATTTAACAAGTGGGTCGCCCCGCCAGGCTTTCGACACTCATTAGAGGCAACCAGTATATCGTGAAGTGGGTACGTACGTTGAAAAGCATCGAAGAACCATGCTAACGTTTCACCTTAATTAGACAACCGGCTGGATTCACGGAATATTCGATGGCTGCCGCCTGTGTCCCTGCGAGAACCTTTTAAATGTATTTCACTGGCCAACGGTTTCGTAATTCGACGATTTTTCAGCTAGCGTATACCTTTTTCAGTTTCTTCGCACGCGAGAAATTTATATTGTTCTTGTCACTACGAAGAAATTTCACGAGTCTACGATTTTCAGATATAACACGTCGCACAGTGGGGTATTTGCCCCGAAAGTGCGGTCATTAGTGAATTTAAATGTGCATGAATATTTGCTATAGTTTATAATTGATAAATGAAATTTTTTTCAAAATCTATAGGACCAAAGAGGCGGTTATAACCAAGCAAATTAATCTTTAAAACTTCCCGAACCCCACCAGCGTGCAAACTTCCCATAAATATTGCGAAACATATTTTTCTTGCATATTTCAAAAGCTACAACGGTTATAAAAAATTGTCAGAATGAAAGTTTAATGGAACTTCATGCTCCATGAAGCTATCCAGTGGGACCATAAAAAAACTCATAGTTTCAAAAAAACCACACACAGACACACACGCATACACCGCACCGACGTCAATTAAAAGAGATTTTACGGGCACGCTTTACGAGCGGATTTTACACGGCTTAAGAAGACATTAAATTTTCGCCGGAAACAGTGTTTTATGTTACAGATCTGAAGATATACGGGCAGATAGTAAAACAGGCGTTAACTTCTGAAGCATGTTTTCATCTGGAAGTACCAAGGGCTGCATATACAATATTGTTCAGCCCTTCGGTCGAGATTCTTCAAAAATCTGCAAGGGCTTCCATAAAATCGAAAGTTTTCCAATTAAAACGCTGAAGTGCCGTTGGATAGCTGTAACTAATGGTTTCTTCTCGACCGAAAGTCGAGTGAACGTCCTCGTATCTTTTTTTAATAAATTTTCCATATACTTAGGAGTATTTTTTAAAAAAAAGTACTTTTACGGAGCAGTAAAGGCGACTATTAAAATACCGAGAACTTGTCCTTCTTCATTCTCTTCATTTTACCTGCTCCTTTTATAGTAATCACTTGATGAAATAAATTTTTACGAATGATTCTTTATGGTTCCTTCTACGCAATCACCTACCTGTATTATTTCAACCAATTTTTCCATGATTAAGGTTACTACTAAAAAATGTATAAAAAAGTAAATTTTATCAATACGAATGATAGTGGTAACCTCCATATACATACGAGGAAATAAATCATCTACAATGAACATATTCTTTGCTGAAGGAACGTCTTGATTTTGAAGTTAAAATGAAGTTAAGCTTCGAGTAAAAAGAGTTGAAAACATTCGTTCTCGTCATTTTGAACCGTCCGGCGAATGTAGTGTTAATATTTCAAATTGAAACGTAAAATTCGAAAACCTGGTGACTGTCGGATGGGATTTAGTTGCACAGAGTCCTACAACTTTCGTATTACGCTAACAGTTCCATGAAACCCTATGTAGAATATTGACAAAACATGAAGTATTCAAAATCGATAACAAAAGCTATTGCGGCCCGTTAAAAGTTGAGAACTCAATGAGTTTGCGTCCACGCTTTGCAGTGCACGACGCAGACACATATCGGAGTTATTTATGTGGAAACTAAAAAATAAA
Source organism: Agapostemon virescens (assembly GCA_028453745.1). NCBI lineage: Eukaryota > Metazoa > Arthropoda > Insecta > Hymenoptera > Halictidae > Agapostemon > Agapostemon virescens. The sequence continues at coordinate 6,947,426 of CM052088.1, forward strand.
AAAAAAATAGTGATCGGCCATTCTGCCGGTAAAACTGTAGCACAGGAAATCTCGCCTTTATCGAAGTTCCCTCGTTAGTCCGATTTATTAGGGAACGCGCTACTTCACAAATGTCTGACCGTAGATCGATTCATTCTCCTAGTCGCGCGTGTATTTCCCAGGGAAGAATGTTTATAGACCGTTGCATCCGATAGAAGGGTTGCTACATGATAAATCTAGCCCGCGGGGATCCATTTAACTTTGGCTGGTTCGAAGTTACCGTGGAATTACTTTGCTTGTCGAGAAACAAACAAAAGCGAAAAAAACAAGAAAGAATTAAAAAAGAAGCCGAGGTATTCTGAATAAAATGAGCGAGAGAGAGAGAGAGAGAGAGAGAGAAAGAGAGAACATATCTCGCTCGGACCTTGTTACCGTGAACAGGCTGCAGGAAATAAATAAACAGAGAATGAATAAATAAAGCAGCCAATTAAGCTCTTTACAAGCTGATAATTTATTGAAGCTTGCCTGTTTACCCGTTACAGTTTCGTTATGTCCGTTAATTGTTGCAACTCCCGTACAAAAACAGGTTTTATTTGCTCGCTAATTACACTTGAATTCTGCCGTGTTATCTCCGTCGTCCTTTTTTCGTCGAACCGTCGGCCGCTCGTTTGAGGAACCGTTGCAGCGACCAACGGCGAATTGAAACGTCGCCGTCCCGATGTTCGTTTCCACGACAAAATCAAAAAAAGGAGATAGACAAACTGCGAAGAACGAGTGGCCGACATTTACCGCACCTACCGGTAATGAGAAGCGAGTGGCTCATTAATTCGAAATTAAAAAATTCTTTACAGCACCGCCCCGTTAACTATATTTGCCGCGGTTGTTACGGCCAGTCGGCTTTTAACCTGCTCCGCCGAAAGAGCGCATGCGGCCGACTTTAGAGAGTGGCAACAGGAAAAAATCCTAACCGCCTTTGGCAAATCTGTCGCTACCACTCGAAACTCGCGGATCGTAAGTACCTTTGTAAGTACTACGCGACGGTTTCCCTTCGCTGGTACTACCAACGGAAATGCACGTCAGCGAACGGCTGCTTCTCAAGATTCCTGTTGCCCTATAATTAACGAACAAAGCCAATCCTCTTTGAAGTTTGATTTTTTTATCGCCCCGGAATTCGACAAGCTTTGTCGCCCTGGGCGTGCAGTTTCTGCTTTGGAATTTTCGAGAATAGCAGCTACGAAAATTTATGGCGCGTTATGTCAGCTGTAGAATCTGCTACGACGCTGGGTTTCCGAACGAAACACGCTCAACGTGTAACCATATATGCAGAACTGTTTATTCTGCCGTTCGATGCAATTATTCATTAATTCACATTGCAATGCGAGTGATAGTATTATACTCTACGCGAATGGATTGAAACAATTGCTGTAAAGTTATTTTGATCTCAGTGTTTGACTAATGGCTAACCTTTACTACTTGGACGACAGAAGACGTTTAGTCGCAGTGATAGAAAATATTGATGTTGATGCAAATGTTTTACCAAACGTAACTTATTAATACTATTTTCTTCTCGTTTGGGCACTGAGTGTCGCAGTGACGATTCATGAAACTTAATATTAACCCTTTGCAATCCGAGCAAGTTTAACTCCAAAATCAAGACATTTTTTTTACATAGAATAATTACATTGTACATGGTACATTTCCTTTCTTGCATATTAAATTTATTACTGTCAATTGTACGTACAACAGTTCAATTTTTAACGATTTATTAAATGCAATTATGTTCGTGTAATAGTTGTTTTGACTAATAGTATGACAATTTTTAACGTCGCCTCAGATGTTCACGAAAACATGCTTCAATTTTTCCTATGCTCCCCACAAATATATTAGCGATATTTTGGTTACGTCATGCTTGTTTGTCTTCATACCGAACGCCTGACCACGAACATCCTATTCTACTTCCTCGGCTGAACTTGGCCCCCAATCTTCTTTCGACTATCTGAAACAAGCATCGTCTTTCGATTTTCATTTTGATCGATGAATATCCTGATCCATCGACTCTCTCCGGTATCCATACTTTCTGAACGTACAGCGATTTATTACGATAGTAGATCCGAAGTAATAATGTGAGCTTACTACATGAGAAAATGTAAATCATACCGTTCTTGCTCGAACAACCACTGCTCCTGAGAAAGACGCTGTCGCGTCTTGAAAGTCTATTGAAAGTCAAGCTTCGGAAAATTAAATACAAGACAGCCGGCACTTAGAATCGGAGGCGGGTCACGCAGGCGCATCGATCGCCGTGAAAAAATAAAGTGTACGCCATTTTGGGTACAGGGTTCGGCACTTAGATCAACACTGTCGAACCCGTCGCTGATGCATCGACTCGATGCGCGAGGCATGGCGAACAATGTTACCGGTAATGCATATCCAGCCTCTTACAGGAACGTTGCTGCATATTCTACGCAATGCCGTAAGCTTCTGTCATAATACGAACAAGCAGAGGACGATGGAATTATTAGCAGTATCAGGATTCCACAGATATCGATCAAATCGTAGAATTACGGTTGACACGGCTGTAAATTTATAGCTGTCCTCCCTCGATTTAGCTGCCTCAGCTTCGGAACTGTCTTCCGACAATTTAAACAAACCGATTTGCCAAATATATCGCGAAACAATTCCTGCGTCGCGCGTTCGTTTCTATAATAAACGAGCCGATCCCCTCGCGCCTGTAACAACAGGACCATAAAACAGCGTTGAGTTCGCGCGATAACATTTGTGTAACACGGTTCCGTAGTTTTCAAGGAGATACGGAAATACTTTATGGCCATGCAAATTCTACGTTGTTCTACGAATATCGTCGATAGAAATTTTCCTAGCGTTGCGCAGAAACGTAACACGAACTTAGGCACGTCATTCTACCGCGGATTGCTTCCTCGTCTAACACGGGAACATATTCAGACGCGAAAATCCAATTTTGATAAAACTTATGGTTGCTTATAGTTCTTTGAAAAATATTTGACACGTGTTTCTTTTTATCGGTAACCATCCAAAACTAGCAAACATTAAATTTGACTAGTGTATACTGTCTTATATTTACACTATTATCAACATATTCACATTAATATTGGTGACAATATATTTTGATTTGGTTCCTGTGGGTTGTCTGGCCACTTCAAGAATGATCTACTCGTAGTTAAATTATTTTATTCGTTCATCTTCCATGTTCGTACCAACACAATTATTTCGTTCAGAATAGAAATAATTAAATTCAATTTATTGCTTTAACATTGAATGCCAAGATTTAATTTATTTGAAATATTCACGATTTTCATTACAAAGTTTAATTAAACAGAGAGATCCATCGAATCCATTTCTATGAAGGGAATTTTATAAGTTAAATAATTGTGAAACAAGAACTCACAAAAATTTTATAAGAAATTTCTCTTGCATGCATTTAATGAAACTTATGCATTTAACATTTATTTAACTAACATTTATGTAACTAATGTTTAACATCTATTGATACCGACAAAATGTTTTACCAATCTCTCGATCGTAAACTCTCGTGTGACATTTTCTTGTTTGAATTCGTGTGATATGTTCTACAAACTTTTGTCAGAATTGATACTTTGTTCGCTGCGTCGGATCTGTGACTGACGTTTTCCTCTTGGAAGAAGACGCTATTGTTGTCACAGTGATAGAAAGTATCTTCCTTTGTGCACATATCTCGTCAGATGTTATTTACTGTTTTCTATACTGTCTGACCAGTCCCTGTCTCGGTGGACTTAAATGGTGTGTCTGACCCAACACTGACTTTTTCACTTACTCCATGAAGAATACTGTATTTTATCCACGGGAAAATATTATTTTTATAATTTATCCTTGTTCACCTTGCCTGGTCACTGGGTATCTTATTCTACTCAGAGGTGAATTGAGCGTCTCACCATTGGCGAGCCTTTTCTACTTAGACCGTACAGAAGACTTTGTGTGTCTACTTCATTGTACTCGTAAGATAATGTTAAGTCTGACCAAAGGCGCGGCTGTTCCTTTCAGTTTACTATGAAAATATTGTATATTCGTAAAGACTGTTATCAGTGGGAGAACGGTGCACTAAACTATACCACTGTAGACTGCTTTAAAGTAATGACAACGTTGCAATTAGTCTAAGTTTCTAGAACTTGTAAATTAATATATGCTTTAATGAAAAGAGTCTGTAAAAAATTTTCTAACAGAAACTATCAAATAAGAAGTCAATAATAAGTGATTGTGACTCGTCCCGACGTTCAAGTATCAATAATAGCCGAATTCACTCGTTCTAATGATTTTAATCGTCGAAAGACAGACAATTTAAATATTTCGTGATTGGCGAATTTTGTGTCGCGATGAATATTCACCTTTCACAGCGATATTTATGCACGCATTCTGATCAACTTGAGCTTTTATTTCCGTTAAAATCGCGCACCTCAAAAAGTGTAATAACTGTTCTGGCATCAACCTAGAAATACGTCCAACTGAATGGATCCGGCAGTTTTGAATTTATTGCGACCGATTCGCGAAAGCGTCTATCGAAAAACACGGTGTTCCGCATTTGCTCAATTTCCATTGGAAATTCGTAGTTCTGACGTCCATTTTGCAACGGCGCTCGAGTAGTTTTCAGTGAAATGTTTTCTCAATAATCTGACCGTTGTCGGAGCGACGCGCGAACATTGCTCGAGCCATCCCGCGCGCCGATGTAAATTGACAGCAGCAGTTGTTGCCTTCGCGCCCCATCGAAAGTGAATGTAAAATAAAATAATCCGGTCTGGTAGGAAGTGATCGTCGTTGCAACCATACTTTTTTACCGCTCTGCCCTCCTCCCCCCGGCGAACCGGATGCGTCTCCGATGCTGTTCGGTTATTACGATGCAAATATTGTCTCGAGTTTCAATTGATCCCCGCGTTGCCTGAATTATGCAATGCCACGGCGCATGTAAATTCCGATATCGCTGTAATAGATGGTGCCACGGAACTATGAGAACAGATTTCGAAAGCTGCACAGGTTCGGGAATCTATTTCTTCCCGAACAAAGGGATCGGGCTACGTCAGCTGCGACTCCCCTTTGATGTCGTCCTTATTTATCCCCGGTGTGTTTCTGCGTGGATGCCACGTTTCTATGGAGAACCAGTTCTTTTGTTGAGGCCCAGTCCCGATAGTATACAATCGAAATAATTGTCCTCAACGCGGCGCGCAGAAAGATCCCAGGAGAAAAAAAAAATGAATCCGACAAGTTTTCCGTCGCGGTGAATAGAGACCAGAGAGCCTCGCTGCTCGTGCACAAGTGGAGGACAAGATCTATTCATGGCAATCCATAGTGTTGGTAAAAAGAGGGTAAATAAAGCAGCCCATTAGAAGAGTCACTATTAAGCCGCCGTAGGGGAGCGAGGCTCGATCCAAAATTTAGGGGATGCAGGGAGAGAGAGAGCTATCTGCCTGCTCTAACGTCGCTTCCGAGGAAATCGCTGCGGCGATAGATCAATTTGATTCCCCTCAAACTGTGGCCATTCGTTTTCCGGTTTGATGTTCCGTTCGCCTGTAAATTAGTATCGATCATGAAACTCTAGTTTTTAACGAAAGAACTGTGGAACGGGTTAAATTCACTTGTCTCTGACGTAGTTCGAATTGCAAAAATGCTTCCACGAAAACTTTTCACATATACTTTTTTATTAATAGAATATTTAAGAAAGAAACTTGATTAAGTGCAACCTTGTTATTATTATATAGCAGTGCATATTGGTCTAGTTTAATGCTCGCTAGTTTCAGTGTTAATCATTTAGAAACTTAAACGAGTAGATCAGAAAAATCTGTGATGAAAAAGTCTTTATAACTTGAATAACTGCGAAAGAAAAAATTAGTCATTTTGACTGGTTTGATAGTTCTCCTGTTAATGGATACATTTTTGTTCCACATTCACCGCAGAAATGGATATTTTGAGGTAATAAATTGATTTAATTCCTCTGTTTTGTAGTCGTTGATAATGCAGAAATTTATCCAGGCTAATGTTAAAATGCAGCCGCTATTAGTGGCGCAACAATGTCCGTAAGTCTGATTAAAACCGAGACCGCAATAGGATGAACATCGATCGATAATGTATTTTGCGCGTGCCTGGAATTCGCAGATGACAAAAGAGCATAGATCATCCGGATCATCGCCGAACGCTATTACATCGTTTATTGTAACATTTGACAAACGCTTATTCAAACTACTAGACATTCATCTAAACCAGCATGAATAATGATTAAATATTAATCTTGCTACGTCGGTTACTGCGTGCGTGGAATCGAGCGAATTTATTGCTGTTTGCAGGATAAGTACACAACTGATAAATTGACCGTTTAGATATATTCGCAAACGTATCCCACAAAATTGCACAATCAACATTTTCTGAGATTCTCAGTTATTTCACATTTTTTCCCCGGTCATCATTTCATTTATCCAAGCAGAAAGTTTTGCTTACTGTCTGATCACATCCACGCCCATACCACTGATTCGTTTCCCCAGAGGAATTGCTTCTCTTGTCCCACAAAAATCACCGAGAATTCGATAGCCAGTAGTATGGTCCTTTTCGTTTCGCTATGATTGCAACGCGTCTGACTATTAACGGACCCATTTCCCTTGACCCGTTTCGAACAGAATCTACTCTGTCCAGGATGGCAAATTTAAAAACTGTTTCCTTTGCCAGTAACCGAGCGAGTCTAGGTTCCATCGATATCTCGAATGTCTGGCTACAAATCCTAATCTACTTAGCCGGTTCGAAACGAACCACGATTCTACTTCTTTTCAGTCGAATTTCTTTCAGCCGGTGGCAGTTACGAAGCAATAAATATTTTAACTGGATATTTGCTGCATCGAATACAAAAGTTATCGAGGCATTCGGCCGTGTTACGAACCTGGTGAATTATGAATTTCTCTTTAACAGCTCGGCAATCGCGCGATCCTGGGGAAAAAAAGGAGACGAAGTCGCAGAGAGCGTTTCCGTGTCGAGTATCGTCTAATTTTATACTGACGGAACATTGAACCCGGCGAACACTTACCGTGGGGCCAGCACAGCCAGCCAGTAAGTGCTTATTGTCATCGTTTTCCGATACCAAGGAAACGCTTTGGCCACCCCGGAAGTACCATTAACGGGGATTTCACTGTTCATTGTGGTCGATTATTTTCGACTCGTCTTCGATGGTTCTATAGCGGACGCGGTATCAGTGCACTTTTATACAGCCATTAAGCTAAGTGTCCTCTCGTATTTTAACAGTGGCTCGATCAATTGTTTCGCACAATCCTGCAGAACGATTCTACTCGTCGGTTGAAACAGGTTAAGACAATAAATTGAATTCCCATCGTTCTCTTCTTTATTGAAGGGAACGAGAAGACATTGTTATTTTTAACTTCGATAGAAAGTTATTCTACAAATTAATTGGAGAGGATAATCATCTTCGTATTTCCCCGTTTCTTCGTGAAATTTATTCGAGATAGTTGAAATACGGTGGTAAATATGTCCCGTTTACAGAATGTACACGAGCTGTATTGTTAACCTTTAATGGATAGTGTTAATTAATGTACTCGAAGATTCCTGGCTACCCTTTGTTAATCCATAAACTTTGCACACGTGTCTGTATGCGCTTAAGCGCATCCGCTCGTTGCACGAAAGCCTTCGGAACCCAGATACTGTGAAAACGCGGCGGAAACTTCGGCAACTTTATATATACAAGACCATGAATTAACGATGTATTATCGGCCTCAGAAAATTCGGAACTTTTCCGAAAACATTGTTAGCGGCAACGACATGCCTAATCATCGAACTTGTCCCGTATCAGCTAACCCGATTTTATGCCGTCGTTCGATTATCGACCTTTATCACTCCAAGAATTTTACTGAGCGGTTTTTAACCGAATTCAAACTTCGTTAATTTGAGAGTGATAGAAATAGACGTGGCATGATTTACAAGGCGGTTTTTCTTTTTATTAATCATTCATCTTCACTGCTATATCTACTGCTTCATCACATCATCGTGTATTTTTTCAATTTATTCTTTCACGAGAAAAATGTTTACATTATTAGCAACATTACTATCGTCACACAACCATTCTCTGCATTACAATTTTCAATATCTTAGTGCACTTAAAACCTTAAATTTTGATATTTTATTATTGGTGGAATTTTATAAGTACATTATGGTAGCAGTGAATATTATTTCCATTACATTATTAATTTTTTAATTACTTGTGTAATTACTACTACATTCTTCAATGTCGTATTACATTTAGTAACATTTCTTGTTCTAATTTATTATTGCTACGATTTTATAACAACATTGTGATAGCAGCGAATATTATTTCCATTATATTATTAATTATCTAATTGCATGTATAATTAGCATTACAACCTCCAATTTCGTATTACATTCAGAAACGTTCCACTTGCTATTTTATTATTGACAGAATTTTATGAAAGCATTGTGGTGGCACTGAGTTTTCCTTTCATTATATTATTCGATCTCGAATACTGCTCGTTCATCAGTCACCAATTTAATCAACGCTGACACAACAGAAACTAATTATTATTAAGAAAACAGGTGGAAAATGAATAACGCATTATTTGTCTGTCAGACATTATGTCATCGCGCATCTTCGAAAGTAGTACCCAGCGTTCGGTATCGATCACGCACAATCCAATTAAAAGTAGAAACTCTACGGAGCTCATTGCACAAAGCCGTGGCTCGGCGAAAATTTTAATTGACTTGGAAAACGTAAATTATAACCCGCTACGATCCGTGAACAAGATTTTATCAGCACGCAAATTCGTTGATACGTTTTATCGCGTTATCACCGCATAATTAATAATTAGTTACTTACGATCGAGCCCCTCGAATTTAATTAATTGAACGTCTCGAATCATCGCCCGAGCTTATCGATAATCGTCACGCGTCGGCTCGATAATTTTATCTGAATACACACGCCCTGCTTCGTTTCAATGAGACTTCTGTTATTTTTTTTCGTATTCTTCTTCTTTTTATATTTTTAGCGCACATTCTCGCACTTCTAGCACCCGATAAATTTCCAGCGGATTCCGCTAATTAGAAGCGGGTTTCTACTTTTTCTTCTGCCGCCGTTCGGACACGAGGAACTTTTGAATTCGAACGCGACAGACGGAACAAAGCGAAAAACGAGGGCCGAGAGAGAGCGAGGTAGAAAAATAATGCAAGTAGCAGGAATAGTTCCATCTGAGAGGCTGGGATACTTCGGCTGCGGATTCTTCTAATGAAAATATTTTTCTTCCACCATAAATTCGCTGGCTGTCGCGCGTTCTTCGGATTTTAATTAATGAAGGAATGACCGGAAACCCAGTTTTATGTGGCCGGCCGGAATTAATACGTTGAAATTAATTTTACAGTAATTTCGTGTCTCCGCTTGTTAAGCAGGAAATCTTGAATTATAGCAGCAGTTTAGCGGTAATTCGGCTGTACTAAGCGGCTGCTAATGCACGTTGCCTAATAAAAATGCTGGGACAAAGTTTAGTTAGATTTTCTGAAAAATTGATAATACAGACGAAGCTTGATTGTTCGAGCATAGCTTGCCAGCTTAAATACGTGGAAATTGCGATGAAAGTGATGTGACAGAATGGCTTGACCATGACAAAATGAGTGACATAAACGACGACGAAAGTGCTGAAAGAGTTAAGGGCATTTGGTGCGAATATTAAAAACTGAATATCCAATCTGAATTTTATTTGTACGGTTTTTAAATACATTTCCGCGTTGATGTATTGATTGTACCAAATATGATGCCGATTCAGAGCATGCAAAAGGGTTTATGAACTATTCGTTAGCACACATTCTATTTGTTCCATTTTTATTTCATTCGACAACTAGCTCGGATTTTATGGAATATTTGTGGCTACTGGCAATCGAAGTAGCAATTTAAATATTTCTTCAACTTTTACAGAGTCGTAGGAATTGTTTAAAATTATTAACATTAACTGCAATATACAATTAAGTTATTAAGTAAATTAATTATAGGTGCACAGGATTAGTAAATACTCTAAAGATGTAACTGTATTATATTTGTTTTAATAATTTTTGCTATAGATGCGTATAACCTAGTCTTTACATTAAACCATGACTGGTCAAATGAGAGTTGTGAAATTCTTAATTTTATAATTATTCAAGTCATAAAATTATCCACATAAGAAACAATTCAATAGATTTCATTATTAAACCAGATGCTCTATTAAAATCTAACAAATTTTTCAAGTTATAAAATTATCATAACAGGAATCAATTTAATAGATTTCATTATTGAACCAGATGCTGTAATAAAAATTGCATAAACTCTAAATTACTTAAATTTTGTCATTTCTATAAATCAATATATAACAATACAGAGAAATATAAAACTAGTCAATTTTAATGCTCGGTAAGTATAGTATTAATGCCACGAACACTATAACATTCATTTAACGCACGCCTGATTTTAATTAGATTCTTTTCACATTCCCAAAAGGATTAAATTATGCAAAGTATCATATATCGCATCTAATGAATTCTAGTTCCCGGATATACCATGTGAGTGACAGTTCATAGAGGTATTTTCCTTTTGTAATGAGTTTAATTAGGCTTGAAGGCGTTTCTTCATTCGCCTAACACTGAAACCAACATTTACCTTTGGAGATGGTCTAGCCTTGATATCACTTAGCTGCCATCGTGCAAGTATATTCCATTGATCTCGGTAAACTCGAGGCTCTATTATACTTGTCTAATGAGAGATGGGCTCCGATCTTGCTTACCCGACCAGATACTAATTATGTGGAGTCGGGCGGACTATACGATTCTCATCCGACTATCCTGAGGAGTGTAGATTCCCGTTCCACTTATATAAGTACCAAGAGGCCTTCAGTCTACTTGTAGCCACAATAGAGTTCATCGTTCATTTGTCTGACAATAGCCAGACATGTTTGATGGAGTTGGTTAACGTGTTGAATAATTATCAGGGAGAGGTAATCTGTCCCTTTGAAATGCAGTCTGCCTTCGATCGAATTACTAGACAGTATGGAACGCCAGTACATTATGCCTGTATGCTCTATTACACGTTACTACATAACGAACAGAATATTCTGCTAAATTTTTATATTCTACAATGATGTTTAAGGCAGAATTTAATGTTCACATTTTCTGTTAGACTGGTAGTGTAGATTGAATCTTTTTGGCTATACATACTTTGATGAAAGTGTTGCTGTATTTTCTTTATACTATGTGACAATTTTTGTAGCCTTTTAAGGAAATCAACATTTTTTATCAACCGAGATTAAACGTGATTGTAAAATGCTAGAATTTTCAGAAAAATAATTTACGTCCCACTTGTAAAGAATATTGAGCCAATAACTTTAAACAAATGAATTTGTTGAATAATTAGCTATGGGTGCCATTTTACAATCATAAGAATAGTGAATTAAAAATGAAATAGAGAAGATATACATGTGACAATTTTGGAGCTTTTTAAGAAAATCAAGAATTTGGTGATCCGAGATCAAATGTGACTGTAAAATACTAGAATTTCTTTAAATGATTCCAGAAACATCATTTTCGTCTCAGCTGTAAAGAATATTGCGTAAATAATTAATTTCCCCTTTTAAACATATGAATCTGTTGAACAATTCCCTATGGATAGAAGTTTACAATCTTAAGAATAACAGATTAAAAATATATGTACTCGACATTTTGACAGCTCCTGTCATCCAAGTGTCCAGAAGTACAATGCCATTATTATGCTGTGAATTAATGCACCGAAAGAAGCGAAAATACATTTCGCCGATCCCGAAAGACATTTTTATTGCCGAACATGGCAAGATATATTGTATAGTCTTCAGAGCCGTCAACTTGTCTCGCCTCGGCATCGTACATTCGTATTATCTTCCACGTTAAACGAAAGATAGGTTGACATACTCGCGGCCGAGACCTTTTCCATCGAAAATGAAATCTCGTTCTATCGACGAAACCATTTTCCTTGGCTACATATATCTCGCAGAGCCGACACTGACGATAATGAGCCCGAACGAACAGACAGCAAACATTGACCAATGATTTATGAAAGGATGTCACTCGAAATCTTTACCGAAATATTTTCACGAGATTAATAACGCTGACCTGACCGGCAGTTTCGTTTCTTCTGATCTTAAGATTTCTCAGTGATTAATTGCGATTTCCTTTTCAGCTCGTGACGACCTTCTCGCGAACGTGTCTGACTTCTTTTCTGATCTGATTGTTCTTTCTTACTGAACGAATTGATGGCGGTATAATTAGCCCGGTGAACTTCATACATCTCGGTGCACAAAACACGCTAATAATCTTGCCGTATTTCATTTCGTGTCTATTAATAGAATCGCGGTTACTTTGTGGCTTTAATAAATGAATCAAACGTTTGTTCCCTTCCTGAACGAGATCGCGATATTTCTAATTACGCTAATGATATTTTCATGGTCACAGAACTCTAGAAATTTTCTAAAATTTAATAATTTATATACGCCTTTAGCAGTCAAACGGTTAGTAATATTTTTCTATTAAATTTACTCCTGAATTTATGTAGACATTACGCAAACTGTTGCGCGTACATTACTTTGTAAAATACAACACGTGCTACACGCTCTCACGTATTTTGCAAGAGAGGTAATTCATAGTACAATGCAATTATGGTTTCAGTCAAGCATTGCCCATTGTGTATCGCGCACGATGGATTCGTTCAACGTTGCCGCGTTTTATCGCGTGTTATTATTAAACAAACGCGCGCCCGCCGATACTGCGCGTAAAGTAATTAACAGAAACCAATTTCGCAGGTTAACATGGAATAATTTAAATGGTTCAAGTATTATTAAATAACAATCGGTTAGCGAAAGTCACGATCCCTGAAAATCTCGGGAAAGTACGATAACGACGGGAAATTAATATTGGACCGGCAAGACCAGATGAGGGGTCCGATTAATTTCCGGACCAGCCTGAAATGAATAGTTATTGCTACCGCGAAATGGCTTCTGGATCGAAATCGGGGGCTCTCATTAACCGTGAATGCGTTGCAAACACGGAAACTCGGCGGAATGCCAAAGTGACTGATAAAGTTCAGGATCTGATTCTTTTTTAACTGATAAGGGCGGACGTATCTCTCGATAATGCTCACTGTTGCTTCAGTAACTGGTATTGTATCGAGAACGATAATAATCGAGACACGTGGAAAACAAGGCAGCCAAACGGTGGATTACATAAACATAAAAAAAGAATTAAAAATTTGCAGCATATTTTATGAAATTCATATTCCTTTCACATGCGAGAAATAAATTTCCAATTCTTCGTACAAACTGTTTCTGTTCTTTCAATAAGTAAATTTTTTTCGCATGGCTCAGTAAGCGTGTTATAAACGAAATAAAAGAATCTGATCTACGAGTGTGCGAGCTTTGATCGCGCACCAGCATCAGAAATTTGAATCTTTCAGCGCATTTGCATGCAAGCTTTCGCAAAGCAATTTCAATGGCTTCGAGGTCTATTATAATGGAAAGTATCAGCCGTGTGAGAATGACGACACAGAGAACGCGTGGGCGTAGGTGACCGAGGTGCACAAAGCAACAATTATCCATTCATCGGAAGTATGAAAATGACAAAACACTCTGAATATTCATCCTTTCGCGAATGCTTTGCATTGGTAATCCGAATTTTCATTAATAATTTCAAAGCTCCATAATTTATATCAACAATTAGTTTCGCTTAGAAAATATTCCAGAGAACCGGAGATTTTCGTTTCGGCTAGGTAATTGGATTTCGAGTTGCGGCAACGTGCGCTGATTTTCAAAACTGATTTCCCGTATGTTGATTTTCTTTTCGGCCTGATGAATATTAATTAAATGCCCTGATTAACTGTGCTTCGATTATCTTGGCGCGCGAGCAACGAAGCGCGGGTAAACACTCGTCTCGTTAATATCCGTTAAATGATCCGACCCGAAAAGCAAGAACGTGTAATGCATGATCGGCGGCGTTATCGCGGCTAATGATTCGCAAGTGGCCGGGCTTGTATTGGAATTAGCGATTTTACGTTCTTGCGCCGGACTAGCCGCAAGAACATTACGCGGGACGCCGATAATAGACTCGTTCCGAACGGCCTTGAACCACTTTTTCCCAACGGAGAGATCTCGCGTTTCCGCGGCGCATGGTAATTACATGCAATTCGGCTCTACGATTCACCGATAAAAGAACATTGTTGTGTGACAAACAGACTGGAAGGAGAGAAGGTTAAACCTCGGTTCACGCTACGTCACAGAGACCTCTGTTACTACCAGGAATTGATCAAGAACTGCTTCCAGTTTCCAGAATCTACAGTGAGACACGAAAGTATTCGAACGCTCTCAAATAAAAAGTTTGACGCGTCAAAAACGCGAGGCCCATTAACAATTGCAAATTATTTTTATTCCTATAGTAATATACAACCATCACGGTTGTACATGTTAAATTGTAAGTGTCTTCGACAACGTAAATAATACTTACGAAATTATTAACGTATTCTAACGACGAAACAAATAAGTATATGCAGATATTAAAAGATAATTTAAGGAATGATCCTAAACATACCGCACGTATTGTTAAACAATGAATTTGATATTAAAATAGACTATTTTAATTTTGGAACGGAGATTATTTAAAATATTTTTGCTGACAATTTTACGGTTCGGTTTTGCCTCCTGGTGTGTCTGACTATTACAATTTCAGTGTAACGTATGTCTGGCTATTCTCTAGTCTTTCTACTTGGAAGAAATTTGTTTATTTATACCGAGTGCGTATTCGCTGACGATCACTCGCGTTGAGATTGTCAAAGTACATGGTCATTTCAATTTATCTTCCAGCATGTCTGGCTATAATCAACTCTTTCTACTTGGAACTTTTATGATTCTTTCATGACGTGCATGATATTGTGATTATTTACTTCTGTGTGATTTATTGTTACTGCAGAGAGCTATTTTACTAAATAATTTTCTATAAAATTTTCTACACTTCAGAAAATAATTTAACGACTTGAATCATTTTTAACTTAATTGTAACTACTTCATTTTTGACAAGACTAGACTACAAGTCAATATAATTTTCAATATTAGACTAAAGCAACACCTAAAATCATCTTTCACTAAACGAAGGGAAATGTACTAGTCATTGATCAGACAGGCCCAGCTATAAATCTTCCTTATAGAGCAAAGTAGCTGCCGCCTGTCTGCAATTTGACAAAACGAATAAACGGTCTCTTAAACAAACAAGATAATTTCCTTCGCTGTTCAGAGAACGAGTTAGAGAAACTTTTCTCGCAGATGAGATCTGACGTAATCTTGTTTAACCAAAGATTTTTTTTCGATCACACGAGTATGGCAGACAACGCAACTAAATTGTGGAAGGACGACAAAGTTTTATTCGAACCGGATTTCTGCGAGAATATCTCTCTGTACCCAGTAGAATCTCCCTTCACCGATGGACGGGAAAGCTCGATGTGATCCGGGGGAAAAAGTTTTCACGACTCTTACACGTGGTACAGTCGACGAACACAGGAATTAGTCGATCCGTTCTGTCGTGAAATTGTACGCAGACATAACGGAGGACGGCCACTTGTATTTTATAAAACCGTGCGAAGCTCAGCCATCTCTTCCGTGATCGTTTACTTTTCGAAACTGACGTGCTCGCTTCTAGTTAGAAACATACCGAGTCTGCCTAAGCACGCTCCAGGAAATTTTCCGTGACACTCTCACGGAGAATTGGGTATTCCGTTTCGAAAAAACATGCTGAATCACGGTTCGAGTATTTAACTTTAAAAATGGAAACATTGTCGCTTCGTCTGCGTTCTGTGCTAGACAGAAAATAGTCACTTATTCTTTTTTACTTGCTTGGTACTATAACATAATTTAACCCCTTGACCTACAACAACGAGTCAGACTCGTGAACAAGATTTCGAACTGAATCTTCTGAATATGTATTTCCTTAATTTTCTTTAACACTTTAACTGCCGAACTAATAACATAAAAAATTCCACAAAATCGAAATAATTCATTTGATAAAGCAAACAATTTAAAATTAAAAATGTATGACGAATGGTTCACTTTCAACCTTTTTATATTTTCCAGATATCAATTAAATTAAGTGTAACGAATATAATAATGCAAAAATTTACATTTAAATAAACTAGATAAGAAATGAATTTTGTGCTTTATAATATTTTCAAAGTTCTCTGACCTCGAAAATATGAACTGTCTAATTAAAAATGTCGTTAACGAGTTAAAAAATTTATAGTGACAGTGAGAAGTCTTAATAGCAATTGAAATTAAAATTGCAGTTTCTTCCCTTCAATACTACAACTAGTTTCCAATACGAAATTCGTTGGTCGCGCTCGCAGCTTCGAAGAATTTCAATTTCTCTGTTATTTAACAGATTCGTGTAGACGCGAAAATTGAAACGGGTTTGCCAGGCGAATTAAAAAGACCAACGAGAAGAATCCGAAGGTATTGGCATTGGGATCGGTCGTGGTAGCAATGAAATAAAGAATTCGAAAAGATTCCCACCGGTAAGCCCGCGTAGCGTAGTTCGATAATTTATTCAAGGAAAGGATCTTGCAACTTTCCTCTGTTCCGGCTCGGAGTGAGCAAAAAGAGGAAGGAAGAAGTGGTTGACGGGAGTTCAGGATGAAGGAGGAGTGCGACGAAAGGTCCTCTGAATACCGGCAATCTGCTATTCCATCAATCTTTGCCCCAGAGAAACCGGCGAACTGGATTTGGCAGTTGAATGTTGCTCGTTCTTCCACTGTTCTTAGCTACCTTCCATCGCATCATTCACTTTATGCTGCTCCTCACGCTTCTCTTTTGTACTTTCCACCGCTGTTCCACTATTCCTCTGTTCCACATCTCTGTCTCCTGCTCGCCATTTTTCACATTGTCTCTCACTTCTTATTTTCTCTTCTTCTTCTTTTTTTCGAACGAGTTTCCGTATACTTTCCTGGCGCGACAAAAATCTCCCGAGCTATGCTCAGTAGACTGATTAAAAAATTGCTCCTTGGCATCGGTCACATTGGCGCCAGAGTAGCTGCGGAATCCTTGAATTCGTCTGCTGTTCACAATGAAGCATTGTATCTTTTAAAACGTCAATTTATCCCGAGAAAACTTCGTTGATGTTTTGGAACCACTTTACTACTTCGTTGGAATCCGATCTGTGGAAATATGTAGTTTCAACGCAGTTTCAGGAACGAGAATAAAAATTATGGCAGTCCAGTGGACTCATCAGAAATTTAATTTGTATTTTTTGGAAATTGTCAGTACCCATTTTATCCTATTATTTTTCATTATTAGCATTACATGTAAGAAGAGAAAGAGCACAAATAATTTTTGATTCTGTGATACGAGAAATATAATTCTGATTTTCTTCGACTTATATTTTATTATACGAAGCAATTATTTATTCCATTAGTAAATGCAATTTTTGTGTTTATGATAAAATTTCACGAGGCACGTAAAAGTATTCTATAACGAGTCGTATTCAAGATGAATAAATTATCATTTTATAATGCGCACGTATCAATTTTATTTGGACAAACATTTGATCAGACGAATGACGTGAACATGAATACTTGCAAAAATATCTGCAATTTAATTATAAGAATCTGCTAGTACATCACGTTGATGGAGTCAGTATATTTCATTTGACTCAGAGAAGTTTCCTGATAGGAAGAGAAAAATATTTCAAAGATTAAATTATCAAACGAATGTTAAAACGACGATACAAGTAACCCCGATAGTCCACCTTTAGCAGTGGTTTACCTTTCATCTTCCTTAATTAAGAGTACACCTGATCCATCTCTGTACTCTGGGATTTGCTATCGCACCTTAAATCAAATTAGAATACACTTCTCCCCTGACAATGGAGAAATAGGGGTTAAACATCAAAATCGAAAGTACAAATAGAATTTTTCACAAAAATTATGTTCGATCAAAATGGCATTTGGAAAACGTAATTTTAATTCTCTCATTTCAGTATAGACCCATATGTACACGTTGTTTCAAAGCTGAAGCGGTATTAACAGTGAACCTAATTAAAATTGTCTACATTGTCTTACAAAAATTACAAATTACAATTATTTAGAATTCCTGCAATTTTTATTACAATATATTATTGAACAAAGGAGTTAATTCAATCGATTCCTACGAAGACAATTTTATAACTGCAATAATAATAAAATATAAAATCGAAAAAGAGTCGTTCGACCCACATGCGGGTGACAGAATGATTTATCCAGATATAAACATAAATTTTTGTGCTAATGCATTCATTGTATAAAATCTATTTAGGATCAGGGAGAAGTAAGAACGTCGAAGGAATTCTCGGTATCGTACATGCTAACTTTTCAATTTTTATTTCATTAAATAAATTACTTTAACTTTATGGCACATTTGAATTTGTTACTTTGGCAGTCAAAGTGTTAAAGGTAAATGAAATGTGACGCGAAAGCTAAGCAAAATGGCTGAAAATGGCATTGACGTGTTAAAAACCAAAGGCGAACCCATATCAAAAGCGCGACGCGCCTCCGGCTTAGGCGCTGCGCATTCCTTGATTAATTAATGCCGAGTATAACGTCAAAGGCGTAACATCAGATGTGTTCATTACACCTGGGAGCATGCATAATCAGAAGCAGGATCGCGGCGTCAGGTTGTATAGACAAAGCCTACACACTCCTAAACAGCTGGAATCGCATATGGAAATCCGAATTCGATCCGACGCAAGGCTGCCAACCACTTTCGCGTGCAGCGGTCGTATGTCATACGGAGCAGCTGTCTTGATGATTCGAGCCGGGCCAGTTACAGCAAACGACCTGGAAAACCTCCAGTCGAACCTGCCACCCAATCGGAAATCCTTTTCGGATGCTGCTGCGCGCGTGCGGAATGCAAACTGCTCGATTATAAATGATTAAATCGACGGGAAAAGATGCGAGCAGCGCGGAACGCTTGATTAAAACGGTCGCCCGAGTATGTTGATTAATTAAACGTGCTTGGCGAACGACGGAAACTATCTGCGGAGGTAGCAACGTTCGCTGGAAGCCGGTTGAAACGTTGGGCAACAACGTGTGCAAATTCAACGGCGAGGCTCCAAAGGCGTTCCAACGCGCATATCTGATCACCTGATTGCCGCAATGTGCCAGTGTGCAGCATATGCAATCATTCGACTGCCAATTTTGAGCATTCGCTGCTGATGGGACGCGTTCCTGAAAGTTAATGAACCTATCCCCGTTCGATTTTCGAGCATCCTAGTTTAGGCTAATAATGCGAGCTCGTGCCTCGAAAATTTAGTTTCCGATACACCGCGGAATCGAAGTGTTTTGCCACTTTCTACAGCCACGTTGAAACTGATCGCAATGTGCTTTCTGGTTATGATTAAATTTCCGCAACCACGGTCTTTCGTGTTATTAAATTTCGTAGTTTTAATTAAATTTTCTACACGTCGCCTATCTACATGATCTTATTAAATTCGATATTTACGTTGCCCCCGGATTTTTGTCGAACTGCGAGTGTCCCCTTTTATTAAAGTGTTCCATAGTCTCTTGAAATGTTTTAAATTCTACACTACGATTTCATTAAAAGTTCCGAATCTGTTGCGGTTTAACCTCTTAGGCATGATGCGCCACTATAGTGGCTATAGTGGCTCGAGCACACTCAATTGCATTATTAATTATTAAACTAAATTATTACAGTTGAAGTATATGCATCATATATTTAAGAAGAATTATAATCTAGTTATGAAAAACTTAATTATTAAAAATATGAAAATGTTTTCATTAGTAATTTTCCGATGTACTTCGTTAACACTTTAATTGCCCAACGAACAGCCTCAAAAATTCTATAAAGTCAAAGTAATTTATTTAATCCAGCAACCATAGAAAACTTAAAATTTCTGACACATAGTTATCCTTCAAACTTCTTGTAGTCTCTAGATATGAACTAAATTGAGTGCAACAAGTACATTAGTGTACAAATTTATTTTTAAACATGGACAAATACTTCTGTCACCCATATATGGGTGACATGGCAGTCAAAGTGTTAATGGACCACATGTTGCAATAAAAATTGAATGAAGTTTGAGTAGATGCAGTCTTGTTATTATTACAAACCAATGTATATCTATTCTAGTATTAAATTGTCTATTCTGGCTCTAGTGAATAATGAACCGAGCCTGAGAGTATAAATTAGGATTATTCTTGTGGAAATTATAGTTCAATTTCACCGGAAGTTACAGTAACGTAATATGAAGGAATGAAGCAGGGTATTTCTGTTCTTTTTGAGTTTGTGCAGCCGAAAATAGATTCTACCTGGAAATAAATAACGAGCTGGTCACAGGGAAACTAAACTTTACGGAAAGAATGTTTCATTTGTCGGCGACGTTAGCGGGATGATTTATGTATAGTTAACGCAAGAATGTGTCGTAGCGAGCGCAAGATCCCGCAGCAATTTGCCCGGAACAGTCATGCAAATGGACGATAAATTCGTCGGGCAACAGAGTGGCAAACGAATTACGTTCTACGTGCAACATAATCGGTTGACATTTCGGGGGAAACGGGTCATGAGAAGAATTAACGGAGTTATCCTTGAACCAGAACTGAATTTGTCATGCTCGGGGATTTCAATTATCTCAAAACGCCACTAATTCGATCGCCTGGGGAACTTGAGATTCCATCGGGGAGGCACTGTTTGGATCAACAGAACAAGCTTTCGACGCCTGGCCAATCGAGAATTTGCATTTATTGTTTCGAGTCGCTGTCTGCGCGACGATGTTCTGCAACGTTGCACCGGATCTGCGAATTTTAATCAGTTCGATTATCACGCTTCCATTAACAGCAAGGTCTGGGTTTCCAGGTAATCGGAATAAATTAAATACTTCCTGAATAATTAAACGCCGCACACGCGCCGCGAAAACGTTGTCTAACCTGCTCACTTTTTACGTTTAATATTATCATAATGTGTTTTGCATTAATTTATGTAGGAAACTAACATTTTACAGGAACTCCGATAATAAAATCCGAAAATTTTAATCCCTTCGGTAATAATAGTTTTACTAATACGATGTTTAAGTTAGGTTTCTATTCAAGTAGAATATAGTAACACTAAACCTACCTAGCTAATTGAAATTCAACAATTACGTAAACTCACGTATAAGAATAATTATTTTAAAATTATGCCCAAGTTTAGAGAGCATTCATTTGAAAAAAATGAAGAAAGTAATTTCGATAAACATTTATGCTACCCCGATAGAGATAAACAAACGGGAAACCACGATTTCGGAATTATGAAATAGAAATGCAACGCGAAATTATTTTTTGGTGCACGCGAGCCGAAGAAAGTTACGATTATTATCGAGTATATCGAACCACGCGATAATCGTGAAATATTTTCGTGAAACAGACACGTGCGGTATAGCGCACCTACTCACGCATTCGTTCCTGATGGCTCCAAGCGTGTCTGTGTTACAAAATTTATACCATAAACAGGAAATCCGATGACGGGCTATGCGCCGCCTCGCGGGCCAAGAAACTATGCCCGCCGTGAATACCCGGCAAGCACGTGTGAATCCTGCTAACTCGTAAACCTCATAAAGCCTGGATACCAGAATGCATAATTACTCATGCATTCCTATGCACTGCAACCCTCTGGACTCGTATCAATACGCCTTCGCGGCGAATTGTTACGAATACGTGCCTAAATGCGCATAGAGGATATTGCAAGTTTTATTGCAATTAATATTCCACCTGAGGAGGTAGTTACGCTCTAGAATTCTAATATTTCTCTTTCTCCGTACGGTTTCTCCTCTAGAGAGTGGGTATCGGTAGAATGAGTGTATAGAAGAGAAATGAAGAGTATGCATTACCAGAGACAATATCTAAATTTAAAATATAGACAATGCATAGAGAAAAATTTATACGTAGATGAAAAATATAGAAAATTATTATTAAAGCTAATATAAAATTATAGAATATTGAGAATGTATCAGTAGGGTTACTATACAGAAGAAATATGTAGAAAATTACTAGTGAAGCCAATAGATGACTGTAAAATATATTAATACAGTTAGTATAGAAAACAGAAACGTAGAAAATATATTAGTAGTACCAATGTATAAAAGGGAAGTGTAGAAAATGTATTTTATTAGTATATAATTAAATATTCGATAAATTGTCTACATTGAAATTATCATAATTTGTCATTGTAATAATTGTCATTATGCATATACTTTAACTTTAATAATTTTTGAATGAAGTTTTTCATAACTAAATTGTAATTTTTCTAAAAGATACGATGCATATATTTTAACATTAATAATTTACTGTAATAATTAATAATAGAATTGAGTGTGCTCGAGCCACTATAATATCGCATCGTAATATAAGATGACATCCGCGGAAGTCATTATAGTGGCCCATCGTGCTTAAGAGGTTAAAGCAAATATGTACAGATTGTGCAGCCCTTTTCCTCAGAACAGCATCGATCATCCCACTAAAATCATATGATTCCATATTCCCCCAAGCAACCCGCATAAATACCCACAATCTCACAATTTACATACCTCGAAGCCGATCCTGTAAATTACAAAATTCAATTTAGTATTCACCGGTACCACCGCGACGTACCCTAAGCGCCCGGTCTCGGATACCTGTGGAACTAGAACTTGCCGTCGTATGCCGCGCAAGAAGCGCTCATAAAGAGAACTCAAAAGCCGTTGCCCGGGTCACGATTGCGCAATATTTGCGCGAAGGGTAAACCTCTGTAACGGCAGAGGCCTTCGCGTCGGGAATTTGATTTTCAGTTCGACGACGGGAGGAAACCGCCGCGGGTGTGTCGACCAATAGAAAATTCCGATCGCGTGGCGGAAAATTTGGCAGCCAATTTTTTCACCGAAGCTGCTACGGCTCGTAAAGTTTTGCGACTTCTGCGGGAACGGATGCGGTGCGCTCGTCATCCCTCGATGTCGATAACATCCGAATGCCATCGATACATTTCAAGAGGAACGGGATTCGCGGTGCACTCGCCTTTTCTTCGCTGCATTGTCTTTTTTTCAGCGCGCTGAAAATATGCATATACTCGTCTCTCGTCGAGATGCATCAGACGCATTCCATTACGACCGCGACGCGACGTTGCAGCTGATGCACGCGAATTCCCCGGGAAACTGACGCGACGGGACCGTCCTCCGTACACACCTTGCCCTCTCTTTTTCACAGTTTCTTCGTTTTCGTTTTTATTCCACTATGGAGTTTCTCTCTTTCTCTTGTTCTCTCTTTTTTTCTGTCTTTTCGCCGGGCTCTCCGTGTCTCGTCGCTTTTGTTTTATTTAGCTTGCGCGGAACAATGCGGCTACATTTTCGCCCCAGCTCGGCAGGTTTATAGGGAACGCACGCCGGATTTATCAGCAGATTGGAATAACGCTTCTGTGCTTCCGATACATTCTGCATCCGCGAAAAAAACATGGTGTTTGCAGCGTGGCGACCTCGCGGAATTCGCGTACACGGTCCGCCTGTTGGCCATTATTTGATTGTGGATTTTATGTGTCTGCGAGATGGCAATTCGAGCGAGAATGTTTGCTAACGGTTTCATTAAATAGCGAGCTCTGTTCGAAGGCGCGAATCTACTTTCAATTTTGTCGCCGGGAAAAAGGTAAACCAACGAGGGAACGTTTTGGAATTACTTAAACTGATTTCTAGGAAATCTTTCTTTAACACTGATTCGACGATAAGGGGTAAAATGACATTCTCCAGAATTTCTATTTTACAATCACTGAAGTTAGAAAATTGTCACAGACATTGAAAAATTTTTTATACAAAACGTATTATAATACAAATTGCACAAAATCCAAATAAAATAATTTTTCGCACTTTTGTATGACAATATATGGGTTTAGTGTTAACCCCTTGTCATAAGCTTTTCTTTGCAACTAAAGTTATTGTAACGTTTTCATCACTAAAAATATTACAGAATAGATAATTTATATCGTTTACACTGCTGCATCTACTGTAATGCTTAAATATTGATTACAAATGAACAACAATTAATTTCGTCTAAAAAGAAAGACATTTATATTTGTTAGATTTTATTTAAAATTTTCAACACTAATCTGACCTTTCATAATATGGCAAAGGGTTAAGGTCGCTTCAGCTTTAAGAACAATGTGCATATATGGATCTATACTGAAATGAAAGTCTGAAAATCATGTCAGTTCATGCCAACAATCATGTGTTTTTGCAATATTTTATATCGCCCTGGGTTTCATAAATTTAAGTAGATAATGCAAGTGCAATGACGAGTTAACTCGTGACCGGTCACCAATATGTTAACTTTGAATCGTCTGAGAATTATAATTGGCTAGAGTACATTGTCTTACGAAAATGGCAAGACTTAATTTATTTCTCGCGATTTTTATTACAATATATTATTGAATATGTGATTTCGGACTGTAAAGTCACAGCAGGAAGGAAATAGACACTTCCGCGTATCAGTGTTTAAAATTCTACATGCACATGTGCTTTGGATTTCGATCTACATTTCGAAATGTGCGAATACTGGCCATCTCCATTTGAATTAGAATGGAATAAATCAAACACGATGACCACGACTTTATTGTTACATAGGTAGTGTACTGTCTTATTAAAATGACAAAATTCAATTTATATGAATTTTGTGTAATTTTTATTAGAATTTTATAACAGTGATAAATTTAACGTAGAAGATCTGAAAACCGTCTACCCCGCTGTGGTAGTATTAAATACGAACAAAAGTGTTTATCCAACGATCAAGTTATGCAAAATGAAGCTATCTTCTATCTTGACAAAAGGGTGGCCTTTATTCCACAATTTGTGCATGTGTGCGTACGTCTAAAACCACTCACTCTATCAGCAAACACATCTAGCGATATCCTATTATTTTTCAACGACTTCTGTAATAATATTCGCTCTCTCGGGACGGCTGAATTATTAAAATTTATAACGAAGAGCACTATCTCTCAACCGCTAAGCGCAATAATAAAAGACCAGCCCGGGAAAGTTATAAAATATGTAAATCCGTTGATAGCGGATCTGAAACGGGTCAGTAAGTAGTAAGAGCAGTTCTGTAGCCAGACCGGCGGTAAGATAAATAAACGTTGGGTTCCTATTTACTTTTCGTAGAAGATCTGCGCGCCGCTTCAATGGAGCTTGCTTTAATGAACGACACACGGCTGCCGGAAATAAAGATAAATCCTGATGCATTAACGCGTATAATAACAGCGCGAGCAAAGCGACAAACACGGGCTGCCTTTTGTGTCGCGACGGTTAAGTGGAAAGACAATGCGGAACCAGACTTCCGAAAACTATCTTACGCGCGACGAGACGGCAATATTTATCGTTCCCTTTCGAGGATCCCAGCGTTTCTCTTTGGCAAACGTTCGTAAGCGGATCTTCGCAAAGGCGGCGAGACTGCCTTGTAATTGGAGTGAAATTTTCCCCAGGAAATTTTAAACGTACACTCCCCGCTGAAAACTTGTTCATTTACACACCCATTTCTCATTGTGTTTACGCCTGCTCCTCGGGGAAATCGGATTTGTATGCTTTCTGGAGAATTAAACTACTTATTAGCTTCATTTATCCGAGGAATTTCGGTTTCGGATGTTTCCCTTTGTTACCATAATAGCTAGCCGTTTGTCGGCGCACGAGAGAACGTACGAAACGCAAAAGTATATTTAAATATTTCTTGCTGATAATGAATATCTTCTCCTTCAGTATTCGATACTGTTACAGTATTTTGTGAAAGAATATTCCTGTAATATACAGTTGCTCACGAAAGTATTTCGACACTGTTTAAATCTAAATAACATTTTCAAAATTGAACCAAACGACTTGACATTTCTGGAGCAACAAGAAGCATTGATTTACTAAAAGATATGAAAAAATAATTTTGGAATAATTCTAATTGGTAAAAATTACGTGGGAAAGTAGAAAAGACATTTTTTAAAATATTTTTATTTCAACTCGTAATGAAAATTTAAAATATGCGTTTTTCAGAACTGTGTTGGTTCTTAACTAATTGCTCAAGAAATGTCAAGACGTTTGGTCCAATCTTAAAAAAGTTATTTAGGTTTGAAAAGTGTCCGAATACTTTTGTGAGCCACTGTATATTTCACATGTTCATATTTTTATATTATATTTTTTAAATAGTGTATATAATCTGTACAATAATATTTTTTATACAATAATATGAATTCAGATTGTACATATTCCAATTTATTTACCTGCCAAAAGAAATACTTCTTATAGATTATATACTTTCAATATTTTACTAATGAATTAATAATTTTGTTTTAAATTCTGTATCTTTCAAAAGTAATTTATTATTGTATTCTTTAGGATTGTATATATACACATATGTGTTTCAATTAATTTATGAATGAAAAATTACCCCATTCATAAGTTTATTAATAATTTTATTTTAAATTGTACACTCACCAGAAGTACCCTTTTATTTTCCTTTTTCCAATCGTATGTAGACAAATTATACATACTTCAATTTATTCATTCGTCGTAGAGAGATGCTTTATAAATATTTCATATTTTCACGTTTTAATGAATGTATTAATTATTTTATTTGAAATTCCCCACTTTTCGAACCACTCTACTAAGCCAGAAATATTCGAACTAGCCACTGCAAAAAAATCCACAAACCAACTCTATAACCAATGAGCAAAATTAAATAAAATTTATTACCGTTCAGAACTTGTTTACCGCTCCTCAAAATTTCCGTAAGCTCGTTTATAAGGTAAATTTCATCTGCCAACTTTCAGTCGAACCTAATGTACAACATTTCAAGCTAAGAGTTTAAATACGTCGTTAATAACCATGTGAATTATAATAGTCAGCTCCGTGGCGAGGCTTTTAAATGAAATCAAAAATAGATATGTTATGCATTTCATTAAACCGAAATACAATTCTATTTTCATATAATCAATACTTAACCATTTAATCGAACGTCTATATACGATAAATATATATTTCATTGCAGAACACAATTTCATTATACAAACCGTTGACAGTGCGATGTTTCTAATTATGCCACTCGTGCGAGAAATCATAGAAAAATTTGTTCACACCCCCAACATCGAAGAAAGGGTCTATTTTGACCCAGATCTTGAGAATCGTTATTAAAATCCTTAGTTTTCATCGAATTGTGTCTACATTTTCAACATATTATTTATTGGTGCCTACAAGTACTATCTTCAAAAATATATTAGGTCTACCGGAAACTTCCGTCTTAATTCTGAAACTTGTAATAGAAACGGACAAAACTTTCTGGTAGACCTAACATTTTGGAAGCTGAATAATTATAAATGATCATTATAAATTATTAATTATTAATTATAAATATAATTTATAATAAATGGTTCTAAACATCCTCGATCATACAGGTATGAAAAGTGGTCGACCATTCGAGGGTGCAGCACAATAAAATAAAATTTAATAATTTACGTAACTCTGCGAAATGTATTCGTTCGCAAAACGAATTTTGTAAATCGATGTATAATGTAACCGGTGAATGTAGTTTCACAGTAGCCCGTAACCCTCTTCGCATAAAATATTTAAGCAAACGACCAAGCGAAATCTGTAATATATCTCAAGGGTCTCAAGGATCACCGGCGAATAAAACGATCAACAATTCAGCACGCTTCAAAACTTCCCTTGCGGAAGACAGATCCAGCTCTGCAATTTCTCACGTAAGTCGAGCTACGAGTAGAACCTGGCTGAAATAAAATATTTAACCGGAGCGTCGCAAAAAAGCAGCAATAATTCTCGAGGGACTGACACTCCGGTCGTCGAATAAAATTCTGTAGTTCCCGCGGAACCTGTCCGGAGACCGTAAAGCCGCAAAACCAAAGGGCTCCTGGAGCTTTCGAGCTGCGGAAGAGTTCGAGGCCGAGCCGGGCCATTTAAAACGATAAAATAAAACCGCTGACTGGTCGGTAATTCGCCGCTAAGCTCGAGATCCGTTCGCTTGTGCGGGCTTCGGGACTGCGAAAACTACTTCCGGGCACTAAACGTGATTACCGTTGGCGCGTGTTTCCGGTGGAAAGTGCCCTGGCCGAGAGGTGTTTCTTATCCGACCCGTACAGAGCTAACCGGGGAAAGAGACAGCCTAAGAAAGAACCAAAAATGGAACGGAGAAAGATGAATGAACAGGTAGATAGATTATGGTGGATAGACCGTGGCATACACAAAGGGAACGAGACGCGAAGAGGAGCCGGAAAACGGGAGGTTGTCAGCGGAGAAGATTTTTTGGATCTCATCGTTTTCGCCTCTTTGAGGAAAGGAAGAAGAAAGGGAGAGAGATAGGAATAGAAAGGTCCAAGGGCGTTAGCTCTCAAGGCCTGACGCCCAAGGAAAGACTATGTAATAAGATTCGTCCCTTTTTGCTTAGAATTCTTTGTCGCGTCCCGATTCGTTTGAATATGTAAAAATCGACCCCTATCTTTTTCGTCCTCTAGTCGGGGACAGTGTAGATGCGGCCGATTAGGGATTGAGAAAAGTCTTTCTCTTTTCGCCGAGCTGGGTCCTCGGAAAATTGCATATCCGGTGACCAAGCAGAGGAACATGGGCGGAAAACTTGTTTCCCCGGGGACGGATTAGTCGCGCAGGAAAAGAGATCCAAGAAAGCGAAGGGACGTAACAGCTAGATTTTGGGAGAAACAAAAATTAATAATTTATTCTGAATTATTAATTTATTCTAATTTATGGTGAAACCGGGAACCCTGCGATCGGGGTTCGAACATGATACTCCACTTTACGCAGAGCTAGTTCCACAGACGCTGGAATTCTCGCATAGAAATGCAAGTAGCAATGTTGAGAAATAGTCAGACGCAATAGGGAATGTGTCAAAATAGGTGGGGAAATTAATGAGGGGAATATTACAGTAATACAAGGAAATTAGGCTCCATGCAAAACTATTTCTGTAGGAACCAATATTACGGAGGCACTGTGTTAACTGGTAATGTAAATAATTAGTCAGTCACACCGTCCAAATTGTTTAAAATTGATAAAATATTCCAGATTAAGTGGTAATGTAAATAATTAGTCAGACACACCGTTCAAATTATTTAAAATCTATAAAATCGTCCTGGTTAAGTGGTAATGATCGGTCAGACACGCCATCCAAATTATTTAAAATCGATTAAATATTCCAATTGATAGTTTCAGGATTGTATATTAATTTTTCTGTTATTCTCAATCTATTGAAATAGTGTTGCAATTGCAACATCAGATTGTGGAAAGTCATTCTACGAACCTGCAGAATTACAAATACAATTTACATTATTTGGTCGCGATAAATGTACTCAAATCGAAAACTGTGGACATTAGTATCCGTGATATCTCGCAACCGCGAGTATAATAAACGCACGTCAGCTGTTTACATTAATTCCGTATTAATTAACGCAAGCAAAAATATAGGCCGCAGATTTTAATTTATAATTATGAAAGTCTGTATCTCTCCTCTCGCATTGGCAGCAAGACTATTTCTCATAATTTAATGGTCAGAGGCCGGCTAATTGAATTAGCTGCTCCTTGCTCTAGAGGGAGATTAATTATTAACAGGCATTCAAGTCCATTCTGTTCTCTCGGAATGGAAGACACTGTCCGAGAACCTTCGTTGTTCCCAACTCATTGCGTACAATTGCCTCGGATGCTACGTGGAAATAATACATCGTTTCTTGTATGAACGAATGCAATACAATTTTAATACCTTCATTATAGAGGAAATAGTAGAAGATACAATGATCGATATTTTAGAATTCCATTTGTTTCGTTCATGACACCTGTAAATTTATCATGCCAATAAAAGTAGAGTTATAGAGAAATTCGAATATTTTTCGTTTTCTTAAAATAAAAGGATTATACTATCATTTTTTAATTCGTTGGAAAATTTGGACAGCATAGATTATTCTTCAAGCAATGTTTACAATTAAAATCCAGTAAAATAATAGCGCCATTGTTCTTCAAGAATGAAAGCTCGCGCTCACATAAAATATTACGATATTCTTGCAAGACTTTCTAAGGACTTCGGAATTAATTCCACAAGGATTAGCAGGAGACCGTTGTTGACCTGAATTCTTAAAAACTTCAGCAGAATTTTGAGCCACTTCAAAGTATTATGATAGTTCTGCGAGGTTTTCCAAAGAATCCTCAACTAATTCGTAAGATTACTATCAGAATTTGTAACTGCTGAAACTCTTAAAAAGTTTCAAAGAATACGACCACGTTGTACGTGTTTACAAGGCAACCAATGGAACGGAAGTTGTAATCTCATAACGGAACTGCAAAAAGAATGTAGTAATATCAAACTGTAGTCAGACGCGATACTCGTTTCAGCAAATGTGGAAATAGAAACCCCCAAAATTGGATTTGCACATGCTACTATACATTACGGAGAATAAGTTCCCGAACAGCAATTCGAGTAGTATTATCGTGCAATTTTCAGACGCAATATGGGACCTGTTAAAAGAAATCGGAAAATGAAATGAATAGTTTTGGCCAATCACGTAATGGTATGTACCTCGCAGAAAAATAATTTCACGTATCGTAAACTTAAAAAACACTAGATGAAGTAGTAATACAAGCCATTGGTCAGACACACAATCCAACGCATTAGAACTCGTCAATATCTTTAACTGAATGTTTCCTAAGTTGTCTGATCGATAACAACGTCTTCTACTAACGCCAAAAAATGAACGTTCCATCGATTAAAAATAAAATTTGTTAATCAGACAATCACACTTACTAAAACAATGCCGAAAAACCATGATCAAACTATGCTAACAAATAGCAAAATATTTCATTACTGCATCGAAGAGAAGAACAATTTGTACAGATTCAAACTGCGAATGCAAGCTTAATTAAAAAACTAAAGTGCCACGGAATGTCATAACTTCACAAGTATGTCGCTACAGTATACTTCACTCTCTGTCCCCGCAGTTATGCAAAGTATCTCGTTCAACGTGGTACGTAATCGCGTTCGAAAAGTTCCCATCGATCAATGATCACCGCAACTAGAAACTCTATCGTGAATGCAGTAAAATTTGTGTAGATCCGTCAGTTTGATTCCAGCCAAGCATTCCTGCAAATAAAATCGTGCGACCAGGTCCTTAATAAAACTAGATCGAACTACCAGCACATGCCACGAGTCAGTTAATTAAATTTTGTCATCCGGAAGTACGTCACGCTTCAGGTGGAATTCGAAAATCTTCACCGTCACTCTTTTCCTTTCAATTTTATTGCTTCACTGAGTGCGCGGCAATTTCCGAAATATTCCGAAAACTGCGACCATTCGGGATATTACATATCTCTGCGTAAATAATTAAACAGACTCTCTGAACCGTGATGACGGAACCGTTTGGAAAATTCACCGCGCAAATTATTATCGATTGTGCCGAGGAATGGTGAAATTATTCTAATTCTTCGCAGAGGGTTCAAACATTCCCCGGGAAAGGTCTTTCACGGTTTACCCGGGTTTGTCGCGGGAAAGCCGCTGGATATTTGAAAAGTCACTCGTAAATCATAAGAGTCTTACCCCGTAAGACGCTTTGCACGCGTCTGTATTATGAGGTCGGGTAACAGAGGGGAGGATTTCCGTCCCCGACGTCTTGTAACCCGATTGTCGATTATCCGGGGACACGGTTTTCATGCTCTCTTGGCGGCCGATTCTCGTGGATCTCGACGGCAAATATTCCCCAGTCGATAATCGTGACGTTGAACGTTCAAAGAACTTTTCTGAGCGCTGACGTTTTGTGGTATGGCGGGACAAAGAAGAAAGGATCGAGAGAAAACCGTGCGCGGCCGGTTTTAGAACGTCATTATACTGCCGAAAGTCTATAATTATTTAGCGAACTGGAAATATATTAATTCATAACTGCAATTTGAAGCACAATGCATAATATTAGTTGCAGAACTTGCGGTCGCAGTTACCCCTTACATTTTATTTTACGGTTACAGTGATCAACATTTCTTTATAGTTTCATAATCTGCTAGAAAATCATGCGCAGGCGATTTTAGAACGTCATTGCACAGCCGAAGGTCTATAATTATATAGCGAACTGGAAAAATATTAATTCATAGCTGTAATTTGAAATCCAATTCACAATACTTGTTATAGAAGAACTTGCGTTCGCATTTACCCTTTACGATTTATTTTAGGCTCGCAGTGATCGAAATTTCTTCATAGATCCATAAGAATAAAATTTATAATTATTGTATGCCAACGAATATACGCCGATAACAACGAAATAGACTATTATTTCGATGCAAGGGAAATTAATAACATACATATTTACTATATTCTGTGCAGAATCTGAATTACGTGCCGAATGCGATATTTCGGGGAAAGGGGTTAATTCGCATGATACTCTATTTCATTTGAAAGTGCATCGAGTAATGAGGTTCGAATCGTGTGTATTTGTTCTGCGGTTATTTTCCTTCAAAATTAGATGCGTTTGATTTATTGTTAGATGTATTGTTTAAATTTTGTGTTAGATCCGAATTGTATAAATTAATTCGTATACCCAGAATGCATTTTGCATTCAAATATGTTACTATGTGCATTACTGATTTATTAATTGCTCGTAGGACGGAGGATGTAGATAATGATGGATATTAATTTAGTGTGTAGAATGTGCTGTAATTGTTTACAGATGATCTGTTCACGATTAAAGAGGTACATATTAATTTATCCGTGTCGATCTGAAGTAATTAGTCTGTCTGTGAGAGCTGGTTCAAATTTCCAACATATTCTTCTACACGCGATATAAATGCGATCATTGAAACAGAAGATGCGTTTGGATGCATTGCATTCCATGCATTCATTTCGGAGCTATTTTCATTTGAAGTCAACCCATCGATCTCTGCACCCTCCGTTCCGACATTGCGTTTTTAAAACATTCCTCTTTTATTCGCTGCAGTTGATTATGTTCTGTGAAGTGGCGTAAGATTGCGTAATCTATTTACTAGAAATAAAATATATCGGGCAAGGCCTTTCGGATGGCACTCCCATCGTATCAACTTCGTTCCTCTCAACAAATACGATGTAAATACTTAAATTCAAACAGAAAATGAAATTCGAATCTCGCAGTTCGTTCAGCTGTTTATTTAATAATCCCTTAAACATGATGGTTTATTCAGTAAATATAGGATTGTTGTTTCCAAACTTTTAAATCTGCTTTTAAAACAATTGCGGGGAATTCGTCGGGGCATTCTTCTTTCTATCCCTCTTTACACCCTTCATCACAATCACAAGCTTTTACAGCGTCCCTATTATGTGCGTGGTAAATAAATATAAAATAATATAAAATATCCTAACTTTACGTAATTTAGTTTCCGTCGAAAATTGCGTCGCTGCATTTTTCATTCCGTTCCTCTATACACCCTTTATGCCAATCATAATGTTTGCAACGTCCCTATTATGTCCGTGGTAAATAAATATAAAGTAATATAAAATATCCCAATTGCGTAATTTAGTTTCCGTCGAAAATTGCGTCGCTGCATTTTTCTTTGTGTCCCTCTATACACCCTTCATCCCAATCATTCACTTTTGCAAATTCCCTGATATGTGAGTGGTAAATAAATATAAAATAATATAAAATATCCCAAATTTGCATAATTTAGTTTCCCTTAAAAATTGCGTCGCTATAAGATATTCCGATTAATGAATACGCATGGTGACTGTTCTAACATCTAATTTAAAACAATTCTTGAATTTTTAAAAGCATCATATAAGTATGCACGTTGAGGTAGAAAATTCGAAGCGTTTTGCATATCTGCTACAAACATGTTTTCCTCTCAAGGCAGCCGCAGCCAATTCATCCCTCCATTTTTCTCTCTCCCTCTCGCGCACATCCCTGCAGCGCATCGGAACATACCCTAACTTTCCCATTATACTTGTGGCAAATGATCGAGAACTGCAGCAGTTTCCCGAGTCCCATAAAACGGAGTTTCCAATATTTCGTGAGCCGAAGGTATCAAGATTTTGACCATTTTCTGGCATGTTCCTTCGGCCGACGTCCGCCGACATTCATCGATACTTCCGGCTCACTTGCCGAGCACTTTGTTAGAGAGCCGGCTCCGGAGAAAACTCTCAAGTGCCCGCGCGAACATGAAAGCCGCTTAAAGCCGAGCCAGAGCCGCGCCGAGAGTCCGGCCGTAAATTTTCGCCGCGACTGCGAACTACGCCGGAGAGATACAGTAACTCCGCCGAATCGAAATCCGCGGCATCCAGTTGGCAATTCTGTAAACATTGCCCGGCGGTTGGAATACAATGGACACGATCGATGCAATTAGTGGACTCGGCGGCTCTGCGGTAGAATTCGAATGAAAGGGTTGCTCAAGTTCCAGCTCTTGATTCGACATTTGTCCAGAAGCACAAAGACCTCCGCAGAATATTTTTACACGTTCGCGTTTATTCGCGCAACTTCTACCTACAATGGCTCACGAAAGTATTCGGACACTCTTTAAATCTAAATAACTTTTTCAAAATTGTGCCAAACGACTTGACTTTTCTGGAGCAACCAGAAGTATTGATTTACTAAATGACATGGAAAAATAATTTTAAAATAATTCTAATTGGTAGAAATTACGTGGGAAAGGAGAAATGACATTTTTTAAAACATTTTTATTTCAACTCGTAATGAAAATTTAAAATATGCGTTTTTCAGTACTGTGTTAGTTATACGCATGCTGAAAATTTTACCGAAATCGATTGACGTACGAAAAAATGACACGCGTAGAAAAATGTAAAAATTTCTGGAGTTTAAGCAGTAGCTGACCAAGAAACCTGAAAAATTGCGATTTTCACCATTTTCTTAAAACACCATTTTAAAAATTTCCTCTTTTATTGGTCATGTAATTCATTCAATTTAGGATGAATGTTCAGATTCAATGTGGGTCATTCAATTCCAATATTTACAAAGTTCATTTTGTATGTTATTTATTAAATCAATGCAACTAATTGTTCGAGGAAAGTCAAGACGTTTGGTCCAATCTTAAAAAAGTTATTTAGATTTAAAGAACGTCCGAATACTTTTGTGAGCCACTGTACCTTCTGAAAGCGCTGCTTTTTCCTCACAGAAAATTTATTACATTTCTGAATAAGAAGCGGAGAATAGTTTGCGGATTAATAGATTGCAAACATTCATAATTCTGCAAAACCTTTCCAAAATACAGGGGATGATTCACATAATTCTTAACACCAGTCGAAATTACTATTGTACAATTTTATTTTATTTTATAGCGATAACCAAAGAAGTAATATAATGAATATTGTTAATAATTTTGTTTCGAGGCTACTCGTACCACTGCCAGTCAAATTAACTCGTATCTATTAAATTGTAGAAGGGTTGTATAATTGCTTAGGAGCTCCAATTAACCAAACTCCACGTTTTGTATAACTCATTAGAGTTTCGACTGTATAACA
Organism: Agapostemon virescens; assembly: GCA_028453745.1. Taxonomy (NCBI): domain Eukaryota; kingdom Metazoa; phylum Arthropoda; class Insecta; order Hymenoptera; family Halictidae; genus Agapostemon; species Agapostemon virescens. Next base: position 6,982,944 of record CM052088.1, read on the forward strand.
TTCAATATGACGATGAGAACAATTAGGAAAATTCCGGGTCGTTCATGATGCTAATGCGAAAATAATAGATTCGTTCTAAAATAGATTTAGTCGTTCGTTTAGAACTGAAGACGTAGGATGTGAATTGAAATTTGTTGTTGTAAATATTGTTGACAAATTTTATCATTTCAGATGGATTAAGAATACCAAAAATATAATCAATATTTATTCTTGTATCACGTATTTTTTAAAGACCAGTCATTTTTAATAGTTTAGGCAAAAATCTCTTTGACTAAATTACAGATAGTTCTAGTCTTAATTAATTTTTACTAGAAGCCTTAATGTAATTAATGCCAGCAATATGGTTCTTATGTAAATATTACAAAAATGGAGATTAACGTTTGCAGAAAGATATTCAGTTGAAATATTTATTTAGCACATTTTGCAATCTCATTTGTTTCTATATTAATTATGGAGTGAATTAAAAGTCAATAACTGCATGCGAAAAACATATGTACTTTAAATTAAATTACTTTTCCTAACACATTAAAAATTCTTAATGTGATCGAAAGGAAAGGGAATGGAATGATTGGTGATTGAACCGTTTAATTAATTTCGTTAGATTTTTTAGGAAAAAACAGAATTACTCGTGATCAGTACACAGTCATAGACGCGCATTGCAATAAGGATGGAACTTGATAAAGTCAATTTCCGTGGTTCGGTACTAATCTACATAACTGTAGTTGCTGTGCATCAAACTTCTATATGGGATGCAATTATTCCAGAAGCTCGGGCCATATGCTACCCCACCGTCGACTGACCATGATTTCTCACTTTAGACTATGGAATCCCGATAATATCCAGGCTGTTTCATAACTTTCTGTGTATCCGGTTGGTCGGTGCTGCGTAACCATAACGGGACCGGCCCATAAACGATTCGCCCCCTAATGCATTCCGAAATCTGTGATACCCCTGCGTTCAACTATTTCGAATCGCAGCAGGAATCTTATTGCTGTCCTGTGAATGCTCGCAATCGGACAACGCAGTTTCGAATTCCTAATTGTACACACATTGCAAATAAAATTGAGTAGTATAACCGTAGAATTTTAGGCCGTCCCAAAACACAGCATTTGTATTTTCCAGATTACGACGCAGCCATTAGACGTAAACTATATACACAAAATTTATTTCTGAATTTAGAAATATTTAAAAAATATACAATTGTTACTTGACTCCTGTTCAAGTCCTTTCATTTGGAAAAGTGGTTTTTCGATCTGCTGAACTTTTTAACACTGTGACTGCCATGTCACCCATATATGGCTGACAGAATTGTTTGCCCATGTTTAAAAATAAATTTGTACATTGATATATTCGTTGCATTAACTTTAGTTCAGATCTGGAGAATAGAAGAAGGTTGATGGATAACATTGTGTCGTACATTTTAAGTTTCAATTGTTGCTTTGTTAAATAAATTACTTTGATTTTGTGGGATATTTAGTGTTAATCTTAATTTACAATGATTTTTAAATTGATTTAAAGCAACTTCAAAAAGAGCCTTCAGTTTATTGATACAACAAAATCTAGTCCGTAGGATGAGATATTCGACAACGTAGTGAGAAAGTTAAGTAGAAAAAGTTCGCCGTTTGTCAGACAGCTGAAGTTGCAGACAGTTTGACAGGAAATAACAATTTCTACGGAAATAGTAGAATGGTGTCTGTGTTGGAGACGTTCTTTTAAATATCTGAAAGTGCATGTGGAAATCAAAATGAAGAGCTACGAGGTCGGGTGATATATCTGTACGCGTTAAGGTTTCTTCTTTCGAGAGAGAGAGAATGGAATGCTTGGATGGTCGGCTAAATGTAATCGAATTTTTCTGGCGTCAGACGTTTAGAATCGAATCGATGACCAGCCAGCGAAGTAGAAGAAGAACCGATATATAAGTCAGACATTGAGAATAGAACGTGCGACTAAACCCCCGCAAGCAATATATAGCAATGGTAAATCAGGTGAGCAGGTCAGCCCATTGTCAACTCGTCCGAGCGAAATAAGAACAGTGTGAAATGTAAAAGAATCGAGGTGAAGACAGCTAGAATCGAGACAAATAGAAGTCGATGATGTAGACCCGAGCAAGTAGAACGGGTCAACGATAAATCAGTCGAGCGAAACAACTGCAGTTTCCCCGTGAGGAACGTCGAACGAAGTTTCTTCCCTGCGAAACAAGGGCATTGACATACATAACTGACACCCGTCTCCCTCGTTTTGCCAACTTCATTTGCTCGATTACAAACAGTCGATTCGATAAACAAATGAAATAATAAATTAATTTCCAGCGATAGGAAATACCATTGTAATTATTTACTATGTATTTTCAGTTTTACAAAATTTAACACGAAACCTACTATAATGGGTCAAATAAGCCTTTCCAGATTTTCTATTTTACAATTACCGAAAGTTATGAAATTATGTTCGCAGGAATCGATGCAATAGATTTTTTATTCCTACATAGATTGTAATAAAAATTGCACAAAATCTAACTAAATTAATTTTTTAGTTTAGTGTTAAAAATTTAAGATGAACAGTTTGCAATAGGAAGACTGATCACTACCTTCGATTAAAACAATTCTTTCTTTTAAAAATAAACGTATGTTTGAACAAAAATTATGAACATATTTGTATTACTTTTCTCATAAGGAACCTTTAAAATTATTCAAGAAATTTTTCCTGTATTACAATCTTCATGAAATTGCATGTGACCTAAGGGAATTAGCATAACACGAAGCAGACGTACAAAATAAGGTGTGAAGAAGTATTGTAACTCCATGGTACGTCAGGCGAGAACCTCTTTGTTAATTATACTAGAGATAAAGAAAAAAAACCGTTGTAGAAACACGATGAGAATAACGAAAATCTAGATAAATGAACGAAGTAAGCTCGAAGAAGTAGAACAGCTCTACGATAATCCAGCCGAGGGAAATAGTCACCATTTTTCTCAGACGTACACTTTTTCCCTTCTTTTAATTTTTCTACCATTCAGTACGATAAATGAGAATTTCCATAGAGCACCACAGCTCGGCTACATAGCAATCGTCTAGATTATTCTACATGCAAGTAATACAAATCAATGGTTCGTCCGACAAAGTGGATCCCGTTAATTGCACCGAAGAGAAGAACAAGAAGAAGCTATAGACGCAAGATGAGAGTAATTATCGCAATTAAAAACGAACGAAGTAGACTCGAATAAGTAGAAGAAGCCGGCGATAAATCAGCCGGACGAAACAGCCACAATTTTTCCCTGTGCAAGAAATATCTCCAGTACATTAATTTCCATAAAATTCAGTGGAATGAATGTGAATTTAAACGAAGAACCGCAGCTCGGTTACATGTTAAACGTTCTGAATAAGATGTGCGCAAGTGGTATAAGGCTGCGGTGTGTCAGACAGCCAGCGGCGTGTTAATTGGACCGAGAAGATGAATAGGAAAAAGTTGCAGGAGCGAGACGAGAATAATTAACGTCAGTGCAAATGAACGAAGTAGACTCGAATAAGTAGAACAAGCCTGCGATAAATCGGCCGAGAGAAACGGTCAGTGTTTTCGCGTAGAAACATCAACGGAAGTTTCTTTTCTTCCGAAACAGGTGCATCGGGAATGCTTAATATTCAGCTGGAGGGCTCGTATGACCCACGCATCTCGAATTCACGGCGGTAAGAACGGCCAAACACCATGAAGAATGCCACGCAAAGGAGATACTTTGGAAAAGTTCCGCGTCGCTTGCGGCTTCGCGCGAAAACTCCGACAGCAGAACTCGGAATGAAAGGTTCAGCCAGAAAAGGAGTTCTCGGGAATAACGTGGTGTAACTCGAAGAAGTTCCGGCATGTTTCCTGGACGGAAAGCCGAAAAGCGGCTTCGGGCCTTCGAAACACGGACTGGCATCACGACCAACCACCACAGCCGGCTGAACTTTCCGATTCGCGATGATGGCCCGCGGAACTAAAAGCAACAGCCACATCGGAGCCACGTCTCGTGCGCTGTCTATCAATGCTAGGATCCTCGGGGCGTGTGCCAGCAAACGAACCCGGAAAAAGGAATCGAACCCTTTCGGCCCGGCCAGCCTCTCCGTTGGAATTATTTTCGAAGAACGCTTCGACCGACCAACTTTTCTGGCAAGCTCGACGGCCGAACGCGAGCGGCAAACAGATTTTCCGGAGAGTATCATTCGGTAGCGAGAATGTGGAAAAATCCTTTTACAGTGTGTAGTTTTCGCCTGATGAATTTTAGTCAATGGCTGGTTCCCAGTACGTAAATAATTGGGGTAAATATTCAATCTGCATTGGTAGAGATGAAATCATTTTTCAAAATTGGCTGTGTACAGAGTAATAGAATTTTGTCAGGTTGAAAAACTCCAATTTAATAATCTGCTATTGGAAATTTAGGATTATTTAATAAAACAATTTGTGATACTTTTCAATATAACTATGACTTTATTTTAAATGAGCGAATAAGGCATGTCTTTACTCTTCGGAGGAAAGGTCTAGAGTGAACGTTAAAAGACGAACCATAGCCGCACATCCGCAGACCTTATGAATCTTAACATAAGCACCCACTTGAGTGTCACAAGGATACATCCTGTAAAATTCTACCAAGGACTTTGGAAGATGATTTTTGTATGTCTAGAATATAAAATCTAACATTGTTTACTGCCACTAACTAACAACGTTCCATCTGTGTACACCGTTTATCTCACAAGGGAACATATTCAGATGCGAAAATCCGATTTTGATGAAACGTATGAACGGCTATATTTATTATTTATTTATTTCAACTTTTGTTGAAATTTTCTTGCGCGACTACATTTCCCATTGGACCATTCCCCGGACCACAATTGCGAAGTAGATGTTCGAAATAAGGTGTGAAAAAGTAGTGATAGTCAGTGGTATCTCAAACGGGTAATATGAACGAGAAACGGAACCTTTAAAACTATTCGAGCAATTGATATCCTATTTGAATCGTCATAAACTTTAATGTAATAAATGGAAATTAGGAAAACGAACCACAATTACGAAGTAGACGAAATAAGGTGTGAATAAGTAGTGAAAGTCAGTGGTATCTCGGACGGGAGATTGTTTGTTAATCAGATTAGCGACGGGAACAGGAAAAAGTTGTAGATACAGGATGACAATAACGAAAGTGAAGACAAACTAACGAAATATAATCAAGTAAGTAGAACAGCTCAATTATAAATCAGCCCTGAGAAACGTTTACAATTTGTCCCAGTGGAAATTTAATGAGTTTCTGTTAGACAACTTAGGTATTTACGATAAGGTATTTTCTATCTTTGAGCAAAATGAGCTGCTTTGCACCGGCTGGTTATAAATTTGCAATTCCCTCCGCGCACAAGTTGCAGAAAGCGCCCTAAAACTGTCTGCTCCATGGCGACGAGTTTGCCTGCCTGCCTCTTCCCCGACTAGTTAGCGTGCAGATGTGTTACAGCGCGACTACGAATGCATACGTGAACATTTCTGAACTTTCGCGAATTCGTCGGGAAAAAGTTGAAGAAAATTTTGGTCAGATGTTTCCCAAACTTTGAAGTTTGAAAGAATTGCAGAGGGGATGGGAATGCATGCTTACATCCTTCAAAACATAGGTGTACCTATGGATCCTTCAAAAATATTTTTTTACGATGTTTGGTTGTACGAAACTATTGAAACTTCCTGCAGATACTTATACATATTCAAGCCAAATGCATAAATTTTTGTATGTTGTTATTGTTAGTATCAGTCCATTGAAAATTATTTTATTTCGATAGTTCAGTGACATAAATTAATACATTTGAGTGTGACGCACAATGAAGTATATTTAAATAACTTAAAAATCGTGTCATCTGCAAACGAATTGTCAAATAAGATTGAAGATTATGTTGTGCACGAAGTTCAGTAAAATGGACGTAAATTTTGCTCGTGTTCAAACAATTTTTCTCTTCTCTCGTTTACGATTGTTAATCGCTTGCTGCAGAACAATTTAACCGATCCATATGCATGACTGTGCTGACGCTGGTAATTTCATAAACAATTAAGTGCTCGCATAAATATTCACGCATGCAAATTTCTCGAACGTACGACTTTACATCACGTGTCCCAGTCAAACGTAACACCGACCAAAGACAGATAGGTGGTAAGTCCAATCCGGCTCGGACCAATAAATAACAAGCTCAGTTCCGTCTGACTACACACTGACCAGAAGTGACTATCTGGAGCAGCGAGTAGCCAACTTGAACTTCCGATTGATTGTCATGCTCCAATTTTCCCTCGTGGGACCAAACGTTCAAGGGAATTTTAACGAGACTCCATTTAAACTTTCCACGGTGTCCTCTCACCTCTCCGTGGAAAAAGAAAGAGCGATGAATTTAATTAAAAATAGCATCGACAAATTTGAGAAAGTGAACGCTACATCGTCGGAATAAAATTGCCTTTAATTAACAATTATTTTTTAATTAGGTAAGTTTCACCTATGCACGCGCACCTGACAAAAACTACCGAAATACTAAATTTTCATAGAAACATTCTGCACACAATCACGTTTTATACGTTTATTTAATTCCTCCGCAGCGATGAAATTAATTTATTTCGAAGTCAGACATGTGTACCATTCAGGAAAAATAAAGAAACTTATATTTCATATAATTCTTTTAACACATAATAAGTTGCTACATTTTTCTTGGATATGATATATCTTCATTGTTTTATGCTTCTATCACTTCTAATACGTTTTCAATATTTTATAATTTGATATTGAGATTGGCTCTAATAATAATTTTCTATATTATTCTACTATACACTCACTCTCCTAATGCATTATCTATATTTTTCAATTATATATTAGCTCTATTAACAATATTCTAGATTTTTCTTATGTACAATAATTCTTTCAACACATAATAAGTTACTACGTTTTTGCAGTGAACACGTTGAATGCGGAGCCATTTTGCTTAACTTTCCCGTCACATTTTATTTTCCTTTAAACGGAAATAATGCAACTGTGCATAAACAAAAGACTCGCTTAGCCCCATTTGTGCTTTTCAATCGAATCTATGGAAATAGTGCGAATATTTCTTAATATTATATGAATTATCTATAACATATTAATTTGTAAATTTGACACCGTCAGTCCCCAGGGACTGACATAGCATTCAACGTGTTAAAATTGCTTGGAGTGCTAAGGGTTCATAAATGCTCCTGCTGTTTGCGACTTCAAAATTCGAGAATAACAGAACAATCGATTCGATGAAACTACGGTGCAGCAGCACTGGTAATTCAGTTCCAGTTGTTACAGTTCGTTCGCAGATTATCGATGTAAAATGCATTCGATTATTTTCAATGGACGGTCACAGACGAGAATTTTCCGTTTCGACCGAGGACCGGTGCAATTTTAATGAAATAAACTAATGGACGGGCAAAGGATTCAGCGTCATGTTCGAAACACGTCGGTGAATATGTAGATACACGCCTCGGCTCGCTATAACTTCCGTTGAATTCGGGTTCGCATCCGGCGTGCATCGGACATCGTATGGCCACGTTTGCGCGGAACGTGCCGCGCCATCCTACTAAAATAAGATGGCCCCGGCCATTCAATCATGCTACGCCAGTGGGAAAGCGCAACAGGACTGGATCCGGCCGAGCATGACACTCTAATTTTGATGAGAATCGAAAACACGGCTCGAGCGCACGCGAATGTTCGACACGTGCTTCTACAATGTGCAAGGTTTCATCCAACTCTTTACCGAAGCACTTTTATACGCTGACTTCAAGCGGGCAAAGCTTCCGGTCAAGTCCCAGTTGGAATTTCTAGAATGAGCTTTCCGACCAATTCACACAAAAGGAATGCAATATGTATTTTGGGGAAATTCTTCTATTTGATTCGACTCTGTGCTGGAATTTTTATAGTAATTTTAGAATACTAATGGAATGAGAATGAGACGATTTAGGTTGCTGAATAATCATTAGAATTCGTTGTAATTGAATATGCAAAATGCAGTAATCAATAATTTTAATTGTTACAAGGGATTCGGATTTTCGCATCTGAATATGTTCCCTTGTTAGTTACGAAATTGTGTGTAATTAATAGTCGTATTATTAGTCACTTGTTTTACGTATTTTCTACGAACAAAACATTTTTGTATGAAAGTTAAGCTCGACTGAAATATATTTTTTATGGTGTCCGTAAGTTATAATTACTTTTGCATGCATTGCCTCTAATTTAGAATTTTTCGAATTTGTAAATGTACTTCTAGAAACACTGTCAACGTTATTTTGTGCATGGATATTTTTCGTACTCCGATAGTTTAATCTATAGAAATAAAATAATAATAATCACACTAGCAAATAAGGCCAGAACTTATAATAATCCTCTTAGAAGATAAATGAAGTTGAATGCACATTTTTAATTAAACTTTCCTTAGTTTGGTCACAAACATATTCAGTATACTAAGGACATGAATGCAATAAGAGAATTCTATGTGAATAAAAATGCAAAGTATTAACGATTAAAAATATTTACAGACAGACCCACAGTTTACAGATATTGTACTTTCTAGGAAACGAGCGTAAAGAATACAATAATATTAAAAAGAATAGTGGTCATTTTATAATAGGTTTAGTAAAATCATTAACAGTAAATCGTTGCGTGTATCCACAAAGCGAAATCAATTAACAACTGACCCAATATGTTTCCAATGTACTTCCCTTTCGTCGAATACAAATCGAGGTACTTTGATTAAAAATTCAGTATTATAAAACAAACATATAATAAAAGTACTAACCGATATTCTGTTTCATAAAACTCTGTATTATTTTATTAACCTTTCAGCCTGTTATCTTGACATTTAAAGGGTTACTTCTTCTCTCTAACATATTGACAGAAATATTTATAATATTTGAACAATAAAAATATTTGCTCACACTTAAAATCTAACTTTTGCGTTAATAAATCGCATGTGATAATTTTGCTTGGAACACGTAAAATGCTTCACAATTGAAAGACCATATATTATCATAAATATTTACTTCTCGGTGATTATCCAAGGTAAATTGCTTTAATTTTTTAATTTTTATACCTGCTGAATCCGCAGCGAACGCGTTAATGTTAAAGGGTATCGACGAAAGAAATGTTTTACGTCTTGTGCATTAGAGCAAGTCGAAAATTATCAAAAGAATCGGTGTGTCATCGTCGGACGAAGCTCTCTGAACATCGTCGGGTCAACTCGGTTGTCTGCTTGGCTACACATGAGACTGCTGTTAACTACGTTCACGACGACGCCGGAACAATCTTGCGGTCCAAATGGCTGCGTGAAAATTTTAATGATCTACGCTGCGCACTATTTTAATGAGCTCGGTCTACCGTGTTCACGTCACTGATTTCAATAAAATTGTTCGACCGAGGAGATTCAACTTTCAAACGAATTAAAGACTCCTCTAGTCGAAAAGGTCAAAGGAATCAATTTCACCTTTAATTTTTGCAACCCGCGTACAATTCAAGGATTATCTGCATACGAATCTTATACGATTCAGAGAAGAATTGCAGATGTCACTGAGATTCTAAAAATTGAGACCGTTTCAGAAATTCAACGAAATGTAAATGTTGAATGGTGATTTAGAAAAAATTAGTGTGTGATTTAGTGATTTAGAAAAAATAATAACTGTTGTTGTGATTTACAAAACTGTGACTGTCAATATAATTTGGAACAAATGTAATTATTACAGTGATTTATAAAATTCTAATTGCCACAGTGAAATGGAGGATTCTAGGATTCCAAAATATTACACTTAATTTCTCAAAACTAATTTACAATATTTTCTGTAGCTAATAACTTGAACGACCATTTGATTTTTAAAGTTTTGCTTAAAGCAACGGAACAATTGATAACTGCTTGAATTTTCTTTAATTGCATGTATATTATCAAGATAGAGATCGTAAAAGTTGTCCACGTTAACGATTAAACTGTAGAGAAGCCAAGAATATGGAACAAATTTTCAGTTACCTCTGTCGCGCATTTCTCCGTCTGGATCTCGTGCAAAATACAGCAGCCTAGCAACACTTTATCGCAGGTCATGTTTGCAGAACATATTCTCAAGAGCAAATCATTTTTCCAGCAATATTACACTGTCGCAGCTTACAAATTCACGATTAAAATAATTTTACAGTTAAGCAACCTGAGAATGCTGAAACATTACAAATAATATTGCAGCGGTAATCTTCGAAAATACAGTTTGTAAACTGAGCTGAAATATCGCAGAGAAAATAGTGAAATCCATTGTTAATATTGTAATAAACATGTACAAAAACAAAACTTGTTATTAGGGATTGATTTTAATTGATCATTTATACATGTTACGGTTTTTGCATCGACTGTCTGATCATGCAGGGACAATACTACTTGTTGCAGTCAGTGATAAACTACTTTTCTCCCATGATGTCAAAAGCCATTAAGTATAACAACAGGTAATGAAATTTTCATTTACTTGAGTTAGAGTGTACAAGTAAAAGTCTGTACTCATCGGACTGAAAACCTCGCATTCTACTAGCAAGGGAAGGCATTAATTCTTCTCTCTCAAGTTAACCCTCAATACTGCTTCCGCCACTAATTAGAATACCGTCATTTATATACCCAGCTGTCTTAAAACCTTCGATAAACCGAATAATTGTTCCCATCAGCTTTTTCGTTGCAAAACCGCCATCGTTGCACTCAACTGATTTGATTCGAGCCCCATCCCAGTTATTCCATCCAGACAGTTTCCAATTCTACTTATCTCGAACGGTGAATTCCGTTTTCCCGTGTCTGATTACAGGCAGTCCTTAGTCCCTTCGCCCATTGATTGCCCCCATTGAATACCCGCGGCGAAGTATTGTTCCGAAACTATCGACATCAAATGGTTTCGTTCGAAAATGCCGTCACGTCGATCGGCGTCGAACATGGCGCGTTGTAATCACGGTGTCATCGATGCCGCAATTCGATTCCGATCGACCTAAAATTTGGCATACACTCTGACCGCGCGTCTAGAAACGTGTAAGCAAAATTACAAAAGAATCGGAGACCTAAAGATTTTTCGCGATTTTAAGAAGGGGTATACCTTCAATATTTAGCGATTTCGTGGCAATATTTGGCAAATCTTTGAAGTCGTGCCCCGGCCAAACTGTTAGAGCTATCGACATGGCTCAAACGCTAAAATCTTCCCCAAACCTTCCTCTTTAAATATATTACTCAATATCGAGGCTAGCATTTCTGTGGATTCCAGGAGGCTTCGTTTTATCAACCCCATTTTGCCCATTTTCGCGATTCCGGAAATCGTTACCAGTAATCAGCACTCTCTGTAATTACGATTCGCAAATATCTCGAGCCTTATCATCGATCAGGTACAGGTTAATTACGAAACGACGTGTACATTCCGTGCGTAACGACTAGGCCGTTCAATTAAATCGCGTCGATTTACAGACGACGGTCTTTGCCGAGTTTAACTGCTTTTGACGAGCACCAGTTCAAACTTCAGAAAATTTCGAGGACTCGCAGCCGAACGGAATCCAGATTGCATAGGCTAGATGTCGGTCTATTAGGCATGGCCGTATTTTGAATTTATTGCAGGGATAACATAAATATCGCACCGCGCCAGAAATATTCAATTTCTCGACTTTGCAGATACATTACACCTGCAGGACGAAGTTAATTTTTGTAATGTGCGTTTTGGGTAGCGCTACTCCACTGATGCCCAAATATATTATATTAATATATTATTATTTTTTTTGTTATGTTTGTTTTAAAAATAGTTTACTGAAAATTTATATAGACGGAATCTCGTTATTTTTATAAATTAATATAAAATAGTCACTTTATGTGTATTTTAAATAGAACGTTAATATTTCGTCAATAATTCAGCATCTTGGCAACAAAACAAGTCGAACGTAAATCCACAAAAGCGTAGGTGTTTCCAAGGAAATCTCGATTTCTCGTCCTTCGAACTACCTGATCCTTCAAGAAGGATCTGTTAGCTGAAAAATCTCCGTTGCGCGCAATCCGAGAACTGAATTCAAACGACTGAGATTTCTGATGCATTCGCTATGTGTAAACAAGACATGGTGTATAGTACGCGATTATTTGAGTAGAAACGCGATCGTGCCTGAAAACAGCGTGAAACGATATATTGACAGCATGTGGCGCTGGCTGAAATTTCCCAGTGAATATTTCCGCGTGTTATACAATTTTCAAGCTTAAGCGACGTCCACTATAAATTTTTATACACGATTCGTACAATATAAAAGCTTACAAGAGATTTTTTTCGAAACTGTGAAATACGAGGCACAATAACATCGGATAGGGTTGTGTTATTTCCACATATGAAATTCGTCGCTGGTTGTTTTTTTGTTTTCAAACTGCATGCATTAAACATATACAATATACGCCTTCAAAAATTCATATGCAAAAAAACGAGAATTTTCATATCGACCATAAGAGAGAAAATCTCTTTCGACAGCACCGCAAAATCAGTGAACTGCACTCGTTTAGGTATTTGATTATAAAATGGCCAGGTTATAGATTTCTATGCATATGTATTTTTATAATAATAACGATTCCTGTTATACATTAAGAAAAATTAGAAAAATGAAATTTATTCATTTTATTGCTTATATGAAGTAACCTTGCAGTAATCAAAATAATATAAAACAACTGAGAAAAATAAATGTTTGTGAAATAATTTCAACAAAATTCCTATAAACTCTGTATAAAATTAAATAAAATAAAAATTTATAAATTGAACTCAACTTTTACCTGTGTCACCTTCAAACAATGAAAAATATAAGGAACTATTGTTAGGAATTGATATTGAAGCTCCTATGAGTAGTATAACCCATATGTGGTCAGACCTCTCCAGAATATCTGCATCAATTTTACCGAATCTAACATTAAGTAGTATTATCAAAATACAATGATGATAATCACAACACATCTGACTAAAAAACGTTGCTAATGGAGGTTGGAAATAAAATTCTTGTTTCGCATCGTTTTGGAAAAACAAGAATCAGCTTGAAGGGAAACTCAAACCTGGTCGGCTAACAGTTTCGTTGGAGAATAAAAATTTATCATCGCCCTGCAACGTTCTGTCGTGTTTTATCGCCGCTGAGAAAATTTACGGCTCAGATTGCTTTTCGAAATCGTGCCGCGAGATAGGATGACGAGTTCGTTCGGCCAGGCATCTCTAGACGCGACCATAACGCGAACGACGCATGAATCATAGGCCGTCTCTGTTTCCTTTCACCGTAAATTAATACATGTCGCGATCGTTCTGTGAATAAATGTCAGACTGAAGGCATTAACACGTTCAGCGCCGTGACGTTTTTCTTGTTCAGTTAAATAAGATTTTCAGTTGCATTTTTAAAAGAAATTTAATGGAACCGGCACGGAAGTAGAAATATAGAATATACAGCATAAAAATATCAAAAATATTTTATATTACATTATTACTGATATTACATTATCTACGTCGCGTGAGATTCGTTGAAAGAGTCCAAGCACATCTCTGACGATTTTGGGTAATCCCTACCTCGAGACATTTTTCTAGCCTAGAATAATTCTTCGTGCATATTAAATTTGTTACTGTTAATTATACGGCAGCATATCAATTTTTACTAACTTCCTTATTACAAACATTTATAATGTACAAATGGTTTTGAATTATAGTCTGACAATTTTCAGTATCGCTTCAGAGGAGCCATTGGAGTGTTAAGGCTTAAATTCTATGAATTGTATGAAGATCCTCTGCGAATGATAAGTGTATGCAAGTCTGGTCCAGTTGTTAATTAATTGTTTAAATTTGTTTTATTATTCTGTCCAATGTGAATCATTTAATTTAATTGACATTACGTTTCATGGCACGTGAACAGCTTCATGCATCAAATTTCACCATGAATAATGATGTGATACGTGAAACTAATGGCTTCGTCATGTATTAATCATACGGAATCTACAGTACAAACAACATTGTAGACCTCCTCTTTATGGCTGACCATATATTGCACTTGATCTACTGCTGCCGTCATATATTTCGGTTAATCTACTTATCTGACTATATGTTGCACTTAATCTAGTGGTCTACCCATATAGTGCATATAATTTACTTGCCTAATCATGTGAGGAATTCGCTCTACCGAATCGACGCATGGTTTATAATCAGATCGTGTAATGTGCAATAGGCTTGTGGCTCAAAATTAATTCGTTCGAGAATAAGTAGACTCCTCGTCTACTGTATGTTTATGACATATCTATTAACCTTTAGCACTCCAAGCAATTTTAATTCCAAAATCGAAACATTTTTCTCAGCTAAAATAGTTCCATTGTATATGGTTTAATTCCTTTCGCGAATATAAAATTTATTACTTCTTAAATACAAATATAGCGATGTAAAAATTGTTTGAACAGTAGAACTACCGAACAATAAATGCAGCGATATACATTGCTTTGTAATAATAACGAGACTGCATCTATTAAAACTTCATTCAATTCTTATTGTAAGATATACACTATTAAAGAAGTATATCCGAAAATTTCTGATGAAAACATTTTTATAACTTCATTGATTGCGAAAGAAAAGACTAGGGACCAGTCAAAATGACTGGTTTGGTAGTTCTCAGAGCCTCAGAGGCGCCATTGAAGCACTAAAGGGTTAACTGTATCAGAACGGAATACTTTTGCCTTTATTCTAAAATTTATAAAGTGATTCGTTGAGAAGTGGAATAAATTTGAATTGTCGCTTGCATGCATTTATGGAGAATAAATTTATGGAACGTAATACAGTGAGATCGTTAGAGAAATTAAAAAACATCGTGACGTTATTCGGAATTGTTTAAAGAACATCGCTGGAAAATCTAATTTTTTGTGTGATCGATTCTCGTAGCCGACAGAGAAAAATGTTTATTCTGCGAAAAAATCTGCAATCATACGTTATACAAATACGACGCCGTCGACGTTTTTACCATCTCCATGGACAGTAACATAACTTCGTTCTTATTTGTCAGGGGAAATCACATAAAATACGTATTCCATAAATATTTTCAATTTCCTTGCTGGAAAGAGTTGAATGGATAAATGCGGAACAACCTCGTCTCTCGTTTTAACAGCATTCCTCCGTTTGACTGTGTGGAAAATTAGGTGTTTTCAGATGTAACGTTCCCCTGGAATTTAACAATAAACTTCTTACCACTTTCATTTCCCGTCCCGCGTTCTGACAATGCACAACAGCTTGACAGAAAGTATTAACATAGTTCCCTTACTGCAGCTGTACCGAAAGTAATTAATTTCTAAGGGACTTTGTTTAATTGTTCGCACAGGTGACGTTCGATGTATTTTTCGCGGTATCGGGATCACGTTAATTATAAATTTCGTTACAAGCAATCGTTGCTCAAGTGATTGATATTTGTAATGCCGGAGTTGAAGTAATGAATACGATCGCACGTCAGGACTAATTATCACACGGATAATGGCGAGAATTAAATAACAAAGATAATCCTTGTCAAACACGGGCAGGAGCGTGCAATCGATAATTCGACGGAAATTCGCGAATGAATGACGACGATTCCCTTTTGTTTGCCGAAAATTAAACGGAAAATAATAACATGGAATTTGTGGAAGACCAGCTGCAGTAATTAGTGCGAATAATTAATTCGAACAGAAATTCTCATGCGTGTGCGTCAAAAATTGAATGACTACCGTTGCGCAACTATACACGGTTCGAACTAATTGCAACGTTTCGACTTTGCCAAAACATTGAGAAGAGTATGCATAAATTTTTCAATTGAAACGGAAGTTTCTTTTCGATAGGAAAATTTCCTTTTCCATATTAAAAAATCTGTTGAGGAGCACACGTTCGTTCAGTACAGTGATTATTGTAGAAAGAATAGCTTTCACCTTTTACAGCGGGAAGAAAAACGAAACAACGTTGGCATGAAACGAGAGGACTAAAGGAACACTGACAATGAGTTTCCTTTCAAGGAAGACGTCTCCACGTCTCGAGGAGAATGGCTGTTTCCTTTTTTCTACATTGTCATCGCAGGATGTATTCTTTCTTCCAGTGAATAGTCCAGCGAACTGTGACTTTTAACTCTTTGCACTGTGCATCTCCTCCAAATGGAATATTAACCCATTGTCTACTCACTTTCAATTCGTCACAATCATCATTTCACATTCACACATTGTCTCAACAATTTGCCTTTGCGGAAAAGACATTCACGAAGACTTCACTTCCTATTTTCATTCTGCATATTTTTCTGTCAAAGTTCAGATCGCGTTTTAACAGAGAAATAATGTAGCCACTGTGTTATATTTATTGCATCGAATACGCGCAGTCTAAATATACCGTGGATCGAACGAAAAGAAATCATACGTTGCTGCACTGTGACAGCGTATGATTTAAGTAGAAATGGCAAGTCGCGGTCAGACACGCCACTTACGTTCTCCATCAATATTCTACAACGCGAAGCTTTATATAAAACGTGTTCTACTCTGCAGTGTTCCATTTATATTCTACCTTCGAGCACTTAAAGTCGTGTAGAACCAAAAGCTAATGAATATTAAAATTTTCATCACATTTCCATCATTGGAAAAATTGTTACAACGTTTTGTTCAATATTTACTGTAATCAATAGTTTCTGAATTTCTAAATTGATGTGATATATGAACTTAATGTAGGATTTTATACTGTATGCTTTTCTTAAACAACGGATATTGCAATGTATCGTGATTCCGACAGCCTAAGGCCATAACCATACTTTCCCGAGCGGAAAATCCCAACAAAAGTCAAAACACCGAGAAGACTATCGATCGACTAGACAAAGTTCGACGCGGCTGACATCTTCGGAGTTTAGCCGTCCGAAAAATCCGACTCCTGCCATACTTTCCCGTTTCAACTCTCCTTAGGCGAGGAAAACGGTCCGAGATGTCGCCTAAGCTCCGGGCGCGAAGTTTGGCGACGGCCGGACGGAAAGTTTCCGCTCGAACTTTTAATTTCCATTGCAGATTCCGCCGGACGAGGCGGGCCAATCTGTTTGAATAATCAGGACATCCTTCTGTTCAGGCAATTATCGTTCGCGCGAACGGAGCTCCAGGGATTCGTAGATCCCTTGCACGAATGCGAGACCGTATCGCGAAGCACCGTGCAAAATAATTCTTCGCGAAGGAAGTTCGAGAGCTGGTAGCGTAGAAAACGAACTTCGGTTGTGCCACGAGCAGAATTTGCACGCGACAGATGACCGGTTACAATGAGCAACTTCCGTAAAGAGCGACATTCTTATTCGCCAAGATAATTGCAAGTTCGTTCCCGAACTATTTTTCTGTAGGCCCGATAATGCATTTGTTTCTGTAGAGTCTGCATAACTCTGGGAAATCTCTGGAATGCATCCGTTGCACCGAAAGACCCGAATCCACTTGCGGAAAATACTTGCTGTTAAATAATACAGTCGCAATAATAAATAATACACAAATTTTGAATTGTAAGATGGACTTCTCTTGGCGAAAGAATGGCGCGATATAGTCGTGGGAAACGGAGGGTTAGTTTGATTTTAACTGGAGAACTGTACAGGATAACACACATGACTTGATTGATATCGAAATCTGCAGCCTGATACAGGATTAAAATAAATATCAAATGAATATAATAAGAAGATTAATTTATGCAGTGTAAAATAATTATTGCGAATGTGTGGTTCTCACATATTTTCTGTGAAGGTAGATAACTCCAAAATGGGGACTACT
This sequence comes from Agapostemon virescens, assembly GCA_028453745.1. NCBI lineage: Eukaryota > Metazoa > Arthropoda > Insecta > Hymenoptera > Halictidae > Agapostemon > Agapostemon virescens. The sequence goes on from CM052088.1 coordinate 7,000,709, forward strand.
CTTGCCAGAAGGATAGTCCATTGAAGTAATCGATAATTCAGGGCCAGTTTGATTTGAATTGGAGAATTCTACGAGGTGACGTACATAACTTGATTAATATAAAAATGAAGAGTGTAATACACGATTAAAATAAATCTCAGATGTTCTAGTAAAAATTACACAAAATCCTGAAAATTCAAAATTGTCCTTTTTATGTACACTAACCAATTTTAATGTTTAAAAATTGCACTGGTAGGACACATTTTCAACAATTTTTTGGCTCAGACAGCGGAAACATTATTTCTCAGGAAGCCTATAAGTTACGAAACGAAGGGTTACGTCCTACAGAATCTGTCGTTACAATTTCCTTGAAGAATATTAGTTTTAATGTCACAATAGCATCTGCTGTAGAACTTCACTCTCCGCAGTGGAGTTCATACCGTAGTCCGCCATTAATCATCCCCAGTGGATATCCACAATAGTTTCGGTTTTATTTCGTCGAGAAATGAAATATGGCTTGATAATGTCGCAAGAAAAATTTGGGAAATTTATAATCACACGCGGGGGGTGGGGAAAGTTGGTCTCATTAGTCAGTGGTCGGACGTTTCGTCGATACTTCGTAATAAATTGAAACGCGTGTGCCGCTAGGGAGATCAATCGCAGTTTGGTCGGCGGTATCGAGACCATTGAAACAAAGAGTCAGGACGTTTAAATTCATTGTTAAAGATTCACCGGGAGGTTCGTTTCTAACCGGAATAGATAAAATCTGTCGGGATGGCAGCGTTCTGCCAGAAACACGCCGAAAATTCCGATCAACAAGTGTTTCAGTGGACGCGTCCGATGCCCGAGTTATGTTCCCGCAAAAATTTACGTTTTCCGAACAGCCGAGCTTTTCATACTAACAGCATTCCTTGGTGATCGCGGCACTGCTCCAAATCTATTACTTTCCCATGTGATTTTCCAACACGTGAACGTTAGTCGAAGATTCTATGTTCAGTGACACACAGTGAATCACTTTAATATTCGGACACTATAATTTCCACTTTGCCACATTGTAATTTTGTTCACGATGAAGAAAAAAACATATTGGCTATCAAAGTCGAAGCTGTGCAAAATTTTTCGTAACTGTGAATATCAATTTTTCTGTAGACGAAAAATGAATGCCACGTTTTACTAAAAGTAAATGACAATGAATTCGTTGACAGAAAATATTTCTAGAATATTAGGAATACTTTTATTGCCATCAGATAATATTTCCCTAATTCTGAACATGGTTGCACGAGTAGTCTGCTTCGCGAAGAATTTTCTGATACAACTATCTTAGAATTTTATTTCGTTCACGGTGTATCTTTCTTATGTGCATTGATTATTGAATTATATCAAACACACTGCAGTAAGATTTTCGGTTGTGAATAGTTTCGAGGTTCAAACAAGTTAATCATGAACTAATCGAGCGAACTTGCGCCGAAGGAGGCAGATATTGGATCAGCAAGTTTCTTGGGTGTGCATTGAGTAGCGTGGAAAGTGCGGCTTCACGTTTTCGTATCCGAGAAATCGCTGGGATCTAATTGATCATCACGCAGCGACGCGCAACACCGAAAGCGAGGTATTGCTTCCTCCGAGTCGAAGAACAATCTCTCCTGAAAAGTTTTAACGATCCGTTCAAGCTCTTTGAAAGGAAACGACCACTTATGCTCGGCTCTTGAGCAATCCCGTTCCGCTCGCTTTCGTGCGTAAACTTTCTGTCAAAGCAGCCTCTTGGCTTTCGACAAAGCTGATCCTGTCCAAGCATTACCTACATTTCATCTGAATTTCACGCCCTGTCGCGTTGCCTTCGAAAACGATCAGCTGTTTGCCAACGCTCACTTCGCGAAGAAATTTCAATCGTTCTCGATACTCAAAGAATTCTTCACCGTTCTAAATTAACCCTTTGCACTCGAAGCTGTTTTAACTAGAAAACCAAAACATTTCTTCTGACCTAGGACATTTTCATTCTACATTAATTATTTCACCTTATGTATATGGACTTTTTACTGCTACTCATCCTTACAACCGTTCAATTTTTATTTATCTCTTAGATATAAAGACAGCTATGTTAAAATTGTTTAAAATAATAGTGCGCCAATTTTTCGTGGCGCCTCAGAGTCGCCACTCGAGTGCTAACTAGATCCATACAGAGATGTTCGAATGCAACGAAGAAATCGTGCATTTTCAGAATTACTATGAAAAATTATTTATCAACATTTGCGAGAAGTTAATAATGAAGTCGAAATGATGCTGTGCACTTTCAAGAGAAAATTCAATGCTGGACTGCATGCACTGTGGATAATTATCCTACTTTCATTTTATTACTTCAACAAACATAATTTTCAAGAGGAATTATTGTTTAATTTGTAACTAGAATTCAAGATGCAGTTTCAATTTTGTAATGCATTTGAAAAAGGACATATTCTATACACAAAAATTTGCAATAATTCGATAAATCCATTACTTTTTTCGTTCATCGAAATGATGAGTAAAGTAGTTCTTTATATAATGATAAACGTGAATAATTCAGTATGAACTCGAATTCGCAGCCGAGCATTTCGGGAAATATTTCTCACGAAATGAGACGCGCAGTACGATAGGTTTTCGAGAATCAAACGAATTTGGCGAGTACTTCTTGCGAAAGTTTTATATTCGCTGGCGCGATTATTTCACCGGGTTGTATGCGATTTTACGGCAAAAGACGGCTAGGTATAAATATATATGCTGCAGATGCACGGGCGCAAGGCAAGCCAAGAGAAAGCATACCACGCCATCGATCATGCCTTAAAACGGGAGAAACCCGGAAGGAGCGAGTTTGATATCAACAAAAATCATGCCGAGATAGATTTTCTTTGGAAAAGAGAAAAATGATAGCGTTCGATCCTTTCGCTTCGAAATGCAGCTCGAAAATTTTATTTCGGATGCAGCTGATGCGACATCGTATTGCGATACTTTTATACAACACAAATAATCCTTCAATTTCAAATTTGATATACGAACACGCAGTCGTAACTTTCGCACAAAAGATACGCCAAAATTTTTCATGGAAAAGTAACAGAAAAGATTTGATAATAATTCTTCGTGGAAAAGTAAAAGAAAAGATTTGATAATAATTCTTTCTGAAACAGTGAAAGAAAGCGTTAGATATTAGGTATGTAATTTTATTACAGAAGTAGAAGGAAATAACTTCTTTAACTTTTCTTTGGAAATCTTTAACTTTTGTATACGCAGATAAAATCTGAAAACTTTCCCATAAACGATCGATGAGAATAATTGAGGAAAAAATGGAAGACAAGGTTTAGCAATAATATTTCATAATAAAACGAAGCAAAATCATTTGATTAAAATTTTGCTTTCATATTCTAAGGCGTATTGCATTAATTGCATTATGAATTGGCATATTCGTGAAATAATATACTGTTACCGAGTACTGTTAGCATTCAATCATTTCAAGTTGACTACATCTTCGACATTCATATGTGTCCAGGAAGTCTCATAACTTTTCTATAAAAGATTGATAATAATTTTTCATGTGTGGATGGAAGAAAAGCATGTAATACAAATTTTGTTTTTCTATTAACTTAACTATAACTTTTCTATAAATGATTGATAATTTTTCACGAGAGAATGAAAAAAAATCGTTCAATACAAATTCCGCTATTTCATTCTGAAACGTTTTGCATCAATAGCACAATAAATTGCTACATTTTCAACTCTGGGACATTAATAATAATTCATAGGTACAAGAAAAGTGTTGGTGCTCAATTATTTCAAGTCGACGACATCTCCGATCTCAATATACCTTGAGGTTCATTGAATCTCTGTCTCCGGCTTGTTAACTGAATTAATAATCGCGAAGGAACAGTTCGAGTACCAGTAGAAAGGAAAAGACGGTCCTGCAGCGGCTACTCGAGGAACAGATTCAAGTAACAAGACTCGTAATTGACGGAGTTCATTAACTAATTGGAGGCGTCGATGTTTTTTCAGTGTCGCGGGTCAAGTACGTCACGCATAATGTTTCCATTAATGGAAATATTTAAACTACTATAACTTTGTAGAGTTTCAAAGTTCTTCTTTCGAAGTTTAAAACATTTTTACATAGTATAGACTACTGTTTTTAAAAATGTATTCGAAAGTGGTGAATATTCTTTTTCGGTAGTGAAACTACGATGCGTTTATAAATTGGAGTCTTCCATTTCGAAACACTGCTTAAAAATTGACGTACGAATTTTTGTAGGACAATTTATTGAACTTTGAACGAAAAGTTAACTGAAGGATTTTACGTAATAAAATTCGTTCCTCATTATTGTTATGTAGAATAGTTATAAATAATCATACTTGACTTTTTAAGGTCTCGTTATAGAGGAAATACTTCAGTGATCAATTTTGTGTTAGAATGAGGCACAGGAAAAATTGTATAACAATTTTAGAGACGTTCAAATTTGTAACATTTTCGAGGCAAGGACATGTTTTCAGTTTTTCGCTTGGCATGTAACGCAGAAGCAATTTCGAGGAAAACGAATGATGCAGTGTGAAAGTAGAAGTTCGAAGCTTTAAAATGTGTCGAAGGTTTTGTTATACGATCCCTTTCTCAGGATTTATAATAGTTTAAATAGAGATTCGGGTTTGAAAATTGAGAATTTAGTGGTGAAATACTTTTTTGAGCTACTTTATATTTATGTGTTTGTCAGCCGCCTAAAAACTTTTGAACGATAAACTTTTGGACCATAAAATGTGACTTGGCTCACTATGCGGGGCTAATCCAGATGAATGCGACCATTTTCAGCTTGCGAGGTCTTTCCATTGCCGAGTTATGAGATATCATTAGGGCAGATAAAATCAGAATCGCAAATCCGGGGCTGAAGGTGGCAGTAAACCTACTTATCAAAAAGTTACTTTGACTTTGTGTTACTTCATGTATAGTGATATGCTGGAAATATTACTCCACTAAACATTTTCATTGCAAAAGCATAGTCTCGTGGTAAATGTGGTTATCAAAATGTTGCGTTGTCCTTTTGACATTTTAGAATATTTATTGTTCCTCAAATAATATTATTTCCATAAGTAATTTCATTTTATATAGAACGTACAAATATTTCGAAATAATCATTGACTGTTTAAATTGTACCAAACAATTCCAAATTTAAATACAACATATAAATAGATGAAAACTTTGAAAGACGCTTGTTTAAAGGCACAGGTAATTTTCCAGTACATGAATAGTAATAGAACTTTACGTTCACTCGTCTCAATAATTTTATTAACAACAATGCAAATGCATAAACGGTTTATTTGTGGAAAGGACATATAGTATTTCAAGATAGATATTTCTTCTGAAATTAAATTCTTAAATCTTGCAAATCACATATTCCACTATACATTAGTAACACAAATAAAAATTGTGAAGCTATTTGCTCGATATTATTGACTACTTATAAGATATTATACTGTATAAATTATAGTATTTTAGAAACAGTAAATAATATCGATTGCCCAGGTCTCACCACGAGGAGGTTGCTTCACAAGAGACCCGAAAAGAAGCCAGTAGGAATACTAATCTGTTACTCAAAACGTCAATGTTACAAAGACGAATTTTTTCCGTTGAATGTACATGTACTCTGAACCAGCTAGCTCAAGGTAGGCCAAGGAAGTATCGAGTAACGTTTGGTCTACCTTAAACTAACTAAAGGTAAACTATGGTAGGTAATAATTGTAGCGATGAAGGCTTGGTCAACTGGAAGCCGTTTGAATATAGGCAACAAAGGGCCAGTGGTAGAGGAGCCTTGGGAAACATGAACACTTTGACTGCCATGTCATATAAGGGTGACAAAATTATTTGCATATATTTGAAAATAAATTTTTAAATTAATGTATTCGTTGCACTAAAATTAGTTGACGTCTGGAAAGTACAAGAAGGTTCAAGGTTAACTATGGGTCATTAACAACAATTGAACAATTAACACTGAACAATTAATAGGTTTTTCAATCATTGCCCTGTAACAGAATGAGGCTAAAAATAAAAATTGCTGTTGGCGTTGAGGGATCAATTAAAAAGTTTTCAGTGATGGATTATGAACTTAAAACATTTTCAAATAATCGTCGGTCGATAAAGTGTTAAATAATTAAACAATTATCGGTTTTACAATTAAATTGTTAAGCTAAACAATGGTAGACAGAAATGCGTGTTACATACAGTTAGATTGGTCTGCCATGGTATACCAGGGGTGTGTAGACAATGGGGAATGGTCAGCACCCACTGGCTATACCGGAAACGTGCCCGGAAGACCAGACCGCTCCACCCGGAGCGCCGGGCCCGACTGACTGACTGACTGACTGACTGAGAGCGCTCGTCAAGCTCGAATGCGCAATCGCACCTTTGCGCACGCACGCAACGATGCCTCACTCTCCCCACCTCGTCCGACTTCAGTAGATCTGGATCGCCGGGATCGGACAATAATTATCGATAAATACATTGTTTCTGACTGTTCAATATTTATAATAAATCCTTTTGTAAATTATGTCAACTTCCTTGACGATCTTACCACCTAATTGTTTAATAAAAATGGGGTTTAGAAATCGAGATACAAACACACTTTTAAACCATGAATATTCAATCATTAATTAATTCAACACGATTCACTGATAAATTTGTTGATTCAAACTGGTCATTATTTATAACAGTTTATTTTAATAAACCTTGTCTTAAACATGTTGCTATTTAATATTTTTGTAAAAATAGCAAATAATATTTTAGATACAAAGCAATTCTTAATATATTATATAAGCTTGTATTTTCACTGTACAGTGACATTTTCATGTGGACCTTGAAATTCTGCTTTATTTATATACAAGCATTCCAATCACTGTGAACGATTCTTCTTCAATGACACGTACCTAGAATAATTAATTCACCGAACAATTCCAATTTTCACGCAACAGATTCATATTTTTCTTAATATTATATCTTATTAATAAGTATCTTAATATTTGGGCTACGAAATATTTCAAGTGATCCTTGAAACACAGCCTTATTTACATATGTACAAGTATTCCGATCACTTTTACCAATACTTTTTAATTCAAACGTACCTCGAACAACATACTGGTTAGCTGAAATTCTCGTTTCCCCTCGAAAACGATAATTCACTAAACAATTCCAATTTACACACAACAAATGAATACTTCTAAATGCTCGTGCTATTCAAGCTTTCAAATGAACCTTGAAACACTGCCTTATTTATATACAAGTATTCCAATCAGCGTTGCCAACACTTTTTAATTGGAACGTACCCCGTGTTCAACAGGCGTGGCACTGCATTAATTAATGTTGTCGATACCAGAAAAATGGGCGAACGATTTAATGAAATGATCGATATACGATTATTTTCTTATTTTAGAAACAGAATGGCAAGTCTGTCAATGGAACGTCTTTCAACGATTCCAGAACGGCATTCATCAGACGTGATTTATCGGAGCATCCATTCCCGTGCATCCGCCGGAATTTAATGTCTTCTGACGTTTTTCATTAACGCTGGATAAACGAAGTTTCTCCGCAAACGCGACGCGACGCGATTGTAAATCTTGCACTTTGAAGGGGAGCTCTGGTTCAACGGGCATTGATGGGAAAATCGGGTTGTAACGAAGAAAAACGTGCGACACTGCCAACGGCTGAATAATGAAAAAGACGTTCCAGCGAGAAGGACAATGGCGATAGTGCGTCGACCGATTGAAAGCCAACAGATTGAGCGGTGCGCAAAGCCAGAAAGGAAAAGATGAATAAATTCCGACACGTTCAATGTGAGCAGCTGTTGAATCACTTCGCGGGATGCGAAATTCGTTTTTGTGGAAACCGTGCGAAAAGTTCATCGAGAAATTCGTTTATATTCCACCATTTTTATTTATCGCGTCCGAAAAAAAAAACATAGAAAATTATTCGTTCAAAAAGGAACACGGACAGAGCGAGTAGCCAAGCGAAAAAATTTATAGACCTTTGATCGCACATAACTATTCATTTTCAAATTATAACTAATTCAATAAGCAACAATTTCGATCGCTGTGTGGTCGTGATTAAATTCAGGATCTTTATACGTAATTAGTTTCATTTTGGAATACAAATGAATTTAAATTAACTTATTTTTAAATAAGACTGACTGTTGCGAAGAAGTTTTTGAATTACTCTACTTTATTGAAATACTTGCACGTACTGAAATTCGATCAGCAAGCCCCTTTCTAAATAGTTAGTTAAATTTTTATTAGAGTGGTCGTCAATATCGTTCGTTCTTTTGAAATTTCTTCTCTTGTGCAAAGTAGTTCTTGTATAAGTCAATGCAGGAATAAAATAATAATTTGATGTCAGCTCTAAGAATCACGGTATAGAACTCAACATTTTCAAGAGAGTCCTCGAAAAGCTATTTCCAAACTATCCTGCTAATATACCCGACCAATCCTCTTCTTTTACGGGCGTTAAACTTATTTTTACACTTTCACGCAATCATAACTCGACCCATTAATCTTCCTTTAACTGCCAGACGCCGGATCCCATAACTCCCTTTGAAAAATGACAGAATCGCGCGAGATCGATAAATTGGCCCTCGTCCGTGTTAAATGACACGAAATTAATCTGCTGGCAGAGTAAGATCAGACAAAAGGGTCGTTCCAAAGGATGTTACATCGTCGTTGAGTTTTATAATGCCCGTAAAAGTTGATAGACGTAAAAGCAACCAGCCCGTCTTCTTTTCGTCGGAAACTCGACGTACAATCGTGAAGAAGAAATTAAATCGGATGGCAAATCTACAAGGGACGGAACAGGGAACGTAGCGAGAGAATATAGGATCGAGGAAGAGACGATTGTCTTATCCGTTTTTTCGAGAAAACCTCGTTAGCTCGCATATTTTAAGATAATGCTCACCTTTTTTTCGGTAGGGGAATACACCACAAATAAATTCTGGGCAGTTGGGTTCTCGGTTAAATTGCGCCCTCGAGGGAAAATGACTTCAGGGTTCTTATTATAGTATTCTCGAAATTTGCATACCGAAAGCCCTTGTTACGTCACGCCGCGACCGTGACTATTGACAGGGCCAGGAAAATTGATTTGATAAGGGTGCGGACCGGTACGAAAAGGTAATTGAAATGTCGATAGCGTAGAACGCAATCGTAGAATACGGAAAATTAAGTATAAACCGCGCGACGAACGAGAGAATTCAATTTTTCTAAAACCTTCGGAAGAGTTAAAGCATTTTAAATGAGGATAGGATAGTCCCTTTAAATGATTTCTACATCTTCGAATATCGGACACTGTAGAATGGAATCGTAGATCAAGCAGGGGACACGCTTTAAACATTGTTTATACCTCTGTGAATACTGATGTGGCGCTTTTATACGAAATAACAATTTACACGGTTTTCCGAAACGTGAAGAAATTTTTAAAATAAATCTAATTATCGACATCGTTGCTTTCAATTGAATTGACAAACTGAATATGTATATTCAGATTATAAGCATGCACGGACGATTAACAATCGTAAATAGACGTCAAAGAGTTAAATTCCCGAAGAAACTAGAGAAATTTGTTGAATAGCGCAGAACATCTATAAAAACATCAGTTTCATGACACAACGACGTTTTCGCACGTCGCACTTAATGTTCCACGCGAAGAATGATGATAGAAGAGATACTGCCAGCCACGACTCGTTTATGGGGCCGTAAAACTACCCCAAATTCGTTCGAAAGTCCCATAAGCGATGGACTCGCTGATTTTTAGGTCGCGGGTAATATAAACGGACATTCCCGAGTGCCGGCACACCTCGAACGATATTTATGCCGGAGGACATAGCTTTCGTATAAAGTGTACCCGGGGGCGAGATGACACGGGGATCTGCAAAATCAACACGTATACGCACACAAACTAAAACATCTGATTTCTATCTTAACGCCATTACCGTCAGCCGTCGTCGTCGTTCATATTATTAAAACCGAAAATTAATTTCGCCCCGTTTGAAATTGTACCAATAAATAATGTGCCTGGAGGATCGAACGAGGATCGAGTCTCGTAAAAAGAAGATGGCACTTTTTCCGAGAGTTCGTTTTTCTTCCCCTTAAGCTATGAATATAAAATTTTACTGATACACGACGCTGTGGGAGAGGAAGATGTCGCGGGACATGACTCGACATCGAAAGCCTTTTCGCAGGGAGAATGCGTCTTTCGACGTCATTCTTCTGATTGAGATTGACTTCTCCGTGAATGGGACTTCGTGGTCTCGTGGGGAGAGTCTATTCCGAGGTGTACGAATGAATTCTGAACATGCCACTCGAGGATCTTTGCAATTGTTGAGAGAAAACCTATTAGTTCCGACGAAAATGCTCTTCGAGATTGTGGAAGAAATGTCGTATGGCAAGAGATTAATCCAAGCTGTTTTAATTCAACGACCAAGGCAGTTCTTGAAATGGCACAAGTCATTTCTTGTATATAAAATCTATTAACATTACTCGTGCATGCAATCCTTCAATTTTTACATACATTTGCAAACATAGTTTGTGTTTTATAAACACAGTTGATGTAAAAGTTGTTTTGAGTATGGAAATTGTATGGCAATGTTTCGAGTCGCCAGTGGAGCACTAAGGGTTAATAAAATTAGAGGTACCTATGAGTAATAAATTATTTTGAAATTTAAAGCAAACTTTGTAATTTATAACTTATAATAACGACTGTAATTTATTATATAATCTGCATCATTATCAAGGACAATTTTCCATCTTTCCTACAAATTTTCAATCTCTTTCTTTTATAAATCCAGGGTTGGTGAAGCAAAATGTGATTCAAGGCCTATCAGAGAGGTGATAATCACTAGCAGCAAACCTTCTGAACCAATGTAGATGCTCGTTGATCTTCAATACATCTCTACAAATATCGCCAATTTTCTAACGTTGTTAACGTTACATTAAATCCCTCATGAAAACGAAAGAAGTATGCGATGACGAATACGATCTTCGAGAAGTACGAACGCCGCCATTTTATTACAGGGCAGTAAAAAAAATGTATACCCCTTAAAATATTTAGAACTCAGGCTGCTTCACTGGAAACTGTAAAAGAATAAGTGTTTCCATTTCAACGATCGATACAGGACTAAAGGCGGAGAAGTTCTTTCAAAATAATTTTTTACTTATGGCTACCCCTAACAGCATCTTATGGGGTACGTGATTTTTATACCGAAATGTCGACGAAACTATGTTTCTCTAAAACCGAATATTTTAGGAAATTTTATGTCAACTTAGAAAATTAAAATTGCATCATAGAAATTAAATAGAGAATATTTAATTTTCAATATTGTTAGTAATATTACGTTGTAATTTTTCATCTGTGAGATATTGAGTGATCGTCTTGTGAAAATCAGGTTCCGATGGAAACTTTCAGAGTCCTCAAATTAGTGTTCTTACTGTAAGAAATGGATCAAAGTTGAACGAGGTTTTACAGTGAGCAATTTCTTATGAAAAGAATATACTTTTCAATTTTCATGAATGAAATTCTAGCGTTTAATCAACGAAGAGGGAGGAAACCAATTTTCTTATTTCACGTCTCGGGAACATTATTCGTTAGTTTTTATCTGAATAATGAATTCTTTCATCTGTAATAAGGATCAGCCCCTTACCTTATGATTTCTTACTTGACTGCGCGCACCCGAGATACTTTATTCTTAATATTTACCGGAAAATGGGAATTTTACGTTCACTCTAAGGGCGTGCAATATTGATAGCGGAAATATACTGTTTCTTTTCAATTCTGAAGGACTATGCTAGCAACGAGCTTCACTGAAAGTTGTCGGATAATAAGAAGAGAATAAAATCTCATTTAAATCTCGTCAATTTGCTACAACAAAATAACGATCGCTTATTAACTGATTCGCAAAACTCACTGTACACAATTTTATACGATCACAAAGCTTATTCACTAAATCATTCGATTAACAAATGTTACTCGATAATTGCTAAAATCTACAATTTCCAAACAGAACAATTTCTCCGAGGGTATTTCGAACGATGACAGTACTTTCGAGTAAACATAGAAATTTAAAAAGAAAATTATAAGTCTAATTTTTAATTTAATAATATTATTAAATATTATCAGCCCCATATCTCATCTCCAAGGGTAGTTATCGAGAAAAATCAAAAAACGAGATCTTGGCCTATTTTCCCTATTTATTAATTAACTAATTAATTAAAAATTCTGACAAAAATTCTAACACATTTTGGATACTATGCCACATGTTAGGTATTATTTTCAGATTTTTCATATATGTTTTTAAAAAATATATTATGTAATATTGAACGTTCCAGTGTTCAGAAAAAAATGTTCCAGATTTTTAAAGTTGCGTACTGTAAAATATTAAAATCCAAACCCGGCCGTAGCCTTCTCGTGGCTGAGTATTAACGAGGAAAATTAATTTCAGATCGACATTTAATCAATGGTTCCACGTCTGAAAAATCGTCTCGAGTGTTTCCGGCGACAGTGAATCTCACGAAAAGATTTCCTGCCATTGGTGGCAGCGGTTCGTATAAAACAACATGGCTCTAGGGGCAGCAGCGTTGTTTATACGTGTCGCATCGACTATAGGCAGCGGGCCGTTCTTTGTGCCGGCGTTCGTTTCGTTTTCACCTCGAGGCTCTTTCCTCAGGTGTTCGCCATTTTTCTTCGGCGTCTCAAAGCGTGCTGGCCGGAAGAACAACGCTGCCGAAGAAATGCGCGAAAGCGTTAGCACGGTACATCATAAATTAAATTCAGAAATGTACGGCGTGTCGCGCGTTGTCTCCGGGAAAAAAAACCCCGTGGACGTCGAGACACATCATTCGTCCCTGTGAACTCGCCGAGAGACTGTCTTTTCCTACGTGATAAATGTTGCCTTGGATTTTCACGCATTTCCAACAACGTCATTTGTTGAACTTTTTCCTGATGAGCCGCGTGAGAACCGACCGCCAGTCGCGTTCATTAATTTTCTTAAAAATACCCACACGAATAAGATCATTTCGAGGTACGATTTTAGACAGAGTTCTCTCGCATTTCATTCCTGCGAATGTAGTTTCACGCTTGAAAAATGTCCTAGAATTGTGTTAGATGGACTGAACCGGGAATGCTAATGGACTTTAATTACTTCTCACCGCGAGATGCAATTAACACGGCGAGTGCCACGCCGATGTCCATGAAAGTCATAAAATGTCAACAACTTATTTAATTAATCGTTTATTAATCGTTTTTTAACATTCTCGCACGTTGCAGTGATAAAATTTTGTTTACTTACTATATTGCGGTAAATATTGCTTTTCAAGACAAATAGAACACTTGTGTCAGTCGTATACGACCAACGTTACACTCAATGTACTGCAGATCGTAATAAAATTTTGTTTACTTATTGCATTGTAGCAAACATTGATTTCCGAGTTAAATAGAAAAATTGTGTCCGTCATATTGGACCGACGTGGCACGTAATGCATCGCAGATCGCAATAAAACTTTGTTCCGTTAATATATTGCAGTAAACATTGATTTTCGAAATTAAATTGCGAAATGAGGTAAATGTTCTTAACATTAAATCTACCCAGGATTAAAATCGATTAGCTTACGTTGACTTATAAAAATGGCAAGATATAATTTATTTAGAATTCCTGTGATTTTCATTAGAATATATAATTCAATAAAGGAATCTGTTGAATCGATTTCTACGAGGGCAATTTTATAATTTCGATAATATTAAAATAGGAAATCTGAAAAGGGTCATTCCACCCTCTGTGGTATTTTCAAAATTTACTGGTATATATTGTTCTATAAAAATGCCAAGATATAATTTACTTGGATTACTTACGATTTTTATTATAATATAGGAATGGAGGAAGAAATCTATTGAATCGATTTCAACGAGGGCAATTTTATAATTTCGATAATAATAAATAGGAAATCTGAAAAGGGCCATTTCACTCACTGTGGTAGGTTTATTGTCAAAACTGACTGGTATATATTGTTGTATAAAACTGCCAATATTTAATTCATTTGGATTATTTGCGATTTCCATTGAAAAAGTATAATTAAACACAGAAATCTACAGCTACTGTTATACAACCCGCTCACTCATTTTTGTCACAAACGCATAAAATCCGCAATCTGGTAATTATGGTATACGCAGGTACTGTTGATTTTTCAGTACAAGGGAACCCTGGCAATTATTGTTCGTTCCGAGAAATATAGAATGATAAAGCGAATTGAAATATGTCGAACAAATCGTGTATGCAGTTGAATCCAGAATGAATATCCTTTAGCGGTATTATGTTACGTGCGATTATTTCTGTTGCCAAAAGATTCTGCCGGAGAAAACGTGGCAAACGAATGACCGTATTATACATGCAAATGGATTTTAATTATTTCTCGACGAAATTCAACGTTTGTTTTCAGTTCATCCAATGTTACCGGAGTTGCGAGTTACTTTTAATATTCAGTTGTATGTGAACGGGGTGTAACGTGTTTTACATTAATGTCAATGGCACGCGTAATTTGTTGCGCCGTTGTGTTTGCGTATGCAGAAACGGTTACGTGTATTACACCGGTTTTATTATTCATAGAACTGTGTTGCACGGTGTTAACTTGCTTATTTCGCTGGTCGCGCAATTCTTTGCTGGACATTCCCTTTGTACAGATAAAATTATTAAAGCTAGAATTTTCAGGTATTTATTAAATACTCGATCGTTCATTATTTCAACGATGAGAGCGTTGTATTTCGAGCGGCGTTCGATTTGATTGCGAAACTCGACGCTCCATGAAAAGGTACGAAACCCCCTCATTTACATATCGATTGAATACTATTTTCCCATCGGAAATCCTTTTTCATCTAAATGTACATTTCACGGAGCAATTTACAAAACTGCCTATCAAATTGCCATTACTTGTTTACCGCCCACGGTTTCTATCGGTTAAAATTCATTTACATATATTAATTATTACCTTCCCCTTCGAGTGCTTTTATTATTCAGATGGATAGGTCATCTCTTTTATTTCGAAAAATTATGATCTCTATTCTATTTGTTCAAAATAAAGTTCCTTTTGATGTTGTAAGCTCGATACTCATTTTACTTCATGGTTTCTTCTTCTATGTTATATCTCCAAGTTTTGATTGCATCATACTTATTACATTGAAGTTTCATCTTTCATCTTACGTGTCGATGTTCTTCGTTCGTTATACTTATTGAATCGAATCTTCTTATTTCACTATACAGGTGTCCAAATAATAATGACATGAACAATATATGATTTAACCCGTTGCTACAATATAACGAATATAAATGCGATGTCTTTCTTTTTATACATAAAAGAATAATATAATATTTTAGCATTGACAGAAACGTAGCCATATGAGTAATATAAATTTTCTCTTTTTTTCTAACGATATTATAATATTTTTAGGGTGAAGACGTTGTGATAATTATTGGTGCAAATAAAGTAGTTATTTTTATAAACATACGTTGTTAGAAGTTTCATTTATGTATGAATATACAAACCGAGGTTGTCGTTGGCTGACTAGTTACCGACCTTTTCTACTTGCTGATAAGAAAAGCGTATACGCTGAGAAGAAGGTATCACAGAAGTGACACCCTTCGCATACAACAAAATCGTACTTCAAAGGGTTAATTGATTCCTGACATTGCGAGTACTGTTTCAAGTGAAACGTGGAATATCATTCTGAGAATGTCCATATCGTGAAACGTCAATGTTTGAAACATACTTTGCCACTTTTATTCGTTCGATTCGATTAGGGTGGGTCTCGGCAGAACTACCTGTAGAAGATGATGTAGAGTATGGAGTCGTAATACTCCGATATGAAATCTCGCGCGTACCCATACGTGCGTTCATTCCTAATAAAAAAAAGCTTGTATTTCACGCAAGAGCTTTCCGTATCCTCGGATATTACCGAACCCTGGCTTGTACCGGAAATAAGGATTTTATTTCCATCGACATCTGTTCCGACGATTCCGGCACGGCGAGCATAAACGTGTGAACAACAGCCGATCCGTTTTTACGGTTCCCGTTGTATTCTTATGGCGGCGGCGTCGCGGCGCTCGTCATTTAGTGCGCTCGCAATATCGATGACCCGAGTTAGAAATCGTTCAGTCACAGGATTCCGCGGACCTACAAGAATATTCCGCAGCCATTTTTGCGACGGTAAAGTCATATCTATACAATCCACGTTGTCTTCGACATGATATTACGGGATCGTCTAGCGAGTATAGCGAACGTTTCTGTAAAATACTGTGCCAATAAAATCTTATTTCGAAAATGCCCTAACATTTACGAACACCTACAGCATGATCGTATCATATTTACGTCTATTCGTCGTTCTTTAACACCTATAAATTATTTACACTGTATTTATGTGCACGTGGTATTGGAAATCGTGATAAACGTGGAATAATAGTTACAGGTTTTCCCTTTTCGTGCTACAAATGGATGAGTTGAATTTTTAGCGACGATTCAAGGGTTTCAAAAAATCTTCTCGATTAATGTATCCTGGATTTATGGATTTTTAGGTGTACACACATTTGTATAATGGAAAAGCGTACATATTTAAATAGTTAATGCACGCTCGTGCTTCTGGCGAAAATACAGCGAACTGGTGAATTTCTTTAAAACCGTAATGTATTTGTTAAAATTCTGCACGCGGAGTTAATGGAAAACGAAAATAAATGAAATTTGATCTGAGTTTCTTTTGTTTAAGCGTTGTTAATGAATATCGTATGGCCATTAGCAGAAGCTGAATGTATTCGCCATCAATTGATTAACTGGAGAAAAAGGTTATTTGTTTAATACACACGTGCCTTTGATTAAAAGGGTAAAAGTGTCACTGCCAGTTAAAGAACTAGTCATTTGAAAGAGCAAACACAGAAACAGTGATATTATGTTTTTCCCAGCAAACACGAATTTCGTTGCAAGCGACGTTGAAAATTAATGACGTATACACGTTCGCAAGCCCGAGCGACTCATATGTCAGTCCATTACAAATTTCTTCCATTTACATGAATGTCTAAAATCTCGAGTCCAACGTTCTCCATTTGTTCCCTGTCTTAGCTACGATTACGCAATCTTCCATGTTTGCTGAGAAATTTCGCCATAATTAAATCCAGCAGAATGTTATTTTCACTGGGTGTAGACTACGGTAAATAGAAATATTTAAAAAACTTGCCATTACCGAATTTCTTAAGAAATGCTTAGACCTGCAATTTAGTGATTGCCATTTCTATAACTGAATTGATTAGCAACGACATTTTCTAATCTTCCTCCACGGAAACTAATAAATACTGTCCCGTTGTGAATTCTGAATATACGAAAGTTCTAATTGAAAGAGAACAAGATAAGAAAGTGTAATAAACTACACCAAGATGGAACCCAACTTGGAAGCAGCACTAATTATTTTTGCAACATCCTCGAACAGTTGATCTTCACCCCGTGACGGAACTTCAGCAAAGTGTTAGGAGAGGCCATTAAACACACTGCACGGAACACTAATTAGTTCTTCAACATATCCCGAGGCTGACTTCACAACAACAGCAACGTTAGTCTTCCGCGACTGTGACCATAGCTAGGCCAAACTGCTGAAATATGATATAGTAATCTAGTCGTCGCCGGAGTGGAACTAATACTCGGAATTAATAATTAATCTGCGGTGTACAACAAAGTCGAAATTGGTAACAGGACACGGGGACCCGCACGGTGGTGTAGTACATTTCGAAGCCAGTTAAAATACGGCAAATCGATACTCCGGTTACCCATCTACATCTTTCGAAGTTCGAGACATAACCGCATTTGATAAATTACTGTCGAGCCATTCTTGTAATCTCATCTCGCCGGTGCCACGAGCGAAGCCACGAGCTGCTTGGCAGAACCGCGACGTTGTGGCTTTATACATTACATGATTGATCACTGTAATGCGTTTTCTTACATATGTATACAACACATACACGCAACGCTCTAATTTTCCAATGCCAATGGTAGCGGGTACATTCCGGAGCTGTGATTGATATTGACCGATTCACCAATTTGTAAGGTAACCTTTAAAAGCGTTCCACTGAGCGGCGCCTCTCTATTCGATCGGGCATTTCAAGTAGATATATCGCGTTGTGGTCAGACGTGTTGAGAAAATTCAGGATTTTAGCTGCTCTTGAAATTCTGCGACTATGGAGGTGTAACGAAACTGTAGAGTTCAAATGAACACGGTTTTCTCGTCAACCCAATGCGAATTCTACTACTTCCATTCGATCCACCAAGTAGAAATATCGTGATATAGTCAGGCATCTTAAGAAATAGTGGATGTTATACTAGTTTGACGTGAGTATTTAGTCTTGCCATGTACACTTGATGTGAATAGCATTTATTGTATTTTATTTTAATCAGCAAGTAGATATACCCTGCTGTAGTCAGACGTGTTTAGAAAATTGAAGAATTTAGCTGCTTTTGATAATCTACGATTATGAAAATACAACCAAAGTATGTAATTCGAATGTGCAAGCTTTTCCCTTAAATTTAATGCGAATTACATGCATTGTAATTTATTCTCTGCACAAAGTAGAAATATCGCAATATAGTCAAACGTCCTACAAAATGATGAATGGCGTTTCTAAATATATTTGACAGCCTGAAAAGCAATAGCAATATTTTTATTCGATAAGACGGCGCAATTTATGTAAAATCTTAACAGTGAATTAGTTTAATAGCCATACTCAATTCAACAATGATTTATCAGATCAACAATCGTATGAAATCACACTCTCGCCAAAGATTCCGTGACGAAAACCCACGGGGATACTAAAAGCCGTGCAACTACGCTCCATAAAAATCGCACGTGCACCGCCTGATTATGGCAGTCGTGGAAAGGGCGCCGGAGCCCAACGTTGAATAGAGTTAATCAAAGTTTTAGCCGTTGCGCGTAAAAGCGAAACTGTCTGACATTCGGGTTATTAATTAAATTTTAGAATCCGAATCTCGGCCGATGGCTCATACTTATTCATACGGGCGCATCGATGGCTCGTAATCGTAAAGAGTCGTCCAAGATGTTACATTATGCATGATGCATTAAACCGACGCAGTCTCGAGGACGCCAATCAAATCGCGCGTTGCACGCTCTACGAAATTAAGCCGCCTCACTGACAGCCTCATTTCAAGAACCTTTCATTCACGCACATGCCAGACACTCGAGTGATTGCCTTAATGAGTTCCTAGTTATGCATAAACATAGTTCATCACCAAATATCATTTTCACAAAGTCGTTTCAGGAAATAGACACATTTACGACGAATTCATGGTTCCTCTTTTTAGAGAACGCATTTTTATTTCACTGTACAAAATTGTATTTGCAAACACTTTTTTTATTGTAACTGTAAAAATTGTGTTCTATTAGGTGCCTGAAAATATCGCGATGGAATTAAAGGATTTTCAATTTAGCTTTCATTATTTCATATTAATTAACGTAGGTTCATATTTGTAGAGCTTCGAGGAATTCATATTATTTAATTAATTTTCTCGATAAAATCAGTATCGACTTTCTACGCATTAAAGAATTACGTTAATAAAGAACAGCCTTACAACCAGCAAATCATGTAATTTCTATTGTTCGCTACAGTGAATGAATTCGTTGCTCTCGCAGCGCTTCGCAAGTAGATTTTCCAAACGGAACATATTTCTAGTTGCAAACGAACGAACGCGATTGCAGCCAGATAAATTGCAGAAATATTCGCGCATTGCATTCGCCGACGACTATCTCCGTGTCCGATGCGAATCAGAGCAGCATATTCGAGGGCACAAGGAGACGTAGTTAACGTAGAGCAGACTATTTCGCCAGGGGTGATGTCGAAACGAAGGGTTCTCGCAGGACCCGAATAGCAATTCCTGACAATTTCGTGGGTCCCGTTCGCGGGCAAATTGGAAATATTGGCCGGCGTGTGGAAGGAACGAAATTTGTTGTTGCACGCCGGACACAGAGCGGCGGTTGACTACACCTGCTCGGCCGCCGATAAGATTATTTACAGCGCGAGCGAAATCGTATTACACGCATCTGTGAACGGAAATTGGCACGAGCGTTACAGGACGAGCGTCCTAGATCCTGAAGAGACTGGAAATCGATTTCGGTTCGTTTAAGAGAGCGTGTGGGAGAGCACCCTTTCACCGGGGCTATCGTTTCCACCGTCTCGCTACACTCGGGAAATTAATTACGGGCTTCCAGGTTTCGTTCGCCCCGATCGAAACAACAAAAATAACGCCGCGACTCCAAACCGGCCCGACTTCGATGCAATTGCAATCCTATTATACCGAATCAAGAGTTCCGAACCAGTGCAAGAAAAATTAAAGACAGTCTGACTTAATACTTTAGCATATCACTTACAATCCATATATTAATATCGTCGTTGAATTCATATTTTCTTCGGACACTCTTCACCCTTCTTGCGACGGCAATAGCTAAGAATGCACGTGCCTCGCTGTGCCCTCAACGAACCATTTAAATCGGCTCCGAAAGAGTCAACCATTTTACCCCGACAGATTGACACCACGTGCGTCGCACACAACGAAACTACAAACGGACAAACTATAATAAATCACGATATTTCGACATTGACAGTTTCCTACTTTCCCTCAAGTATATTCCTTCCATCGTTCCTACAACCAATTAAAAATCGCTATATTAGCACGACCAAATCGACGCGAATATATTTTTGTTAATCTTGAAGAAAATAAAATTTAGTTTTCACGAAATCTTTTCTACAAATACCCAAGAATATTTATTAATCACTTTTTTCGCTTAAAATTTATAACTAAAGTTTATGCACACAGTTTTATTTGAAATTGTTCGCTCTACGAATACTTTCCACACCGACTGTTCATTGAATAACACAGAAATCGTAAACAACCTAGAAGTTTAAGATCGTCCGATACCGCGAACATAGATTGCGCACATACAGTGTTATTTCATGCACACTGAGAAAAAGTTACCACCACCGAGCTACCTTCGTAAACAACCCTGCCGTTTCTTTCTATTCAGCGCGAAGAAACTCGCCTGAGATCCAGTGCCCAAAAAATCTTTGAAAAAATCGCAGCTACAGCGAATGAAAATAAGCTGCAGCGAGTACACAATAAAAGCGAGTCGTTTAACAACGTTGGGTTCGCTGTTAATAACGTTCCTGAAAATATCGACAGTAGCAGCGGCGAGTAAACCCTCTCAGATCCGACCTAATCTATTTACCGAAACGTAAACCGGCGAGCGAACCTTTTAAATTGGAACAAAAATGAAAAGTTTCACGGTCTCGAGCATTTTCTAGATTACAAGCTACCGTGCTCGCGTCAGGGGTAGATACACAATAAATACTTCGAACCCGTAACATCGGATGAATTACGAAGTTTATCCCATCGAACGATCCCACCCCCCGTCGGTATTTCGTTCCCCTTGATGTAATTGCGGCAGGATGAGCGGCACGTGTTACTCTTGTCGGGTCGGCAATCCAATTTCAATATTATCGGACAAATATTCTTGGCACGTGAGAGAGTACACGGAGCCGATGTGACACGGTACGAAGTACTTAGTCGATTGGCGACGCGCACGCCCGGCGAAATTCATGCGAATCACGGCCGATCCGAAAAGAATAAACAGGAAACCTTTTTTGTTAAAACGCTGCACGGTCGAGGCGCGCCGTTAAATGCTCCGATTCTCCGACGACGTTAATCCACGAGCGGCTGGTGATCGTTAATCAGTCGAAACGGCGAATGCAGGTTTCGTATTTGCAAGTCACCCATAAACCACCCTTAAACCGCAGATATCCGCGTTGACCGAGTGAAGGACGATAATCGAATGTTGGAAACTTAATTACGTCGGATGATCACACCCTCTGTCGGCCGAAATCGGGGTTCTTCAGCGTACCATTCGCCAGAGGCGACACGGAAATCCGTTCGAATTTTGGGGAATCCGTAAATCCAGTGGACCGGAGCTGTTAATGCCTGTATGGCTGACTGAGATTTTGTCACCGCGGAAATGGTTGTTTCTTTTCTAGCGAGTTCAACGTTGTCGCCGCATTGTTCGTGCGTTCTTTAAACTGCGACACTTTCGCTGATTCAACGTGCCTACGATTTTTGAGGACACCCCTTCCGTTTGATCTTCTTTGTGCACTTTTTAAAATGCCATCTCTTTGTTTAACCTCTTAGGCACGGTTTGAATTTTGTGCAGGGCAGTTTCTCTGTACGGCAGAGCACATTGGAATGAAGTTTTTGAGAACTAAATTGTAATTTTTCTAAAAGATATGATGCATATACTTTAATATTAATAATTTGCAATAATAATTAATAATAGAATTGTTCTCTATTATTTTCTATTGCTCCGACAAGCGAGTTGCAACGTACATCCATCAGACGGAAAGCAAAGTCAACCTTTCCTCGGTGTTGTGCTTAGAATAATTCGTAATTACCACCACGTTTCCATTCGAACTTCCCATTTGCATTTCCGTAAGCTGATTATGCATACGGCGAGTCGCTAATTACCAGTTTC
Source organism: Agapostemon virescens (assembly GCA_028453745.1). Lineage (NCBI taxonomy): Eukaryota > Metazoa > Arthropoda > Insecta > Hymenoptera > Halictidae > Agapostemon > Agapostemon virescens. The sequence goes on from CM052088.1 coordinate 7,023,267, forward strand.
CCCTGGATAAAACAGTATGGCGCGAAACTAACGTAATCGCCGTCCCAAAGAAAGCACCAAAAAATTCTCTCTCTTTCTATCTTCCTATCTTTCTATCTATCACCGTCCAAAAAGAAAGCACCAAAAGAGTTCCCTCTTTTTTCTATCTTTCTATCTAGCTATCTCTCCAAAGAACGTTTCATTCAAGAACAGAAACTCGAAATAAACCTATTAAATGATACGGATCTAGTTCTCGCTCGACACTTCCGCTATTCGTTTCAACGAAGTCCGCTTAGTTTAATGAAATCGCAACAATCGAGATTATTACTTCTCTCGTCGAAGCAACAAATGCACAGGTCCCCGTGCGCGGAAAACTCAGTCCGCTTAAGTTAAATCGACTCGGCTCGAGCCTCTGGCGAAAACTTTATTATTGCTCCGGTGTCCTCGACGTGTTTCAACCGTGCATCGAATCGTCCGCCTCTATTCTCTAATGGTTTTTTGCTTTTTTAATAAAAAAAAATATATATATATCGTCTATTACGGGATTTTTCCGCGGTTAGACGAGCGCGAATTTTTTTCCCGTGACCCGAGACCGCGGACAACCCGCAGAATGAGATCCGCAATTGTTCATACTCGAGCAATTATGTTTCTTTCTGTCGTCCGTGTTAAATTCTACTGAACGCGGTTATTCCGTTTCGTGTTCTACTAAACGCAGCATTTTGTTTTAAAAACTCTGCTAAACGTAGAATTATCATTTTACACTCGGGACCCTTTAATCTGGCATTTATGTGAAAAATAAGTAGGTGAAACAAGGAACAGTGAAGACTTAATGAGAATTTGAAAATGTTTCTTTAACGACTCGAAAGATATTTCGTAAGAATTAGGACATTTTTCATTATCATGATCTCTTTTTATATTAGCCAGATGAAATTTGCACTCCTCCAATCAAAATCTGTTCCTTCGTAGAATTGAATTTTTTACAATTTATGGAATAAGCATGTTTTGAATAACAATGTGCCGTTATAGTATCTTTGCGATGGAAACTTGAATTTCTTTGTTTATGAATAAAGTAAAACGTTTGGATTACTTTTAGTATTAATTAGTAATAATTAATAATAATTACTGGCAGAAAATCGAAATAAGCAGAGCTTTGATATGCTTTTAGTGCTGAAAAAAAATTTATTTATTTGTGTAGAAATGAATGATAATAAATATTCATACAAAATCTAAATAAATGCAGCTTCGTGATTCTCATAAGGAAAAACATTTTAATAACATTCAGTGGTTGATAGGTTTACCGTTCAGTATAACTTCTTTTTGTACAGGAGGCAGTGCATGCTCTTGTAATATCTACTAATGGATTTTTGAAAAAATTCCGTCGGTTGGCGAGATTTCCCGCGACCGAGAACCACACACGAATACTTTTTCAAACTGACGGGGTCCCACTCCAGCCATTGCCGCTCAATGTGATTCGCGATAATCATGGGCCAAGCAATTTTTGTATGAACCACTCTCGCTCGCCACTCAAGTCGCCGCGGAACCGCTGAATAAATCCCGTGTCGGATTGAAATGGCCGCGCCTGTAAACGAGGTTAGCTTGCTCTCTTTAGTTTTTCTTTTTCTTGTTTTTACCGCGGCGCTTTTCATGGGGAAATGGGAACAGCGGAAAAATTCGCTCCTCTGTATGTCCGTCGGGAAAACCTCTTGCGAGATAATTTCAAGGTAAATTGTTGCAATTAAACGCGGCGGGTCGCCGCCGGATTCTCTGATTACCATTTCCACGGATTTCCACAAATGATTGTACAATAATTCGGATTCCCTAGGAATGGACCGTTCGATCCGGTTTCTCGACGTTCTCGAAATTAATTGACGAGAAATTCCTATCGAACCGAGAGCTAAAAACGATTCCTTCGAAACGCATTTATTAATCCTTTTCATTAGAACCATCTTTAGAACCCAGCGAATTTTATCTTTTATTTTCAATCAAATCGACTGTTCTTACGGGTATTAATGAGTTTCGCATTTAATCGCGTGCTTTCATTCCGTTTACTATCGATAGTGTTTTTGAAAGAGTGCTCCGCTACCATTTTTATGTTTGACTTCGCAGCCACAGCTACAGTCGGTGTGGAAAGTATTCGTACAGCGACCAATTTCAAATAAAACAGTGTGCGTAAACTTCAATTACAAATTTTAAGCGAAATAAATGATTAATAAATATTCTTGGGTATTCTTGTAGAAAAGATTTCGTGAAACCTAAATTTTATTTTCTTCAAGATTAACAAAAATATGCATTCAATATTTCATTTTATCCTCGAATATCATTTTGAAGTTTCTTATAAAAATTGTGTCGGTCTTGTACGATCGACGTAGCAGGCTAGCTGTTAATTACTTTAAATATAAAATCCACATGCTAGTAATAATTTAATCGTAGATCGTTAATTGTGCGATCACTCTTTTCAGTGGCCAGGCAATTTTCCAGAGACGTTGAATATTGTGCCACTTTGTCGACCGTGGTGTAAGGGTCAGGTAAGAACGGATGCCTAATTGAAGTGTCTTCGGTAATGGTAATTAGAAGCTTTGCGCCTGATAGGAATTCCAGGTTTTGTCTTTGGTCAATTGACGGTGTTCGTGTAACTACGGCATCCATGGTGGCGTCAGTTTAACGCCACGCTATACGGTTCACGTATCGCATCAATGGACTATGTAAATTGGGGTATATCCGCAAGGTTCTCACGTCTCATCCCTAGGATTAGGATTTAATCGAACATATTGAACGCTATTTGCAAGCTATGTACATGTATGAGCGAATGAATATGCAAACTATGCATACTTCGACATGCGATCGCAATGGTAAACAATTTATTGTTCGATTAATTTGGCCTCATTGATCTGTGTACGTATTCAACGCGAAAATAGCTGCGGCCCTATCGGAGGTTAATTAAACGGCCAATTATAACGACCGAGTCAAACATTCGGCCAAAATTGTAGCAAATTTCACGCGTTGACTGCTGAGCAATCATTCTACAAAAATCTGAGAAAACGAAACGATTTAACTCTTGGCACTGTAATGGTGCCTCTGAGGCGATGTTCAAAATTACCATACTATTATTCAAAACAATTTCTGCATCGGTATGTGCATATGTTTAAAAAATTGTTGAATTAATTATGGTTATTAAACCGTTTTTATAGAACAGAAATATTCCTATTATTTTCCAGATTGTCAAATATCTTCTTAAGACGTCTGACTATATTGCGATATTTCTACTTGGTGGGTAAAATAAAGTAGAATAAATGCAAATTGCATCAAGTAGAAATGGCAAGATTGCATATTTAATTTGTATGGTCACGACGAACAGGAGCGACGTCTACTAAAAATTATAAATAAAAATTGTCAAAAATGTTATACTTACGAATAATAGTAATGAATTTTATATGCACGAACGGAGATGAACCATGTGCAATGAAACTCTTCTAAATCAAAAACTGTCTCGATTTTGGAATTAAAATTGCTTGGAGTGTAAAGGGTTAGACATGGTAATAAAAATTTAAGAGTCAAAGTTTATCGCAGGAATTACTTCCACGCATTCGTTTGGATCATTCCGATGCCAATAATGTTCGTTTCAGAAAATCGGTAAATATTGAACAGATTTTTGAAGTAAACGTTTCGCTTAGGATAATGGGGGAGAAGACAAACAGCATCTCCGAAGACAGTACGCGAAGGATTTGTAGCGTCAGCAAGCAATACGTCGGTTTTGAGTTCCGCGGATGCGATAGCATCGCAACCAAGGCGGTAACGAGCTGCTTGCGTTTCCAGTTTCTAATGAAATTTCCCGCGCCGTTTCATTTCGAGAATACCTTAACGGGAATTAGGTCAAATATCGTTCTTAACGAACCATGAGTTACACCGCTGACGATCTAATTGTTCGAGCCACTGAGCACCTTCGGAATTCGCCTGTTCGCGGCGCTTCTTAACCGGCAATTAAATGCCGTGTGCCGGAGATGATTAACATTTTTGCGCTGAACCATAAGCGGCCGAGAATGGCGAACCGGCGTTCTGCAAATACGCGAATGGAGTTCGAACATCGACCGAACTAACAAAAACGCGTTTACGTTCTCCGGAATATGTGACTGACACTCTTGCTCGCTTCCTGCGCGGCATTTTGACTCGGTAACTGCTATTAAATTTTCTCTCGGGCATACTCTGCCGGGCTCGCGTGTCTTTGTAGCGAGCGGGGATTAATTAATTGAGAAATTAGCATGGAGTGTATTCGTAACGTGCGTGCAAACTCAAATGAAATTTCGCTTCAGAACGGATCTCGTCGGAATAACTTACTCACTTTTAATTTAATCATCGCTCTACTTCCGGGCTTTTAAGCATTTACAAGATAACGCGAATGTGCTTCAGGTCGTACCAAGTTTCTGTATTTTTGCTTGATTTTATTTTAAGAGCTGTGAAAAGAACATGGAAATTCGAGATCCGGCGTGGATTTGATTTTCAAATGATTATATTTGAAGGAAGATTTAAATCTTCTTCGTTGATGAGATTTTTCAAGCTTGAATATTGTCAACATGTAAATTATTAGCATTTTTGTGTAGTACATTAATACAGACTACGAAGGGAAATAAATTAACGATTGTGTAGAAATGTAATTTTAAAATCATTCTGTTCCGCGGTAGAATAAAATCTTTTTCGTGTGAACTTAGTTTTAATCCTTTAGAAAATTACAGTACGATCTAACACGATTTTTTGTCATCTTAAATTTGTGCATTTTTGCTTAAGTTTACGTACAAAATTTGAGTGTCAGAGATTATGTGAAAACCTTTTTTTATAATGGAAATATGTAGTAAAATAATAAAATTACCTTCAATATTTATTTTTGAACTCTCAAACGCTCACTGCACTTTCATTAACATTATTTTAGCCTTGATTAGTGTTAGTATTTTATTCATTAAAAGAAAAGGGTTTTTATCTGCTGGAGTTTATTTTTATCTCCTAAACAAATACAGGATAAGAAAATATATTTGGTGATGGTACATATTAGCATATTTGTCAGACTTATTTCTGCAAGCTGTGCAAGTAAAATGAACGCTTGAAATATTATTACGATAAGGCGAATATTGAACATTATGCAGGAAGTGTGGTCGAGACGGTAATGTACAAAGAAAGAATACAATTTTCTTCGTTAGTGTTTCCCAGAATACATAAGTTCGAATTTGCATAACGAACTGCAGTTTAGGCAGCAGTAACGTAACGAAATGTCCACAAGTTGCATAACTCGTGTATGACACACTCATGTGTCTTCTAGAGTGCTCAGAGTTTGCATAGTTTTCTTGACGAATGGAAATTTGCTGCTTCAGTGGTCATTGTGCATTTCTATGACGCAGGATTATTCAGTTGTTATCGAGGGATGAGCCTGATTCATAATATTAACACAATTTTAACCCATTGCGCTCCAAGCAATTTTTATTCCAGCAACCTCGCGATTTAAATTTCCACGTAGCCGACTTTATCGGGTTGAGCACAATTACATTATTGTTCCCGAACCCCGATAGCAGCATGTAAATATAACCAGTTAATTAGAACTTGCAACAAAAGTAACAAGCCCAGCGGCAATTGACATTTTCCCATCGAAATTCGAAAACCTGCTAACATGAAACGGTACTACTCTTTCCTCTGTTACTGAAAGAAAATTGGTTTGTCGTTAATATTTCACATAAATTTCTGCAAGATACCAGTGCGACAGATCATGTTCCAAGCGATCAGTGTAACATTCAAGAATTAACTTTCTCAAGCACTGCGACTCTATTATACTTCTTTTAGCTATTATACTTTTTTGTTTGATTGATGATAATTGATGATGATTGATGATTTTTGTGATGATTGATGATATATAATATTGCGAATTATATAATGTATAATATTACAAATTATATGATATATAATATTACGAATATAATATTAATTGAGGATTTTAAATATTACGAATTTCATTCAATCATCATCATTAAATTTTATGATTTCGCCTGCTACGAAATGCACAAAATCGATTGCGAGTGCGGACAGTTAGGTTAATGAACTTCCGACAGAAAAACTATGATCGACGCGAGCTAAATAAACGCATATCTTTTTTTCCTGGCCGGTCCGGAATTACGGAACGCGAGTTGATAGGCAGAAATTTAGAGCCGCGTCGGTAAAACTTTGCCGGGGAAAGTATGCGATATGAAACAGGGCCGAGCAATTTGCATAAAATGATAACAGCCATTATAAAGAACGCTGTCCCCGCGGACGCACAATGCAATCGCGTTATTTTCTATTTGCCATTACGCGGGGAGAAAGCCGGCGATGAAAATTACAAGCGACGCCGACGGCATAAAAATGAAACTTTGAACCGAAGGGAGAAAGTTGTGTCGCGAACGTGAGACGTCGTCGTCGTTGTCGTCGTCGTCGTCGTCGTCGTCGACGTCGTTGTCGACGTCGTCGTCGGCCGAGGGCGTATTTAAAAAGGCTTAGCGACTGCGGTTATAAATTAAACAGCGCTTCTCGTGCTCTCGCCGACGCCATTAGTCGCGCCAAGAGAACGATTACGCCTCCTTTCTTCGTTTTTCTTTTTCCCTTTTTTTCTAATGCTTTTCCTCGTTCTTTTCCCTTTTTTATTTTTGGCCTTAATACCGCAACCGCTCGGCAGAACTCTCCTGCGAATTGTAGAACCCGCAGTCGTTATCAGCTGAACGTTTTACCACGGTTCCAAGACTGCCATTTGCAACTTAGCCCGAGATACGCCGCCTATAAACGCTGTTGTTAATCTTGAAATTATTCGCGCTGGAATTGAATTTTCACGAGCAGAACTTTTCTACAATTAGAGCGTGCCTTCGCTCAGCCGTCTAGTGGAGTGTACGGGTTTCAAGGAAAATTGCTGGTAGATTCAGTGAGTTTTGTAGGCGATGATATTTTCTGTGCAAGTGAACGGCGAAGTTTTTAGCGAAATGATCATTGTCTGCATTTGAAGTGAAGTTCTATGGTTCAGTCGAAAAGCAGTTTTATTTTCTCATATGCAGTTCTGGGTAATTCTAAAATGCTAAATTCACTCAACTTCTGGCCTCATGATTTACTTCATAACTACTAAACACTATTGTACAGGGTGTCTCAAAAATTTTCCTTCCAAAATAAAAAGATTCCTGGGGTTATACTAAAATATTTATTCCTTCACGAAAATGTCATACACAGCGTGGTTCTTGAGATATTAACAAAAAAGACGAACCATTGACTCGTTATAATATGGCAAAGGGTTAACGAAATATATTCTTATTTCGATTCCAAATGAATGAAAAATGTAAACAATTTGTAGAACCCGTTTTGAAGAATTCGCACGAGTCTGTCTCGATTTTTATCACGCGAAGGATTAAACGACTAGTGCTATTGGCGATTAAATAGTTTCCCTGGGTAGCGTAGCTATCGTTGAAGTCTCTCGATGGACGAGTCTGTACACATCCCCGTGATTTTAATCTTTCAACAGGCCGCGGTTACGTCTCCCCGAACCGTCGTCTCGTAAACCGAGAAAGCATGGAGGAAACGTTGATTGGGGAACTTCCGTCTGGTACGCCGACGCTGTTACGCTCTGCAACGAATGCCGTGGACGCCTGCTGTCGGATGAATCCCATTTTACAAACCATTAGCATAAGATTGACGCCCGCCATTAACGCTTAATTCCTTGGCCAACTATACCACTCCCGATGATTGCTCGAAGAGCCAGGTCGTTCACGCCACGTCGCGACGATAGACTCAGACTTTCATTCAGACATTTCATTCATTCCTCCGGCACGCCGGAAGGCCTTGATCAATAGATCCAAGCGTTTGACATACTTGGTCAATGGAACCAGACACTTGACATACTTGATCAATAGACTGCGGATTTTTATGCGGAAACTCGGTGCACCAACTGCAAACTGCAGAAGCTGCGTAGACTTCTACGTCTTCGTTTAATCAGCTTTGTGTACTGAAACTATTTTCGAAATTTTTGTTAATGTTTTCCCGGTTTGCATTTGACCTATTAATGTGTTTATTTGCTTAATTATTTTAGCGAGCTGCAAATAACGCGACAGTATTTTCCGATTCCTGATATGTTTTTACTGTCCCGTATTTGATTTGATAATTTAAAAATTTATATCGCTGTTTAATAATTTTTGCGAGGTGGAAATAACGCGACAGTATTTTTGAACTGCTGAAATGTTTTTACTGTGATGTATTTCACCCTCTAATTTTTATAACTAGTGCATAAATTGTGCAGTCCATTGTTCAATTAAGCATTAAAATTATCAATACGTGTGATATGTCGAAGAAGGTTCTAGTGTTAATTTTCATTGCCTCAAGATTAAAATTGAAAATGATTCCTATATTTTTTTATAGTTACCCTTTCACTTGTTGCGTTTAAAAAGAAATTTAGAATCTTACACTTAGAAAAATATGTATCCTCACCGAGCTTCCTGCGATCGCGTTTCTAACAAACCCATTCCCAACCATAATCAAACTGCTCGTTTAATGAACCACCGTGTAGACATTAAAACACACATATTCCCGTGCAACTTCAATAATATTCCCGCGAATTATGCGCGACGCCAGACGTTACAGCCCATAAAGCAGAATTAAACAGCGCAATTGCTTCCCGTGGGCGTCGCAAATATTTTCCGGGAAATCGCCTCTATCGAAAGAACCCACGGATACATGTTACCGATGTACTATAAACTTCTTAATATCGCGTACCTTTTTTACGGCCTCTGACATAACACGCATTATGAAGAAGTGCGCAATTTACAGTCGCCTTGGCGCAGAATTTTATTAAATTTCACACAAGGCTTCGAGACCGGAGTGCTCTGATTAACATTCTATATCGTATATCCTTCCATTTTCCAAAGCCTTCTTTCGCTGATAGAATGAAACCATAAAGGTAGACAATGAATCAGAGACACTACTCCTCCGGTTCTCTTTCAGAGAAAATATTCTTAACCCTTTGTCTGGCGAATTATTTCCTTGTTGCGATGATTAGAATCTTTTTTCGTAGTTCGTAATTTGCTAAATGGAAAAGAAAATTTATTATATACCTATACGTTCTACAATATTTTCTCCTGCAGAATCTTTTATATTTCTCCAAACGAGCAACAATTAATTACCTGGATTTCCTTGTAGTGAAAAATACACAGTACCTGCTTATGCCATAGTAACAACCAAATACTTTTGTTATCCATGCCTGGTGCGTGTTTCAAACAAACATATTGTAAATACTGTATATATGATTGAATTATTTTCTACTTTTACTAGCAGAATCTTGGGACTTCTCTCTTGCTACAGAAATTGTTTTAAACATTTCGGATTAACATACATATTTCATGTGCTAAAGATAAGAAATCTGACCGTTCGAATATTTTCGTTAACCACTCTACGTATTTACTAGACTCTGCCCAGAATTAACATCACGAATTGGTCACGATGTTGTATGACAAACACGTAGGGCAAACATACAGGCTAATCCAAGGGTTAACACAGGAACATGATTGGAATTAGCAAAAATTATTGGGTGCAATAAATCATGTGCCCGTCCTAGTAATTACTAATGCATTTGTTAGTGTCCATCGTAAACAAATTTTTTGACAGTGATACATAATGATTTCGAAGGTGAATCAGTCGAGTCTGATACACCCAGAAGATTCTATGGTTCGCCCCGCGAGCCTTGGCTCGTATTTTAACACTTGTTGCTCGAACGGCGTACCAATGTTTCGTTCTCGTTTTTATGTCCTCGCGGAATCTACTTCCCACTCCTTTTCTTGCGACCTCGCTAATGGATTCCACGGTGCTTGAATATTCGCGAAATGTACCGCATTAAGGACGCCGCTGCCAAGCAGAATCGCCGGACCGAACGAATAAAGCTCGTTTCGTCAGGGTGATTTCTTCTGTACCACTTAGTCATCCTGTATTGCACAGACATTATTACTACTTTGTAATACGAATTGCCTCCTGCTCCGGTCCCCGCGGATTGCCGGAATTAAATCATTCTTACTGTGTCTCGCGAATCGCCGTACTGAAATCAGAATTAGGCATTGACGCTACAACTGCCGGATTTTAAAACTGGCTGGTGAATACTGTCTTGATAAAATTCAAATAATTTATATTCTGTGTAATATATATCACGATGTACGATTGAATAAAGAAATCTATTCGATTCGATTCTTAGGAAGGCTTTTTTGTATAATTGTACAATAAAAAGTCTGAAAAGTATTTCGTTGGTAATATCGTTTTATTTAATCGTTCGATGAAATTACTAGTCGATGGGTGATCTGATTTAATAGAGAATGTTTAATTTAATGGCCACAAAATCTATCCACAAATTGTAATAAAAGAAGAGAGGAATGACGGAAATTTGTTTCACCAATAAAAAATTTGTATAAAAAATTACAAGTTACGTAATTTCGATTATTTTCGCTTGAAGAAAATCACCTATATACGTTAACGAACACCTAATAAATGTACATAATTACGAAGCGAAAGTTTTGATAAGTCAAAATGCATCAGAGAATATTCATAGAGAATTTTAGGAAGTTTCCAGCATGCTACTTAATAATCTGAGTAAACACTGCTTAAGTGTTGAGATTGGTTGGTTGTAAAATTGAAGAATTTCCGTGCTTAGCAACTACCTTGAGATCCAGACACCGATTGCAACAGCGAAGCAGCCGGTTGCTTAAACGCACAATTAAAATTCAGAACATCGTCAGGTTGCACTGCATCAGCGGCAAATTGAAAATTCCATTAACTGCATCCGCGGGAGGAAATAAACTGGCTGGTCCAGCAATTTCTTAGACATGGTACCGCGCATTCGAACATCGGGGAAAATGTTCTCGCTCGAACAAAATCTCGGCGAAACTAAAAATCCGGCGTGGCAACCGAGAAATTGCGAAATTTAGTGCCGGGAAGATTCCGCAGCTTTTCCTCGGTCGCCATTAAACATATCTTGGAAATTTACGGAGCCGTGAAAGAATTTCCCGGTTGGAAAAAATTAAGAATGCTATTCGATGTTCGTTGCAACATTCCTTTGAAACGCATCTGAATAATAAATGGCGCATAGAGCGAGCGAGTGCCATTTCCCGCTATTCAACGCGACAAGGGACATAGCACGCGACCGCGCGGAAATTCCGTATGCACCGCACGTTTCTGGGAACTATACCTGTTCCGTTCGGAGACGTACGAATGCACGCGAATGTGCATCGCTTCAATTTCACCAATCGCCCAGATGATATCATCAATCGCATTTTTGCACGCGCGAAGAACCCTAATTTCAGCGGAACTTTTCCCCGAGCCAAAGTTGGATATCTTTTCGAACTATCGTAACTTCCTATAGCTCTTTGCGCCCTGCGCCATTTTGGAAACGCGGAAAAATTTACCGAGTCCTAGTTGTACACCATGTAACCAAATTTAGAACATTTATTCGTTCCGCGTTCATAATGATTTATTTATTGCATGTAAATTAACCCTCTATGGGCCCGTGTAACTTTCAGGTCACATTTTAATTTATCGACATTTTATCAAAATAATTATAGCTTTTTTCATGAGATAGCATATAAATCTTAATTCTATAACGTTGCCAAGACAACCAATATTAATATTTATATATATGGGTTTATAATTTCTGATTTTTCGTTCCCCCAATGTTTTTGGATTAAAAATAAAAATTCGGCCCATAGAGGGTTAATGTATCTTTTCATTCTATTAATCTTGTATTTGTCATGGTGGAGATTCAATGGTTAATTTCAAAATGGAACAAACATTTCTCAACAATTAATTTCTCGACAAAGTCATTTCTTTACAAATGACCAATTATTTTTGCTGCGATTGACTGATGCGCATTATGGACACCATTATCTCCATTTAATCGCAGTAAAAAAGACCTAACACGTTCAATATATCGAACCCCACGTCCGAGAATTTTTATCAATTTTTCAATTGCAGAATCTGATTGTGGAAATCGAAAAATTTCTACAAATTAATTCAGTAAAAAAGTACTGCCCTGAACATCTCCAATCGTTTTGATATTTGTTATTAGAATGCGCCAATCCTAACAAATACCATACAATTTAGTAGTACAGCTTGATAATCTTCTAAAACAAATTCTGTACATAATTAAAGAAGTTTAATGGATTTATCCCACAATATCGAAAGAGAGTGTAGGATCCAAACAGGGGAGATTGAAAAACTTCATCGCAATTCCTTTCGATAATTAGTCAGCAAACTGTATCGAGGAAACCGATGAAACTTGAAAATACGAACTTTTCAAGACGAGAAATGCGAAACTACTTTCGTCGAAACATTCCTTAATTAGTTCTTCTTTGTATACCTGTCGAATATTTCACAAATTTTTCGGTTATCCGATAGAGTACCATAACGGAAACGTTGAGAAACAATTTGCGAACGAACTCTATTCGTACATTTTAAACGCGAACAATTAGATTGTTCCAAGACGATTTTGTTTATGGTTGTTTTTTTCAATCTTTAGAATAATTAACTGATTCAAAATAGCCTTAGAGTTTTTTAAAATAAATCTCGGTTTCTCCGTCGTGATAGATATCATGAGAAGGATAACGCATAACCGCACTAATGATCATGGCAATTTAAGTAGCGTTGCCTCGGGACCTTACAGGAGAAAATAGCATTTTGAGTGAAAAATTGGTCTTGTGTGCAATCACACTCGTCCCTTGTGTACTCACCAGTGATTTAGAGCTCACCGAAGATTTATGAGAGCGAGAAACTCTGACTTAAACTTAGATGGAAAAGGTAACTTGGACCGAGGCAAAGTATTTCATAACGTGGGTAATTTAAAAACAGATTCCACGCAAATAATTCACGGTGTTGTCGGCGCTTGAATTAATTTCATTCCGAGAACTATAGAAGTGTCCAAACTATGGTCTATCGAAATTTATAGACTCGTTCTTCAAACGACGTTCTTAAAATTGCTGTAAATAATATTGTGATAATTTTTCGTGGTGCCTCAGAGTCACCGTTCGAGTGTTAAGGATTAACAATCGGTGGAATAAGTAGAAAAAGTGCGCACTGGTCAGACACGTCACGGTCTCCTAACAATGCCTCCTCACGTTTCAGGGAAGAATCTGACAATTTAAACATTCTTGAATAACTATGTTACAATTCTGTAACTATTTCTATGTCATACCATGTTTCTCTTACAATTGCTACAGAAGTCAAATTAATTTTAATATGAAGGCTGAGCTACTTATATATCGAAATAAACAATGATTTCTTAACGAAGCTAATACATTCACAGAATGTTAACCACAACAAATTCTATGCCTACCATTTACAATTAATTTTATTTTTATTGTCCACTGATAAAATTCCTGATCACTTGCGATAAATATTTCCACTTCCCGTTATTTTAAAAGTTCTTAATTTTCATTTGGCTTTGATTCGTAGAAAAAATGTATAATTACACCTGAATATTACAATCCGGATGATAGATTGCGAATCAAGTGCTTCAATAGTTGTAAACTAATTATTTTATATTGGAGCAGTGACTTTCGCTTGATTTCCCATCGTGTTTCGCATCGGAACAACAGTCAATCCGATATTCTGGGAATCCAACGGGAAATCGAATAAGGAGATGCATCGGAAACGATTTCCGCCCATGCGCGAGAAGAAGTGCTCCCTCTCTCTCTTCTTGGTTACCTTTTTTTCTATTGATCTTACGAAGAAACTGGATATTGGAACGTTAACGGAGAAAGCCACCGGATGCTAATGGCAGCATCGGCTCGTTCTGAATCGAGAGCCCGGTTACCGGTAGGCAGTCATAGAACCGTCTCACAATACAAAATTCGAAGACAATTGGACGAGAACGTTGGACACGCTCCAATTCTCGCCAATAAACAATCGGCTCAGGAAGTCATTTCGTTCTACAAAGTGCAACTGCATAAAAGGATCTGCGTTTCGGAGCATCCTGTGATGCTTAGGGTACTAACTACGTATTTATGCACAGCGCTTATCGTTTCAGAGTGGAATGCCATTTACATTTTAGTTAGAACGGCACGCTTCGGAAATATTGTTATAGCATATGCGATGAAAGAGAACGATTTCGGTAAACGTTTGGCCGTTGTGGAAGGACGTGCGTTTCTTAACACTTTGCTGACCGGCAATTCTACACAGAAACTATGCCATGTCGCCCGACTATTACTTTGTAATTGGATATGGAAGACAAGTAAAACATTCTAAATAAACTACAATCAATTTTATTTATACTGAATAAAATGAAATTAAACTTTGGACATATTTTTTGTATAACTTTTAAAATGTTAGGCAAAGCTTTTGCAATATTCTATATCGCACTGGGTTTCATAAATTGAAATAGATAATGCAAGTGTAACGACGAGTTAACTCGTCATCGGTCACTAATGTGTTAAACCTGGGTTTCCGGCGCACTAAAAAGACCGGAAATGTATTTATTCGAATTTTTAGCGATTTTTTAAAATAATACGTATCTAAGGAAATAAGTGTGTCACGTAATTCCACATGAATGGAAAGTCATAGCCAGACTCAAGTCAATAAGGAATCTTGCAGAATGATTGGTGATATGCAATAAGAAATTTGTTTATACGACGTATCGTTTTAAATTTATTTTCAATCGTGTTCCCAAATATACGTTAAGTAGAATGCGTGAATCATGACCAGACACATTAATTGATGCTAATCAATAATATATATTGGACACTATAATATATAGTGGTTATGCTACACTAAATACTGACGTTAAATACTTCCATCGGGGCTCTAAGAACACTTTAACTCTAAACCTACCAGCCATTAAATTCAGATATAGCATATTGTTTTATAAAAATTACAAGATTTAATTTAATGGTATTTCGTGCAATTTTTATTAAAATATACGACTGCCGTGAATGCAATTTCACAACATCGATAATTGTGAAATGAGAAATCTGGGAAGGGTAATTTTATTCACGGTGGTAGATTTTGCGTTAAAAGCCAAACTAACTTCGATTCGTACTAAAATTGAGAGAAGGGCACAGCCGGTTAATATTTTTCCGGTCCCTTCCGGTTCGGTGATTCCTCCTTGCATGCGAATCCGAAAATCCATAAGGGCTTCCCGGGGTTCGAGGTACAAATTTCAAGTTGCCAGTCGGGAAGTCGAAATAACTTCAGGCCGAAAGTTTTTAGGTGGGGGTCTAGCGAACTAGCAGAAAAATATGTAATGTGACTTACTCCCGGTTTGCTACCCAAGAGCCCTTGCCACGGGATTCTGTCTACGTTCCACGACTGGGCTCGGATATTCCTAGGGAATCTACCGTCATGTTGAACGGTACACAATTTTACCAGAAAGCTAACATCAGCTTTGTATCGTGAAAAGTTGATGCCGTGTCCAAACAAAATGCTGTGGCTTCCGCTGTTCGACGATTCCGGTGGGCCTGTTCTCAAATTCCTTTCTCGAACATGATTCTATTAGTTTGGTAAGCTGGTTGGCACATTTATTGCCTAACCGAGTTCGTAAAATATTGGCTGGATGCATTATTATAAGTCTCATGGGTTCGGAGAAGATTTCTCTATGGTTTCCTACTGGCTGACGGCAGTGAATTCTTAATATACTGCTTTAGTACTTCATTTTCATAAATCTGTTTTCATACATTATTTTATTATAGATGCAATTTTGAATCTTTGTTAAAAAGTTTTATTAATTATTTCCATACTCTTAGTAAGCATGGAAAATACATACATGTAAAAGATGGTAAACATGTTAATGTAAACGTGGCATTAGCCAATTAGAGCGCATGAAATTATAATTTCTAAGAAGCTAGCTGTTATTAAAATGCGATAATGTTAATTTTCTTTCATTTCTATATATTTATAGTTACCGTTTTCCTGAGTCTTTCATTTATCCTATTAATTTGAGATCTGTTGAATTTTAAGTGTGTTACTTCATTTTGAATCACTTTGAATTACATAAAAATATGTGGATTCTCATTCTCATGGTTTATTCTCAAACCTGTACAGTGTGAATCAATAAAAAGAAAACAGTTTCAATAAGAAAAAGAGCTATACATATAAATGAATTAATTTATTAAATATTTAGACATGCAAGAATATAATTTCAAAAGAAATTTCAAAAGATTTTTACACAGAAAAATTGTGTGACTATTTGTCTTAAAAAGTGCCCAAGAAATGACTCATAGGAGACTATAATTTTACTAGAAAAGAATATAAATGATTTTCCGAAAGGTAGTGCTATAAAAAAGTAATTGAATGGTGGAAGAAATATTTTTCCCGTATTCGAAAGATCCTGTTAATTCCAAAACTTAGAGTTCCTGGTTTTGAAGTAGATCTTACAATCAGTTGACAGAAGATCCAAGAGAATTGCATATTCACGATATTCCCCATGGCCGAGTATAATCTACGCGTTCTCAGCATTGTTCCCGGTAGAATAATTTGATTCAATTCTCTTCCAAACGAGTATTTACAGTCTGCGAAAGCTTTTAGTCAGCGACTCCGACGCGTTCGCCGCGTTTTTCTCTTCATTACACTGCGATGACGCCATATTGCTCGCGAGAAAGTTCGCTTTTCTTCGGGGTCGGATAGCCGAAAAGCTTCCATTATGTAGTCGCATCGTGCTAATTACTTTAACGATCGCAACTTTCTTATCAGCCGTGTCATCAATCTTTGTCCGTCGATGTAGACGGCGCCGTTTTAACCAGAAATTAATGGCGACGAAGTACAGTTTCACCGGCGTCGCCCTGCGGCTACGAGATTTATCTCGCGGTCTTTCGCGGTCTCGATAACTGGATTTCCATCGAGTATCGAGAACGTTACAGTTCAGCGAGTCCACCGACAAAATTATATTTTAATTATGCAAATATTTTACATTAAACTGCTCCCGTTAACACATTAAGCGC
>CM052088.1:7040591-7063859 GCA_028453745.1 Agapostemon virescens
GTTTGCCTTCTGGTGTTCCACTGGCTCTAAATCAACGTTCGCCATGCAAATCATATTCCGGTTGTATTTTACATTTTTCGATTATAGTTCATTCATTTATTCCGATTGCGAGACATTATACAGTGAATAACGGTTTCTAGAGCACCACTTGTAACACACAAGAATAGATAGCTCTTCCAAGGTTTCCTCATAAAATACGGCCATTATTTCGCTCAAACTGCGAGGAAGGCTGAATTAAATAAATGGCAGTCGTCGATCAATAAAAATCTTCTACTTCCAAAGTCTGTTCATTTAGACGATTTCCCCTGTTCGATATTAACGTTGGTAGTTTATGTTCATCCCTTGGAATTGTACATTTTTCAGTGTTCCCCTGGAACGATGAAAAATGTAAACGATGATAAATTTGAAATACCCATTGCCTCTGCTTAGACATTCTACCCTTATTATATTTTAATGGAAGACCCGGATTGGCTCGAAATGAAGTTCGTATTACGTCTGTGCCGGGATCTCGTTCTGCGACTCGGTAAATTTCGTGGAACGAGACGAAAATTTTCAAACACGTTAATAACACGAAAATAAATAATACTTTCTGCGTTGACATTTCGATTGGCTGCGAATTTATGCATTCATGCTACTGGCAATAAACTGCATGAAATGTACAGTTCATGGGCTGCTGATTTTCGCATTACACTTTCAAGAGATCATTTCTGACATTGAAAGTATTCGCATTACACTTTCAACGCCAGAAATGATCTCCAGTTACCAAAAACCATTTATCTCGCGAGAAAATCAGTCCCTGCGAATGAAAAGTTGTACCAACGTCTGTAATACAATTATTACATTTCTTAAGATCCTATTAGCTCATGGAGGATATTCACAGAGCTATTCTTGCGGAATTAGGAATGGTGAAAAAGGTGTAAATTCGTTTATTCGCAGAAAATTGCGATGATGCAGTAATAAGTTAGGTTGAAGAGGAGAGTATAACACGTGGCACGTGCTACTCCTTTTGTAGAGAAATTAATTGGTTCTTTGTCGGTGACTGAAGACCTGAAGGGCTCTTTTAATAAGCTTTCTGCTGGAAAAGTGTTGTTGAAAAGGATAGAGAGGCTATCTCGTTACCACTCCAAGATTAATATTTTATGCAGCGAATTGAGTTCCCAGATCTAGAGGTTCAAGGGAAAGCGTTCTTTAACTTTTGTGTTAACACAACTGTTGGTATTCTGCCATAATCGGGTTCAGTGAAGTTCTTGCAGGTCTTTCGGCACGGCGTAGGTCAGATTTCGTGACCTGTGTCCGCGACTTCAATCTATCCGGCCAAGGAAAGAGAAATCTACTTTTTCCATAACACGATCCTATGATTAGATGCTTCAGAATCGAGTAGAATAAGAGTGCAATTCTATGCAGAGGAATTGCAGAAGAACTAGAATTACTTAGGTTATCATCGTTAGGATGATCAAGTAGGTTTTCTATAGAAACTGAATTTCGAAAAATCTAGTTTTTGAATATCATTGTTATCGAGTTAATAAATTATTTTTATAGAGCAGACTTTGCAATTACTGATCAGATGTGTAGGAAAATTTTCTTTTCCCAAATTGTGAATTTTATATGTACGTAAAGAATGACTTTTGATTTGTTTGACGTTCAAGAACTTCGCAAGAATGAATTTCAATATTGCCAGTTAGAAACAAATGCTTTCGGACCAGTGGAATTGTTTTCATGACATCTGTATTTTCGGCACGTGCTAGTTTTTGTGTTCAATCATGAATTCCCGATCGACATACCAAATTCCTTTCACGGAAAGTCTAAAAAAATTCGCAGAAGAAATCCGTAGGGTCACGAGAAGTAAATCTATGAATACTTCGTGTGTATGTATATGAATGTGTATAAAAATACATCCTCGTACATACACAGAAAATACGCATGTTCCTAGTAAAATAGAAAACATATAGTCTTTTTCATACATACAGTTCATCGAAAAGTCGTACTGGCTGGCTAACTTCTGATAGAAGTTGTCACTCGTAGATTGTTTGAATTGAGAAATTGGAGAGTATGAAAATTTTAAATTGTAGAAAATCTTAATTAGGAAATATAAAGTATACTAATTGAAAATTTTGGAATATATGTCTTGAAAAATTAACAATTTGAGAATTATAGGATTAGAAATTGCACACTTTGAGAATTGGAAAATTGCAAATATTAGGTTTTGATAATTTGAAAATTCAGAAATTAGAAAATGCAGAATTTGGTAAATTTGAGAATTGGGGCATATAGAAATGAAAAATTATGGTCTGTGGGAATTTCAGAATTAGAAACTATAGAGTTTAAAGATTTGAGATTTAGAAATTGTGAGTTAAATAATTTATAGTTTGGATATTCTGGGATTGGAAAATTTGAGAATTAGAAATTTGGAAACTGGATACTGTAGAATTTGGAAATATATAAATGGAAAATTATGGTCTGTGGGAATTTTAATGGTAGGAGATTTGAGAATTGAATATTGTAGGATTGGAATATTTGAGAATTGAAAACTTGGGAATTGGATACTGTAGAATTTGAGAATTACAAATGGTAGACGTTGAAAATGTAGATTATAAAAATTGAGAATTTGCAGTAATGTGTTCGAATACCGTTATCGCAGGTTTTTGATAAACCGATGCGATTATTTGTAGTCACTCATCGACCCGCAGAGTGATTTCAAACTTTCGCTCAGCAACGCAATTCCAAAAGAAGAAGTGTTCATTGTTTGGAAACGTCGGAGCCGGAAAATGGAGGTCCATTTTTCAAATTCCACAAGTTTTTCGTCCCTGCTTTCTGAATGGCAAACAGGCCTGTCATAGACAGGAGTTCGCGAGTTACAAATTAGTTCTTAAACTGCTTCGGCGAAGCGAATCAGTCAATCGAATTGCCCGGTCAGAAAGATTTCAGTATACTCCAGCTGTTTGCGGGCTTGACAGGTCCTTTTTTAAAAACTTCATTCTTTCACCTCTGCCTTTTCCATTTATGCTGTCTCGTAAAATTTCAAAACGAATGTGTACAATAAAATAAATAAACAATTCCAGCAAACATTTACACTTAAAAATATTCTACATTCTCTAATTTAAACTAAAATATAATATTTTAATTTCACATGTAAACTGACGTTCATAAATCTATGAACACGTTATTAATAATAATCACCTGAAAACGGTTAAGAAATCATTCATAAATTTATAATTAAATTCACTGCATTGCATTGTACTATAAAACAACAATTATATCTTTCTTCCTAATTATTGCTAAAAAATACCATGGCTATCCAAAGTGAAATTGTTTTCAATTTATTACTGCAATATAAATAATTAAATTCTTGAATTCTTTAAATATACGTTTATAAATAAATAGAGTAACGAACATCGTTTAATAATAACAATTTAGATTTAACAGACAAGTAAACTCATTTGCCAAATATTTTCGATTTATAATAATAATCTAAGTGAACGTTTATAATTTTTGCTAAACTACAATATTTTCAACGACCATCATTTCGTTTCGGTCGACTTCACGCTGCTTTGTCGCAATATAATAAAAAGACAATACCGCCGCGCTTCAATATTTATCGGAAGCGAAGAGAATGGAGTTTGCTGGCAAAGACCGCGAGAACTACTGTTCTAACATTGTGTACGCTAATGATTCGATCAGCGTTGATAGTTTCTGTTGTTAAAACGAGATAATCGAGCAAAAGCCACAAGTAACGCAATTACGAAGCCGCGTTCGTGAACGCTGTTAATTGTTCGGTTACGTATTAAAACGGTTGTTCGCAATTCTGCGAAATTTCACGCGAACCCGCTCCTAGAAATATCATTATTTCAGAACAAGAGAATCGCCGACGTTTCAGCTTAAATTACCAGCGTGTTTACGTAGCATGATCGCCGCGTTTAATAGAGACGGCTGGTTTCGTTTTATCAGAGTATCCCAGGGATCGTACGAATCGAGCGAATCGACCATTACAAACCGTGTAACAGGATTAAAACAGGTTCTCCATTGACTAAAAAAAAAAAAAGAATAAAAATATTACTTGGTAAACTACAATCCCCGTTGAATATGTTTCAATCAATTGTTATTGCTCGTTACTTCAATTCGCTCTCTACACAAGCGACCATCGATTTTACTCGACGAAAGTAAATAACTCATGTCTCGATAGAAGCTTCTAATACAGACCGTTCTGTTTATTTATCGTAGAATCTAAAAATACAAGTTGCACTACAATACGCATCACAATGTTGAACGTATGTATCGATTGGCTCGAGCAGAGCACATCACTCGAAACGCCGAACATCGAATAGCGTACATATTATCCTGTGAAAGCAAGAAAATCGAATTTATTTACAGTGAGTAACTTTAATATTCGGACACTATAAAATTTTTAATTTGTAGCATTATAATTTTGTTCACGATGAAGGAAAAAGAATTAATTCTAAATTACATTCCTACATAATGTCTAGTTAATAAAAGTATAAATTTTATTTATATGATTACTAGCGTTTATTAAATGTTCTATTTTAAATAAAAAAATGTCTGGTTTTAACGTTACAATAGGCGGTAGGGTTCAGTGTCAATAACGTTTTGCAGCAAGTAAACGGGGAAACGACAATATTGATCGGTTCAGGGAAATGACGTTACATTAAGAAATAATGAGCATGGAATATGAAATTTTGTATGTAACGCTATAGGTTGAATTAAATATGAAAGTGGAACGTTCAAGCAGCAATTTCAGATCGGATTCAGAATAGCTAAGTTGCAGTTTACCCTCCGTTTTTTAGTTGTGAGCACTCAAAAAATCAGGTCAGGACCCCTTGAAATGGTAGTTGAACAGAGGAGCTTACAGTCACGGTAAAAAACCAACGAGACTAAAACGAAAAGAACAACGTTGGCATGAAGAAGCGGAAGAATTGACGGTATCGAATCGTTCGATGCTTGCTAAAACGAACCAAATAAACGATCAAAGATAATCAATTTTAAATCGCGTAAATTCAAATTACAAATTCTGCGGAAGCTGTTTCACAGAAAAGATTCCACTCGAACAATCGAACAGTTCAATTAAGATAGCCAGACGAGAAACAAGGGACGAGAAACGCGTAGCAAACGAAACGATAGTCTTTCATCCGTGCCGTTTTTGCAATCACCGCAGTTCGAATGCAGTTTCCTGCGGGATGTTTGTCCGCGAACTGAGAGACCGGCAATCGCAAAGTCCGCGCACAAACAGCAAATATCCTCTAAGAAGTTCGTACCGCCGCAACTGGCAACAACTAAAAGTCAGTGCAAATACAGCAATCGTACGGCAGAAGCATCATCGAGTAACAATTGAACTCGCTGCACTAGAACGAGTTGTAGCAGAAGTTAATTATAGCATGCACTCGTGTACGATACAAGGCTCCATTGTACACTTTATTTGCCAAAGTAACTTGTTACAATGACTCCTTGACAACCAGTTCAATGCATTCTACAGAACAATTAACTGCACACGTCTCCACACTGTGGCTCTGTCAATAATGAACAATTAATTCCGAAACTCCATCAGCAACAAACGAATTTTTAATATATAGTAATGGATTAAACATTTAAGAAATTAATACTTGTTATGGCTGAAAAACAATCAAGGCATTTAGTTCAATATAAAAAAAAAACCATTTATATTTAAAGAATTATTTCGAATACTCTGAAAAATCAGTAGAATCAGCCCGCAAAGGCCAGACGCACTTCTATCCTCTAAAATATAATTGTCAATGACTTATGGATTGAACTACCCACAAAATTCCACATACAATTTAGAATTGCTAATTTACTTACTGCATTTTAAAATTAGTAGAATCCGCCCGCAAAGGTCAGACACGTTTCTATCCTGTAAAACATAATTGTCAATAACTCATGGATTTAACTATCCACCAAATTCTACATACAATTTAGGATTTTTAATTTACCTACTGCATTTTAAAATTAGTAGAATCCACCCGCAAAGGTCAGACTGCTTCTCTCTGAAATAAAATTGACAATCGATTATATATTCCAATTAATAGATCTACAAAATTTTACATAGAATTTAGAATTGCGAATAAACTTCCTATTGGCAGAACAAGTAGAAACGGTATTCAATGGTGAGATACCCTTCTCGCCCTACAAAATAAATTCTGTTCAACTTGACAATAAATAGAATCATATTTAAAAATAACTGCGATGTTACTAAACATAGTATCACCGATTAGACGTGGTTCCATTCCACAGAATTAAACGAATAGAAAATTCTGTATATGCATTCGAAATTGCAAAATCTCATTTGCAGAAGTTCGTTCCTATTCCCCAGGAGTCTCCGGAATAAGTAGAAACCGACGCGCACCGGTCAGACACGTCTCGATTCCCTAACAATGGAATAATATCATCTGTGCGAGAGAAATCAGAGATTTCCGGGAGGTTTCGCACGGCCATTGGGAGGGGTTTGAGGAGCGCTAGGGTTACAAGCAATTCTGGTAATCCTAAGAGAAACATTATAATTTATTTGGCATTTCCAGTGTGTCAGGGTGTGCCCGTCCTTCATCGTCGCCAGCATTTATATTTCAACCTTCCGTGCCACGCGTTGATTAAAAATCTCCGGCGTGTTCGTGAGAATTTCAACTCGAGATCACTCTGTATGCGAGGAGAGGCGTATTCTTGTCCTTATGCATACCTACACGTCTGCCAGAGAGAATTGGCGAACTCGTCCTGCCATTTTTTATTTCTCCTTCCACCTTTCTCCCGCCACGTAGAATGCGGAAAGACGCTGAATTTGCAACTGTGCGAAACGCGTTTCTGAACAACGTCGGATTTTAAGCTGTCTCTCAACTCTTTTCCTCTTGCTCGTCCTCTCGAGCAGTTTCACCTTGTCGCTTGCTCTCTCCCTTTCTCCGTTTTAATACTTTTCTCTCTCTCTCTCTCTCTCTCTCTCTCTCCTTTACTGGCTCTTTTTCTTTCTGCAGCGTTCCGCTACCTCGAGGCTACGATTTTCAAGTGAAAATTATTCCGCGGCAATGGCGAAACAAAGGAAGCCGTAATGAAATAAAAATAAAAATCCACTTAAAGGCAAAAGTGCAATCCGGCAAACATACCGGGCTACTTTGTAATACGAGATATAGTAAATCTAGATTGAACTGAGCCATCGGTAAAGGGTTCACTCTTTCAACTAGATAACATGAAATGATTAATCGATCCAGGGATGTACGATTGATTGTAATGTAGTGAATGCAAGTTTGCTTTTAATTAAATGTGCACAACGTTTGTGTATTTTGATGGTTGTTGCTGGTGCTTTGCTGTGTAATTCTACGCGTGGGAAATTGATTTGCAATATCAAGCAGAAGTAAAATAAACGTTGATGCATGGTAGATTGAATAAAACTTAATGTTCTCAATATGTACAGTGAAATTGATATTATTCAATGTATATGAAAGGCAATTTCGATAGGCGAGTTCAATATTCAAGAAGAACAATAATACATTAATGTATATTAAAAATACAATTAAATATATTCAATATAAAAATACCATTTAATCTATTCAACATAAAAATACAATTTAATGTATTATAGAAATACAGTGTACTGTATGCAACAGGAGAAGCAAAATTGAAAGAATCCAGTACGTTTCGTGAGATAGAATTGTATGGAACCTGAGTTAAATAAAATTTGCGGTTCAGTGCTAAAACATCAAAATGTTTGAAACAGGAAAATAATTTCTCTTACCCAGCAGCTTTTGAATACCGTCCATAGAAAATTGAATCTTGAACAAAGGACCCATGCTGTATCGCTCAGTGTCGAATATCGCCATGTAACCGAGTACTACATCGCATGAATAAAAACTCGAGGAAATTCCTCGTCGTCAATATATCCTAAGGTTCTGGAAAAAATCGTGCCATAGAATTGTAACGAACGAAGAAGTGGTCCGAAAGGTCAACATGCAAATTGTTACCAAATATTACCATGTAAAAAGAGGATCCACGGGACGCCCGTAAAAACCAGGCGTTGTCATTTAGAATGCGGGCAACGCGGTCGGGCTTTCCACGAACGGTTAGCTGCGGAAGAAGATAATCCACTTCTCCCTTCCATTTTTCAACGGATCCAGCACGCCTGGGTCAGACCTCGCGCGATGCAAACATCGTGGAACTTTAACGCAACGAGATTGTCCTTTGTCTTTTTACACACACTGACCGGAACGGCCATGTTAATGGAACCGTCCTACGTGTACGCGTCGACCTGCGTTTGAAAACTGTTACTACATCCGAGTGTGGTTCAGAACACTAGATCTATCAGCGCTGATCAAATTAACCGGGTTCGGATATTAATTTTAGAATCAGTCGTTAGACTTTTCCGTAAGAAATGTTTCAAATAATTTCGTAAATCGAACATATAGAATCATGAAAGTAGCGAAAGTCTACGTAAACTTGTACTAGTGAAACTTTCTGGTCTCAGACACTTATTTTAGAATGATTCGAATTATACAGACTGTTCCATAGGAGATGCTAAAATAAATTTCATAAATCAAACGTATAGTCTTATGAAAATAGCAGAAATCTATGTAGACTTGTACTGGTCAAACTTGCTGTTCTCAGATACTTATTTTAGAATTGTTCGAACTATCAAAACGTTTTTAGAAGAAATGGTAAATAGTAAATTGTAGTCAGTGGTTTTTGTTACAAAGAACTGAATATTCGATTTTTCGGTTCTAAACAATTAATTTTTCATCTATCACCGATATTGAATTGATCCTTGCATCAGATTTTCCGGAATTGATATAACGAATTACTTGAAATTTCAGTTCCGAATAAGTGCCTCGATCAGAGTGCTTCGTAGAAGAGTTTTAAAATATTATTTTCGGAGCCATTTCAAGCTCGGAGTTTTACGCACGCCGCAGAGACGCGACGTCGGGATTAAGCGACTGGGAAAAACAGTAGGAATGGCCGGACAGAGGAAACCGATTGCCACGATTTTTCGTGTAAGTAGAAAATTACGGATCCGAGGAGCCGGGTGCTCTTCAGGGGTCCGGCTTTGATGAACGATCAATGCGCGCACTGACCATTAACCTTCCCCCTCGCCTGTCCGAAACTGTAATTTGAATCCTCCTCTTACAGCATCGAACTAGACGAAGCGTAGGGCGCGAAGACAAATGCAGAATGTTCGCTGAAGATCCAGCTCTCTGTGAACTACAATTTTCAGAAATTATTTATACGGACTCCCACGACTCTCGTGAAAATTATACAGTGCATACAAACTACGGAAACAATGCTGTGTTTCTTTCCACTATGTATAAAAACGGTGACCCACTGTTGCAAAACACTGTTAGTAGAACCAGCGCACAATGGGTAGACACGTCGTGCGGCGTCAAGGGACACATAGGCAACCGCAAAATACTTTTGACCCTTTGCATTCAAATGGTGGCAACTCTGAGCACTAGTAAAAATTGCCCTACCATTATGTAAAACAGTTTTCATATTAAATTCTTCTGTACTTCATGAATTGGTAAAAATAAAACTGTTATATGCAGAAAACAGTTTTAGTGTCACATGTGCAATGCAGAAAGTATCGTATAGAATGAAAATGTCCTGAGTGAATTGAAATGTCGCAATTTTGAAATTGAAATCCTTTAGAGTACAAGGGAGTAAAGTACATTATTCCATAAACAAGATAATACATACAAACCATCAAAACACGATTGAACTTCCCTTAAATATTTACAACAACGGTGTCCCACTGTTGCAAAACGGTCCCTGTTAACACATTGGTGACCGATGACGAGTTCACTTGTCATTGCACTTGCATTATCTATTTTAATTTATGAAACCCAGGGCGATACAGAATATTGCAAAAGCTTTCCGCATCGTGTTTAGAAATACTTTTCTTATTATTTAGGCTTTTATCAAAATTTTAGTAATTAAAAAATTTCAACCATGACGAAACGTAACGGTGAAGAAAATTTCAATGAATTATGCCGGTGACATGACACAGTTTCTGTGTAAAATTGCCGGTCACCAATGTTTGAAGTAGAATCAGCGTGCAACGATCAGACACGTGGCGCCTCGTCGCGGGACACATTTTCAGCCACGAAACACTTATAAGTTTCATCAAAACTGCATCGATAAATCGATATGTTTGAAATTTTTAGTTACATGGATATCTGGCGAAAGATGTTCCGCCATGCCGTCGATGGTGGTGCAGCATGTCGCACGGCAAGCTCGCCGGCAACGGTGCAAAAATTGCGGGTCGCTCGCGCGTTTTTCGCGGGCAGGTAAAGTACGTCGTGTGTTCGAAAAATCCTGCTATCAATCTCGTATCACGCGGCTACGAGCATCCAATAAAAATATGTCCGGCGATATCGTATCAGAGCTCATCGATCATAGTTCGTGACATCGAAAAGCGCGGATGCAAGCGCGGAACCGGAAACCGGAGACTTTGGGACACAATCGCCTCGGGGTCATCGTTTAGCCGTGTTTTGTTCCACCGTGGAATAACGGGTACGAATCGCGAATAGTCGTAACGATATATTGTTTTCCGTGTTAGGAAACCGACCGGCCGTTTGTCCCTGAGAGATTAAAGGCCCGTTCTCGGGCTGTCCGTCCAACGGACGAGGGAAGCTGCGAATAAGGCAACGGCCCTGTCCCCGGATTCACAAAACAACGAAAAACTGACCCTGGGCCGCGGCGCCACGGAAAATCACGACAATATTTCACCGAGGGATCGGAATGCAATGTGAAAAACGCTTTCATTGTACGGTCGCGGGAGAACGGACGCGGACAGAAATCGCAAGGACCTTGTAATTCGGCGCGCAATTGTTTCAAGGCTTTTTGTATTTTTCGCCATTGTCTTTTTGGCTCTTTCGTTTCCTCTCTCGGCAGGTCTCTTGCGTTGAGAGGTCGTGGCTTCAACATTTCGACGCGGACATTATTACGATTCAACCGCCAGATTCTTTCTGTAATCGAGAAATTACTTTTGAGCATCTGGTCTCCGCAATCTACCAGGTCGGCAAATATAAAAACGGAATTTGCCTATATGTGGCGCTAGTTGTCGATGTAGTCACTGTCAAACCGCGTTACTGACGCCAGTTTCTTGTTTCGACATCTGATACAGATTTTTAATTCACAACCATACGAGTTTCATACGACAGCATAGTTTTTAACCCCTTGGCCTATAACATATTTCACAGTAACAGTGACTAGACTTTCTGCGTTCTTCATAGAACGACAAAAAGAAAAGACAAGTTTGTACAGTCGGCGTGGAAAGCATTCATAGAGCGACCAATTTCAAATAAAACTGTACGCGTAAACTTCAATTATAAATTTTAAGCGAAAAAAATGATTAATAAATATTCCTGGATATTTGTAGAAAAGATTTCGTAAAAAGTAAATTTTATTTTCTTCAAGATTAACAAAAATATACAATATGGAACCGTGTATTCTAAGTCAAAAAATGCCTCGATTTTGAAATAGAAGTTATTTAGAGTATAATGGGTTAAACGCGAATAAAATTTAATGGTTTATGAGGATATATATTTGCATGCAGATTTTTCTGCTTGCGACAGAAATCATTTGTTGTTACGTTTTAAGCTGGAGATGATTTGTCTGTGATGTTTCCGAGGATTCGTTACCCACCCTCTAGGTATACTTCCCTCGGATGCATTAGAAATGAATAAGATTTTATGGCTCTTCGTATTTACAGATTCTTCTAGTTTCGGTAGTCAGCGTTCATTGTTACATTTCAAGACAGCTACGCTCTGAATAATTTCAAAAGTGTTTCGAGGATTCCGCCCTCTAAATTCATTTCCTCGGGATGCGTCACAAATGAATAATTCTATCTGAGCGTAGCCTGTAGCTCTGTGAGAAAATTACACATTTGCACCGAAATTTCGCCGCGTCTTAATAACTGCTTCTCCCAAATAATTGTACTCGTGTAACAATTCGGTTGCGACTGATTCGCAATGCAGATAACCGTGAATAAATAAAATCCACGTACCACTAACGATTGCAGTCGACGATATGTAAATTTTATTAATTATCGTAATTATCTAAATCGTTACTAAATGAAAACAATGTATAAACGTACCGAATTTCTATCACAACTTACTACTAAAGAAAATTAATAAAATTAATTTATCCAGTTACAGAAAGACAAAGAACGAATAAAATTTGATCTTGACAAACCTATTAATTAATTATTTATTGATTACCCGAATTTCAACGGCCACTTTGAATTTTCATAAGTTCCGTGCTAAAATAATACCAAAATAATATTTGCCATAATTATTTCCGTTGATTCCGCACTGCGCGACGCCTCTAATCGGTTGGATGCCTGCGTGTCATTAAGAATTCTCTTTGTTCCATCCTCGCAAGCATGAAAACCTCGCATGATGCGACGACGGTTCTGCATTTCGCAGAACTCTTTCGGCTGTAGAGCGACGCCTGAAACGCAGCACATTTGGAATCATGCGAGCCGCAGAATTACGCGAAAAATATCGCGTTCCATATTTCCATGCAAATTGGGAGGAGCTCAGTGCCTCCTTGCTAACGACGACCGTGGATGAATAAAGGTGCGCGCCGATGAAGAGACGCGCTCAAGGACGGCAGGAAACAGGATAGAACGTCTGCGAACCTCTCAGGGGTTAAATGTCGCCGCAGAGGAGCGGCTTCTATGCATTATAATGCATAGAAACCGCCGGCGTTCGAGATCCAATTCGTTTCACTCGAAACGAACAGAAGCTTGCGCATAAAAATTCTTTTACGCCGTAACCTCGTGAAACGATTTCGGTTAATCTTCTTCGATTACGAGACACTGATATTTTTCTACTGGAAACTTGCTTCAACACCATGTTCCTAGGACTTGTCAAAACGATGGTTTATAATATTTGAAATTTATAATTGAGCCGTTTACTTTTGAAAGTGGCTTAAGTCCATTTATGCTCGAATCGAGATACTGAAGGGTTTGCGTTGAATTAAATTTAAAAATATGGGTAACAGATAACATAATAGAATAATGTTTTTGGGTTTCTAAAAGTGTCAAATTTATCATACCAATTAGCATAATTAACATTATTGAAGAAATGATATGTTTTTGATGGCTATGAAAAGTAAATTTCCCTTGAAATTTTTATTGTACACCATGTTCTAATTTCAATTGTAATTACTCAGCAGAACAGTCTACCCTACTGTTTACTTTTAGTTTGAGCAATAATACTCGTTTCAGATATCAATCACAAGTTGGACATCGCTTGTAGTTTCCGTTTGTGAATATTATAGGTTTCCAGTTAATTGCAGATGCGTTTTTAGGTCAACAGTTACAAATCCAGCTACGTTTGTGGTTGTTGGGTTTCGGTATAGTCCCGACGAACGTCCATTAACAGTCAGATGAAGTAATTCGATGCTATAATCGATTGGGAATGCAAATCTGATCGGGGAAAATATCGCAGCGAGTGAAGGACGTGGAATTGGCTCGTTGCGGTGTAATGAAATCATGCAACATATCTGTAATGAATCACTGTGTTCGCCATCGATCGGTAATAAATTGTCACTTGACATTTAAAGTTACATCGAACAAACGTGTTAATATTCCACGTTCCTGTAACATTTAAAAAAACAATCTAACGTACTGCATTCGTCGAACGTATCCGTTCGCAAATATGATATGTAACGTGTTACGTTACAGTCACGGCTATATTCACTGAATAAGGACAGAGAGGATTCGTGTGACGAGTACGACAGCGCGAGCAGATGCAGAATCGCTTGAAGATTTCCGGTATATGAAAAAAATAAAAGAAAGAACAAATATGCTTCGGCGTGAAGCGAGCATCGCGTCGTCATGGCCGTTGTTATTGACACATCCATTTTATGCTACTCCTGACGGGCTTCACTTTATTCTTAGCGTTACATTTTCGATTTCTTCGGTTCTTACATGTGTTTAAATATGCATATGTATTAAAACTGTCCGTAGCTTTTCGCAAAACGAAACCTTTGCTACAATATTTACATATGTCCACACACACACACAAACACACACGATGTATGTATGATGCACGACATATGGAGAATACGTAGGTCAATAAAGGGAAATAACAACTCAAAGAAGGAGACTGAAATAATTTGAAAATTCTATTTGTCAATTTCACGGACCAAAAATTCAATAAGAACTTGCTTTATACTTTCCACAGTTTAATGAGATGAGAATGTCTTCACAGTTATGTATTTCGCGTAGCCGTTGTTGTCACGAGTGCATCAAAACGACAGTATAAATATGGAACGCTAAAATACACGCACTCTGAGAAACGCACAATTGATATTTAGTCAAATTACATTAAAAGTATATTTGGTCCTTTCGTACAAAAATATAATAATTAACCCTTTGAACTCGAAGCTGTTTTAACTAGAAAACCAAAGCGTTTCTTCTGACCTAGGATATCTTCATTCTGTAGAATGAATTATTCCACCTTATCTATAAGAATTTTTACCGTTACTCGTGCTTTCAACCATTAAATTTTTATCAATTTCTTAGATAAAAAGATTGCAATGTTAAAATTGTTTTAAAAAATAGTGTGTCAATTTTTGCATTGTGACTCAGAATCACCACTCAAATTCAAAGGGTTAACTTAAAGATAGAAACCGATCTGATTTATGCCGATCTAAACTGAAATTTAAACTTGAAACTTCTGCATTTAAATTTTATCTTAATTCAATATCGAGGTCACCAACATTTTTATAAATATACTCGTTTTATTAGCAAGTGCTTGAATCCCATTGAAAATG
This sequence comes from Agapostemon virescens, assembly GCA_028453745.1. Classification (NCBI taxonomy): domain Eukaryota; kingdom Metazoa; phylum Arthropoda; class Insecta; order Hymenoptera; family Halictidae; genus Agapostemon; species Agapostemon virescens. The sequence continues at coordinate 7,055,376 of CM052088.1, forward strand.
TATGGGATTTTTGGACTGGATTTAATACAAACTACAATAAATATTCTGTTATATTATAGTCATAAGTTGTAAAGTAATAATAAAAATTTTTTTAATAGCACAATGTCCGAATATTAATAAGAGTCACTGTAGTTATTGCCCCACCCTGTATAACCTTCCATTCGGACCAATTGCAATCATTCCACGGTTCTTCTGGCATCGAGCGGCGAATAAATTGAACCAGCTTCTCGAACAAATAAAAATCCAAACGCCACGGTTTATTGATTGAAAAGTGATCGTCTTTTAACGAATATACGAATAATAATGCTATTGTACGTCGGTTTTGCTCAGGGTTCGGTGCATATTTTGTTAGTGCTCGGCGCGGAAAAAACGGTCGAAACATTTGATTCCTTTGTGCGTTTGAAAAATATCGCGACAGCGTACTCCGCGAGAGGCAAGCTTCTCCTTTCGCAGCTTATCATCCCTGTCAGTGTCACATTGACAAAGGCGGGTGTATCGTTGTTTATTGTCGCGGGTTTCCAGGACTCTGTGACACCGGTGTCTCCTTGGTCCAAGGTGTGCTGTTTCACTGAAAACAATGTTATCGTACCCGAAAACCGCGGGACGTGCTGAAACAGAGAATGCCCCGTTATCGACGCCGTGATCGCCGCTGCTTTCGATAGTTTGACCGTCTTGTTAGGCTAGCTTGAGTGGTTATCGGGTAATGGACCGTAGTTAGCAGGTGACACACACGCTAGTGATTTCACGGCGCACATGGGACAAAAGATTGATAACAGCGTTCCGTGTACCTGTGCCAACTGTGTCAGGTGTTCCGGTCGCTGGAAATTATTTGGTTTCGGCTACGGTTTCATTTTTAATTTCGACTTCAGCATTTGTTGCGCGTCGCGCTCTAGTTTCACCGGTTAGATTCGATTCTGACGACGCTTCCTGCTACGGCTCTCCATTTCACTGTTTTTTATTTAATCCCTGGACTGATTACGGTCTCCCTTTTGGTCTAGCTGCTTGTTCGCATTCAATTCTGGTATTCGCTTAACGAGAAGATAGGAAGACGGAACTGTTGTCTTTAATCCCTGTATTGTGACCAGTCAGACTCGTATCGAAGATTTTAAATCATTCTTTTCGGACGAAATGAAATATTGTTAATTTGTGACCAATATTTAACCTGACCTATGCTAAAATTGCGGCACTAATTGTGCGTGTATAGGAAAAAATGGAAAATACTTTTCATAGAATAAACTCACTTGTATTGCATTGCAACAACAAAAATTTCTAAAAATACAATTTATTTATTTAAAACTGTAAATTCATTTTGTGGATGAAAGTAGGGGGAAAAGCACTTAAAATTCAGTCAAATTGACACAAATAATTTTTTATGATACTTTACACGAGCGGTTTGTTATAGATAGCGTTGTTACAAATTTGCTCTTCATCATCATCAAGAAAACAGAATTGAAATATGTAATATTATTAACAAATAGAAATCATATAATTATAAATCATATCATTACTGATTCAGAGCAGCATCATTGCGCTTTACGCATTCTTGGCATAACAAAAAATGAGTGCTATCAAGCTCTTCGCAATTTTAGCAAAACATGGCGCTCAAACGATTAAGAAATGAAACAGACGCAGCAATATAAAAGACGTAAATTGTCGTTTCTCTTCTGTAACACATTTAGCGATGCAGATATCATAATAAATTAGGTCACAAGGAAAATGATGTCGTTGAGAAGTTAAACGTTCGTCACCGTTGTCCTGACTTTTTAAAATCGAGCAGATACTGATGCATTTAGGAGGTCTGAAGAGAAGGCAGATATTGATCGGCATGATTCAGACTTTTAAGATCGCGTAAAGAAGAAGCTGATGCGTTTAGGAAGTCTAATGAGCAGATAAATATTGATCAGCACCGTTCAGATTGTACAAAATTGAAGAAAGAAGGAGTTGATGTCTTCGGAAACTAGATATTGATGATCAGCGTGATTTTAAACTTTCAAGATACAGTAATCTAAAGGCTGATGCATTTAAGAAGAGAAGCTATTTATTGATTAGTATGTTTGAGGAAAGAAGGAGCTGATATCTACAACTGTTTCACTGTTAGTTTCAGCTCTAACATTGATTCCCGACGCGCTCTAGTTTTTCCGTTTATTCTGGGTTCTGACGATGCTTCTTCCTTCACCTCTTTATTTCGCTTTTTTATTTTGTTTATTTAATCCCTGTTCTGACCACAGTTTCGCTCTAGTTCCAGTTTCATGTTTACATTCAATTTTGGTTTATTTGCCAATTTGTCTCGCGTTTGAAAATCGAATTCGGTTCCAAATTGAATTTCGTGGCTTGATTTTGCTCTTGCATTTAAATGTTGAAATATTTATCGTTACTTCTATCGCGACTTTATTATTTTGTAAAAATTAAATTGTATTCGACTACGATTTAGAATCCAAATTAACTTTCAGATCGAGCTTCTGGGTTCGTTTTATATTTCACATAATTATTGCACTAAGAATTACGTGCATTTATAAATTTAAATTACGTGTCCACCATGAAATTATTAAGAATAAAAATTAGATTATATTCGACTGCGATTTAGAACATAAATTAACTTTCAGATCAAGCTTCTGGGTTCGTTTTACATTTCACATAATTATTCCACTAAGAAATACGTGCATTTATAAATTTACATTACGTGTCCACTATGAAATCATTAAGAATAAATTATTGTCACTGCAAGAATGTTATACAGGACATAGTTTAAAGTTAACATCGAACAGTGCCACGGCTGATGGGATAACTCAAAGTTACACGTAATGTTCCACGGGTCCAGCGTTTGTATCGTTCCAAGGCAGCAGAGCGAAGAGATTAAGCACTTGGCATTAATCGGTACTAGAATTAAGTGTAACAGCGAGACGTTAATTTTCACCAGTGTGTTCTCGCTTAATAAAGAGAACGCAATGGTCCGCGATAGAGGAAACTGTTGAATCCGTTGTCAAACAGTGGAGGAGGCAGCTCGCAACTACCCTAACACTTGCCGAGTGCGTTCGAACACAAATCGCCCTCGGCTCTTCCCCGTAACTTGGATTACACAAGCTTCTCGTTGAGAGACACGTCCTAATGCGTTCCTGGCTAAACGTCCGTCGTACATCTGCACCGAAGATTGCGATTGGGGAACGCGTTTTATGTACGGATCCCTTTTAGGGGTGTGTGCGCGCGATTGATAGGATTGAATCGTTCCGAAAAAAAGAAGTTCATTTCGTCCCCGGGGGCTATAAGGTGCGCGTCCGAGTTTGTTACGGGTGAAATTGATAAAATCGAAGATATTCGGGAAGAAAAGAGGAGGGAGGACGGGGACGGAGGACAGGGGCTTCATTGATGGCGATGTTGATCCACTAAAGGACCACGTTCGACGAAATTGCGGCCCATTAAACCCATAGATGTCAGGACGTTCGTCTGTGTCTATCTTCACTATTGCTGCAGATTACTCGGGCTAGATTGCCGAAAGCTTTCGGCTTTTCGCCTACAGTCGTTGCCGTTTATCGAATATGCTACCAACCGCCTGGGAAAATCAATATTTCTATGTGCCGCGATAATTGGCGTGGTTGAATTTCGTGAATTTCTTGAACGTAATAACGTGCATAGATATCGAGGACATTTTATAATTGCGATCGTACATTTTATTGTGAACAGCGAGCACAAATAGATTCGTTCTCGCGAATTATTCATCGTTGAAACGGTCGAGATTATCGCGAGGCTTTTAGCTTCTCGAATACGAAATTTTCGTTATAGAATTGTTTCAATTCGTGCCCGGTTGAATGTACTCGTCGTGCAGCCATTTAATATTCTCTGCGCAGTAGCGCTGCTCAATGATAAATGATACGGTCGGAAACGATTAGTCGAGACAAGGAGAACTAACTATAAAATTCTGAATTGCAATTTATGTATATATATTCATTTATTTATCAAATTGTTTCAGATTCGCAGTAGTACAGCTCAATGATTTAGACAACTAAACTAATTTTAAAATTGCTTTATACAGTTTTATAGTTTATTATACATAAAGTTCACTTGAAAAATAATTGGTGAAAGAATGTGCTCTTGTTAGGAGGAATTCTATTAAGTAGAGACATTCAGTACCGATCAGAAACAGCAAAAACTGGTTGGATAGTACTTGAAACTTAAACTCTCCTTACCGAGTGAACACTGCGAACGAAATCACAATGCTATTCCGAATTCAATTAGTTGGTAGATATGTGCTCGATAAAAACAGCAGGAATGGAAACGAATCGATAATCGTTCTGTCGTATGCTACAGAAAGTCAACATCTCGAAAGCTGCGAACTCTTGATGTGGAATAAATTTCTTTCCACTTAAATAGAATTCCAGTGAGGTATAACGCCAATAAAGCTCCTATTAAATCTGAATAAATATTGCTTTCTCACTGCTCAAGGGTTTCCCTTTACGTTCTCTGGCTTCTGACGATAATATCCTTTTTTAGTTACTTCGTGATTCGTGTTTCTTCGGTTCTGTATTATAGAAGCCTTTGAGAAAATAACAATAAGCTTATTAAATTTATAAAATTTATAAAATTTATTTAAAGTTCTAAAACAATTTCAACTCTCTAACGATAGATATTCTTGAAATTCGTTACACTTTATTTTCTCACCATTTAGTAAATTTGTTGTGACTTCAGAGTAATTATTACAACTTCTAACAACAATGTAACGAATAAAAATTAGTGTCACTTTTACTTCTGAATTAACTTCAATTACAACTTACACTGGATGACGTAATTTTACAATTTTGTATATTGTGAACCCAAGATTACTGTAATCTTTAAAACAATTGTTTAATTGCAATAATCTACCGAGTCTAAAAAGCAATCCTAAATCTAAAAAGAAAGAAATATTAATTTATTTAAATATTGTGCTATGGGTTTCATAATATCCTTCGACGTTCATTAAATTCTTCTTAGTCTTTTTAACGTTTATAATTACGAAACAAAAAATCTGAAAGTAGTTTTTTTGGATTAAAAACAAAAATTCGGCCCATAGAGGGTTAATTGAATGGTTCATATGTCGCCGGTGTTCAATGTATTAAATTCTGCGAGTTTAATGGACTCTAAATATTTTGTAGAATGTTCTTCGAATTGTCGCGTCAACAAAACCTGTGTCCAAGGTGCACGAATGCAAACTGTTTGTTTTACTGTCGACCAATTCCCAGTCCTGTTTACGCTTTGGTGAATCGAATTCGACTAGTTCACAGTGACTACATGTCTGCCCCGAGCCGAAGTTAATGTTTCGATCAATTGAACCGATCTGCGAGTTAAAGATTGAATGGCGAATCGTCGACGGGGAGGAAGTCAATCAACGCGGCTTATCCTGACGAACGAACGTCAGCGGTCGAGCATCTTTCGCGAATGGAAACGTAATTTGGCAACGGTCCAACCATGCCGAAGACTCACACTGTCACAGTACCCCCGGCCGTTTGAATAACGAGACATTTCGTCGTTCATCTTTGCCACGGGACGCCTAATGGCAATATTCCAAGCCTAACCGAGAACCGATGGTCAGCCGCGGTTACATCGCGCGCTGTCAATGGTCATTTTAACAATTCCTGTTTAATGGATAAGCAATTTCGCCGTCCAGAGTCTGGCGAACTATTTAGGCCGAAATATTCTCCCCGGTCTTCCGTGATTAATCGCGTTGATATCGCAACTTTCGCATAGAACACCTCCACTGTCGTTAATTGAAAATTCATTCGGCTAGCCTGCCGCGGGAACCGTCGAGGAAATTGGTGGCATCTTTACGAAAGAGATAGGCACGTTCGTGTCGTAACTATGAAACCGTGTATCAGCCTTCGACGAGGATAAGTCACGCTTGATCGATGTGATCTACGGGTTTGCATTGAACGATTGGGTTTTAGAGAGGTTGGAAAAATTTATGGTACTAACCCAGCATTAACACTAGAACTACCAATAAATAAATTTAACGATATATATTTCTTTGTAATAATAACGAGACTGCATCTATTAAAACTTCGTACAATTCTTATTGTAAGGTATACGTCATTAAAGAAGTATATCCGAATAGTTTTGATGAAAACATTTTTATAACTTCAATCATTGCGAAAGAAGAAACTAGGGATCAGTCAAAATGACTGGTTTGGTAGTTCTAGAATTAAAATCGACTGGTCACCCATGTATGGCTGATAGAATAATTTGTCTATGTTTAAAAATAAATTTGCACATCAATATAATCGTTGCACTAAATAGTGTTGTAATCTGGGAGTACGACAAGGTTGAAGGATAACTATGTGTAGATACATTTTAATTTTTCAATTGTTGATTCATCAAATAAATTATTTTGATTTTTTAGAATTTTTCAGGTTGTTAGTTCGGTAGTTAAAGTGTTAAGAGTTTAGCAGGAAGTAGAATAGGACAATGTTTCATCCGATAATTATTATAGAATTATATCATATCATATATCAGATAGACATTATCTACATTTTCAAATTCACATTTTATCTTCTATGCTATTGAATGCATTAGATTCTATAAAATTTTGTGAAATTTTTTATGTTGTTTCGGGGAGGATTTCGAAAAAGTACGCGGTAGAAACCGTATAGTTCGTTAAGTGTTAACAGCATAATTAAAGACATCTACCGATTCGATTTCCACGGAATCAATTTCGTAACTTCAACGATTATAAGATAAAAAATCTGAAAAGTCTCACTTGACAAATTCACAATTGACAAATCTCACTTACGCAAATTCAGTACTAATTCCCTAAAATTAAGTCCATTATTCCCATAATTAACGAAACGAACAACGGAATCGGCGATCAGAATCTCGAATCAATCTCCACTCAACACACCTCTAATTTCCCATGGAGACCGCGGTCCCCTAAATTCGATCGTGCTAAAATAAAGTTAGATTAGCACCGGCTCTATCTCTATTTGCCCAAGAGCTCGTGGTTCCCAAGCAACTGAATCGCGCGGAGGCTTACCACCTCGAAATCACAGTACCCATTCGAATTCCACTTCCGCAAGACTGGACGTTCTCTCAGCCCCCTCCTCGTCTCTCTAATTCAATATCCATAACACCACCGCGCCATACACCTGTTCTAATCGTCCCCTAACTGTTTCGGTTCCAGGCTCAGGACATGACCGCCAGAGGAGAAAGGTGATGCGTCGGAACAACTGTTGGCTGGCCGTTCTGGCCTTTTCGACGGCGCTGCCAATTCTGCGTCACGGTTCGGCTCGTGAACGATCGCCAGTCGTTTATGGCAGCCGGATAGACGACAACGAGGTACCGTATCCCGTTAAACAATCCCGTTTCCCCGGTGTCGAGGCAGCCAACGTAACGGACGCGATATTGGAAACGGTGCCGGGTCGATCAAAAACCAACGAACCTGATTCCTCCACGAAAAATGATCGTTCGACCAATCCGACGACCAGCGGGAATCCTGACATAACCTGGCAGAGTTCTGAGAATCTGATCGATCATGTCCGCACGAACCATGATCCGTTCGGAGAAGTTCGAAAGGGTCGAGTTGAGGCCACGCCGGAAGAGGATTCGCATTCGAAAGAGACCGGATCGACGGGGGATCGATCACGGGAGACAAATAGATCGCTAGGCGTTATAAAAGAGACTCAGAAACCGGACGAACCGTCCTTAGTTTCGGGGAAACGACGTTTATCACGGTGGATCAATCGCGAAACGTTGAAAGCCTCGGTTGGTACGATCGGCGACGTGATACACCGGGATCGAGGGATCTTCCGGCGAGTGGCGAGTCGTAAAATAGGTAAAGATCTACGTGGATCGCGTGGCAGTCTCGTGCAAGCAGGGCATCGGTATTACGGTCACGTCGGAAGCAGTTCGCGCGATGATGACTCGGTGACGAGCTCCCGCGGTGATGCTGAGAGGAATGCTGGATTCGAGGATCCAGCGGGAGACGAGACTTCCGGTCCGGCTGTCGGAGATATTCCAGGTGGAATCGATGTCGCATTGGTGGAGAGTTCTGGGGTCGGAGCACGATCTTCTGGTGGCAAGACTGTAAACGATGACGGGCGGTTCGGAGGGGTTGTGCCGATGGAAGGCGAAGTGTTTGAGATGGCTGAGAAGGAGATTGGGGGGATCGATGCGCGGAAAACAGTTGATGGAGGTGATCAAAAGTTTGCGGGCATTGGTCGAGGTAGTCTAAACGCGTTCGAATCGAGGAAACATGTTTTTAAGAATCTAGATGCCGATCTGCGTCGTTCTGGATTTTTGAGATCGAAGCGAGAAGAGATTAACGTTCTTAGGAAGTCTAACAATCGGATAGATATTGATCAGCGCGGTGCGGACATTGCAAAGTCGAGGGAAGACGCAACTAGTGTCTTTGAGACGCTGAACGTTGATCGAGATGACACTAACATTTTTATGAGGTCTAATAAGAAGCTTGATCGACGTGGTTCGGACTACGTCGAATCTAAAAGGGAACGAGCTGATGTCTTT
>CM052088.1:7068859-7099828 GCA_028453745.1 Agapostemon virescens
GAATTGAGTCCATGGGATTAAATGATGGGGAGAATGGAACGAACGATGGGGAATTAAGTGGACGAAGTGAGAACGAGGAGGTGAATACAAATACAGTGAAGTTAGCGTACTCCATGAATCGCGATAAAGAGGATGTTGAAGCTCCGGAATTCGAGTATTCGAGGAAGAATGATTTTAGCGAGCCAGCTGACAATGGCGAGGATAATCGAAGGCCGTTAAACGATGAATTTGTACATTCAACGAGTCGCGCAAAAGAAGATGGCAGTGAAGAAGCGAAGGTGTATAATGGGACCAGTCGCGAGGATAATCGTGATTTCAGTGAGCAAAGGAACAATGGCAAGGATAATCAAAGTATATCAAAGGACGAAGATGCGTATTCGACCAGTGGCAAGAATGGAAAAGCTGTAACAGCCGAGGAATTAATTAACGGGAGTTATTATCAAAATAATGGGTATTTCAATGGACGGAACGATGGCGACAGAAATAATCGGCGTGCATTGGCTAATGGTGTTCGGTCCGAGAAATTGAATTACGCGAGCAGTCGACAGGATAATGGTCACTTTAGTGGGCAGGCTAATACCAACAATCGAGACGCTCTTAATAAAGGATTTACACGGTCGTCGAATCCAGACGGAGAAAAAGGCGTCACAGTTCAGACTTTATATTACAGGAGCAATCTCGAGATTAACGATCATTCGAACGGGCATGGTAACATCGACAAGGTTAATCCAGGTACATTGAACGATGAATCCGCGCATTCAATTAATCACAGCGAAGGAACAGCCGTCAGATCTGGGAAATTAGATCGCGAGATCAATCGCAAGGATAATCGCGTTAATAGCGACCAAAGTAACATCGATAACGATAATCCAGGTACACCAAATGCCGAATCAGCATATCCTATTACAAACAATCAAGACGGATACGATACTCCTGAAAAACTGAATTTAAACAGCAGTCGGGCGCAAATAAAATGGTTCAGTGCTCGAAATAAAGATAATGAAAAAGGACTCGTGTACTCGACGAACCTTGATGAAGAAAAGCTCGTAGAACCTAACAAATCAGATTATGGCAGCAAGAACACCGCGCAGATGAACAACCAAATCGACTTTCCCGAGCCTAATCCGACTCCGACGAACGAATTTCTCAATTTGACAAACTCTGCCGAATCTGCATATCCAATTACAAACTACCAAGACGGACACGATATCTCTCAAAAACTGAATTTAAATAGCAGTCGCGCGCAACTAAAACGGCTCGATGCTCGAAATAAGGATAATGAAACAGCTTCGATCAACGGACTCGTGTATTCGACGAACCTCGACGAAGAAAAGCTCGAACCTAATAAATCAGATTATGGTAGCAAGAACACCGCGATGAACAACCAAGTCGACTTTCCCGAGACTAATCCGACGAACGAATTTCCCAATTCGACAAACTCTGCTGAACCAACGATAACGACGCCCAGGGAAACAGATGGCGATCTCGTTCACGCCTGGAACGCTCAATCAAGCACTATCAAACCCTCGCGAACTCCCCTAAACACTAATTCCCCAAATTCGCAAGCCCCCGACAAAGAACCCGTTATCTCAGCGAAGAGATTATCCGCTAAAGACACTCCGGGGCGAGATACAACCGTGGAGGAAGCGGAGGCTTTCCTGATCGGCTCGAATAATGAAAAATTGATGGGTCGGTTAATCGTCGCAGGGGCGTATAATCGCGACACCGCGGGATTCCCGGGGCCCGCAACAAATAACCGGCATAACGACGCGGCCGATGAAAGGTGGTCGGGACGGGCGTCGCGTCTCGATAAGACCTCGAAAAAAGATTCCGCAAGGACATCGATGAAAGGATCGACGTTGAACTACACGACAAAGGAGTCTGGGAACGCTCGGTGGAATTCCGAGCGTGGTTCGCCGTCGGCGGGGCGAAATTCCGCGCTTCTGCCGAACGATATGAACGCCGGGAGCGCGAGAAGAGCGAGCAACGTCGCGGGGAACGTTGGCAAAAGTGCCGGGGATCGATCTGGCGAGCGGGAAAAGGCGGCGGAAGTACGGCGAAGGAATTCGCGGCCGGAAGTCGGTTCTCGCGAGCCCGTTGTCGTCGATTACACGGCTAACGAGACCGTTTCGAGCACGGCTCCGACGCCGAAAAAAGGAGCGTCGGTCGGGTCGAACTCGTTAGCACCGGGCTTTGACGAGGTTAATGAGCGGCCGAGCGTAATTGTCTCCAATGGTTCGCGGGATTCGTCGAGCGAAGACAGCCGGACGGATAACGAACCCGGTTCCGAGGACGTTAATCCTCCGGGAGCTGGTAGAAAGAGCACCGGCTCGATGGGAGAGCAGACGGGTCGACGGAAAGAAAGAAGGTCCTCCGTCGGGATCGGTAATCCTGACGCGAGGAGCTTACATTTGGGAAAGGGTTCGAATGGCAGCGACGTGCCACCGAGTGTCACGTCCCTGAAGATCGATTCCGGGGGCCGCAGCGACCCGGGGACGATTCCGCTGGATCGACCCACGGAATCTATCGAGGATCGATCCGTTCCGAGTGAAAGCTACGAGACGGTGACTTTGTTCAGCGAGGTGTCCTGGACGGATCAGGAGGATCGTTCGTTGGAGATCGATTCGACGGTCGCCAGTTTGGAGAACGACGATTATGGTCGTTTCGACGAGGAACTGGTGGCCTCGGAGAACGCGTCGGCGCACGATCAGGAACGGAAGAAACTGTGGCCGGTGAAACACAGCGCGGTCGTCGAGGGAGATCTCGTGTTGGGAGGCTTGATGATGGTTCACGAGAGGGAGGATAGGTTTACTTGCGGTCCCGTGATGCCTCAGGGAGGTGTCCAAGCGTTGGAGGCTATGCTGTACACGCTGGACTGGCTGAACGAGCAAGAGATCGTTCCTGGCGTCAAGATCGGCGCACACATTCTTGACGACTGCGACAAAGACACCTATGGTCTGGAGATGGCTGTCGACTTCATCAAAGGTAGGTGGAAGTGTTTGATTCGAATCGGGGGGAAGATTGGGGAACGATAGCATGCTGCGAGGGATTATGATCGACGGGATCTCCGGGTCTGTGTACTGCAGTTACGCTAATTCTGGAAACCATGCTGGTACCGTTGATGAGATGCCAGGTTCCAGAGATGACTTGTCACGAAGTACGGTGGTTAACGAAAGTATTCGATCGGTCGGATTTCTTATCTTTAGCACATGAAATATGTACAGTGAGTAACTTTAATATTCGGACACTATACAATTTTCAATTTGTCGCATTGTAATTTTGTTCACGATACAGGAAAAAAAATTAATTCTAAATTACATTCCTACATAATGCCCAGTTAATAAAAGTTTACATCTCTTTAATAAACTTTATTTATATAATTTTAGTGCACTTAATGTAGGATCTTTCTTTATTTTTCTTATAATTTTTCTTTTATCTCGCGTGTCCAAAATTTTTGGTTGGCCTCTTTGCGGAAAAGATTGTATTCGGTCTTCATACTTAAATCTTTTAATAATATCTCACACTGTACTTTTACTAATTTTAAGCATTGCTGCAATTTTCCTATACGATTCACCCTTTGCTTTGTGAAAAATGACAAGTTGGCGTATGTTGTATGAAGTTTTTGTCTTACGTCCGATTATTACCAGTGAACTTAGCGAATATCTAAACACAACTGACCTTCTGAGGCTCGAGACAGTTTACACAGACTGTACAGTTTGTAAACATACATCACAATCTCAGTAAACATCACACTAGCTCACGGAAATTATTACATTCCGAGGTGTCCGACTATTATTGTCACATTAAAACTAGACATTGTTTCGTTTAAAATAGAATACTTAGTAAACGTTAGTAATTATATAAATAAAAATTATGCTTTTATTAACTAGATGCTATACAGTAATGTAATTTAGAATCAATTTTTTTTTCTTCATCGTGAACAAAATTACAATGCGGCAAAGTGAAAATTGTATAGTGTCCGAATATTAAAGTGATTCACTGTAAGTAGAAACACCAATAACTTTGAAGCATTCGAATATTTTTATTACTTATATCTACTGCGTGTATTAAGTAAATATGTTATAAATATTGTATATGTGATTGGATTATTTTCCAATTTTATTAACATAATCTTGGAACTTCTCTCTTGCTATAGACACTAAATTGTTTTAAACATTTCGGATTAACATACATATTTCATGTGCTAAAGATAAGAAATCTGACCGTTCGAATACTTCCGTTAGCCACTGTATATCGAATCCAATGCCTGAGGCTGATGGATCGCCTGGAATTGCCGTACGAATACACGAACGGACGGCGATCGGACTGTTTTGGTTCGGTTGAAGGTCTCGTGTTAGAACGCTGTTCTCGCGAATTCGGAGAATTCTTTGGAACTTTGTCTTGTATTGAAACTAGAAAGCGTATTCTAATCTGTAACCTTGTTTTTATACGTTTACACATTTATCCCCTCGTGCTTGTATTTATTTTGCCCCCGAAGGATCATTAACGTACCGCTTTCATTAAAATACCGCCGTGACCCAAATCCGCTCGATCTTCATTTTTTTTCTCCCTTCTGTTTTGTAAATTTAGTTTAGTTTTTATTTATAAAAGTACAACGATGTGCAGTTTCGCCTTAACGACCGTGTAGAAAAGTTTCGACTCAGCTGTTCTGTCGGTTGGACGTCGTAGAGATGCTTGAAGTAAACACGCCACTGAAAATAGAGAAGTAATTCGGGACATGCTTTTCACATCGAGAAAAATTCACCGTGAAAGAGTTAGAGAACCTCGACAATTTTGTAATGATTCAGGGCACACCGCGAAAGTTATTAACACCCCGGGGGGATCGTTAACAGCCCTGGAAAATTATCAAACCCTCAAAGACCCCGAAACTTATTCAAAATGATTAATACCCGAAGGTTTGCAACGGCTCGTCGAAACTGCCTTGCGCGCCGATATTCGCAGATGTATTGCAAGCTAAATGAAAATATGGAATTTCCTCAAGTTCTTTGGACACTTTAAATTTCTTCGAACAGCCATAAATGTTTGAAGAAATGTCGACGGAGCAGGTTGACGATTGTCCGATGAAATGAATCGAAACTGAACGTAGTCAGGAAAACTGTATATTTTAGAAAACCGAAATCGTTCTGTGGAGAGTCACTCGAGATGGAACGATCGTTTAATTAATACCACGATGTCTTATTCATGCCGTTAACACAACGGACATCCAGCAGAGCGTGGCTTCTCGGATGCGACGGGTGCAAACTGAATGCAACTTCATCTTGCGGAGGCGTTTCCATCCTCAGAGGATTATCCGGCGAAGAGTATTCGGATTACTCCGGTTGTTTGTGGCATTGAAGCCAGTCGCGGTCACGGAAATATTACTTAATTTTTCACGGTGACACTTTTGTGTCGAGTCGACGTGCACTCGGTGAAAAATGCAGCGCCGGTTGCAAAACCGTACGCGATAAACAAAAGGGAACATCGCGAGGAAGCTAAGACCACGCTGGCTGTTCGTTTTAATTACTCTTTCTTTATATATGTATGTATTTATTTGTATATATATATTTTTGCTGAAAAAGAAGGAGCCTGTTAATATTAACTGTTAGCGAAGGGTCATTTCTTCGAAAGTTAATACTTTCGCTCGTTACACCTAATTATCGCATTCGGGGACAATGGATCCGGGGTTTCAGTGCCCTTCGCAGCTCAACAATTCCTCGGAACGGAATTGGCGTCGTTTTATGCCAGCTGCATTCACAAAATTACACTCTCCCTCAGCCCGTTGAGAACTTCGACTCGCACGAAGATTCCGCTTAATTAGTTCGGTCGCTGCTGCTTATGAATCGCCTGCGTCGTAAATTGTTCCGCACGGCGATCGTGGTATCGATTTTACCATGCGTGTGCTTACCAGCATGAAATGGACACTGTGAAGTAAGTCGGAATTTTCAGAAGAAATTTACGAAGCTCTGGAATTATCGAAGATGAACGAAGCATAAAAATGTAGCTTACTGAAATCCTTTCTTGAAGCAACAGCTTACGGTTATTTGTTGCTGGCAGAAATAATAACAATACCGAGAAGAAACGTTCTGAAACTGTACTTTAATTTTCTGAGGAAAATCACGTGATAAGATAATTCTTTGAGAGAAAGAATTTTGTTAACTATTGCATAAAAACTGTTTGTATAGTATTGTAAATAACTTAGTATCACAGAGATTAGTAAGAGAAATTTATTGTTGGTCAGACAAATGTGAAAAATCTCTTTGAAATTGCAGGAATAGCGAAGATAAAAGATAATTTTTTGAGGGAAAGAATTTTGTTAACTATTGCGTAAAAACAGTTTGTATAATATCGTAAATGACTTAGTATCACGGAGATCAGTAAGAGAAATTTATTGTTGGTCAGACAAATGTGAAAAATCTCTCTGAAATTACAGGAACAGCAAAGATAAGGAAACTAGTGGAATAGGACGGTCTCTGGTCAGGCAGATCACGTAAACCTCTGTCGCGTTATAATTAGAAACTGCACGTGTGCAGGTCATATTTATATAGTCATGAAAATTTATATACATCGCTAAAATTTACTTTGGCAACGTGTTAATTAAAATCTTGACAAACATGAGGGAAAATTTTGTAATAAATATTTTCTGTTAACAATTTCTCGTGTCCACTAAATCGACTGCGGAAACACTAGAATTTTCTTTTGTACTTTTCACATAATTGTGATTAGTTGGGAAACTATATATGTCAGAGAAAAAGACTACATGTTAAGAAACATGTTGTAAAAATAATTTTGCAAGAAGTATTTACTTTCATCATCATCATGACCAAGTAGAAAATATTAAAAGTCACATATTCAGAATTTTTAAGAAGAATGTTTTCATCCCTACTTTTCCTTTTTCGTCTAGAAGAAAAATTGTCGAATCTGCCATAACCTAGATTTTTACGAAATACTAAATTTGTTGGAATGGCTGGTTCGAATGATTGGTCTAAAAAATTTTATTTTACTGTTCATGAAATTAAACGGTACCTCCACTGGAAATAATCAAACGAGTTCCTTGATTTAACCACATGTTACAATAAAAATCACGCAACCAATAAGTCGATTCCACAATTAAATTCGTTCGAAGCATCGTAAATCAGCCACACTTAACGTTTGGTAGGTTTAGTGTTAATCTTTCAATTGAAGGAACTGGAAGAACTTCTCCGGTGAAACTTCTAAGTAGTATAAATGGCTATCAAGCGAAACCAGCGTTACCAGAGGACGAGTTCGACAGTTCGATTGTGATCATTAATTGCGCCTGACGCCGGCCAACTTCGAACTTCAGACATTTCGGTTTTTCGAATGTTAAAGGACAAGTTTCGTTCACGTATTCCCTAAGGTAGCCAGGTCGTTACCGTAGCCGAGAGCGGAATGCCATAAATGAACAGCTCTCATCCAGCATTCCCAGCGTAACGCTTCTTCACTGTCGAACTCGTCGCATGAACTCCGCGCCTTGTCCTCCCTTCGAAGCTCGTGAAAACTTTCAAGAAAGTTCTAATGCGTGCAATACTTCGTAGAAACAACGGCGGATATCTTCGAGACCGCTGTAGCTCCGTATGGAAAATTTTTGCGCGTGAGAAAAATGCCTTGCACAATGGGAAAGTTCGCGGATATACGGTAAACTTTCCGTTCTGATGACTTTCTCCCTTTCTGAGCGACCACTTTCAACGTATTATTCACCGCGGCTGTCGTAGTTTATCAAGTAAATCACTGCAGTATCAAATTTTGTTGGAAACTGGCTGAAAATCAACGAGAAAGTTTAATACGTGTGATAACTATGGAATTTCGTTATCATTTGCAAATTAGTTACGACAGCGAAAAAATACGAAGAAAATTGTCTAGTTACAAACGAGTTGTGTTACACGCTTGTAATCGTGTTTTCAATCAATTTCCCCAAATTTTACAACGTGTCAAAATTATAATTTTGTAACTTGTCTGAATTATCGTTTACTCGTACTACTGAAGTGACTAATAGTAGAAATTCTTAAAATGTATTTCCCCAATCTGAATGTTTAATAATTATATTTAAAAATAACTAGTACTTGTTACATACTAAAAAAGCAATATTTAATTAGTTTATTCTTCATGCAGTTCTGATTATAATATTTACTCCATTGTGTATATTTATTTAATAATGTTTTATGGAAGCATCTTTATAAGCTCATTAATTTTAAAATAATAAGACAGTAAATATCTAGTAATCGATTACTATGATAGTCTATACTCTACAAAACTTTTAGTAATGTAATAAAAATTACAAAAATGTTTGTAATGGTGAAAGTACAATGAATCGTATCTTTGGAGTTGATTTTATCATGAACAATAATATATTATGGTATATTACCGTTCAAATGGAACGAAAATCGATTAAAATGGTAAAATGTGATGCACAAAACTCAAATTTAATTTAGCATACAGTTTGTCTGACTAGTGGTACGGCTGCACTACTAATACAATCAAGAACACATCAAAGTTCCCTAACTGATCGATATTTAAGTTGGCAGACTGAACAAAAATGGATTAGAAAATTGTAAATCGATGCACACAACATGGCCTGCGATTCATTTGAAACTGTATGAAAACTATTGCGAATTGCGCTCTTCTATGAAACTATAAATTAACTGGAGGCAAATAAGTATCGATCATTCTGGCTATCGAACTATCAACCCGGCGTGAATTCTCGCCACGCTTCGATGATTAAAATTCTGCAGAAATATTTACAGTATCGCTCGGAATGCATCACTATCTCTCTCTCTACCTCGATCTCTCCCGTTCTTTCTCTCTCCCCGTCTCTCTTCTACGCTCTCTCGACGCACAAGTAATGGATATTTAATCACACTTCCTGCGCCCAGATAAAACATGCACACGCAGAACTTCCGTGGCCACGTGCGTGCGAATTTCACTGGAGATTGAACTAAACCATTTAACAAATTACTACCACATTTTAATTAACACGCGCCAGGCGTTTTTCGTTATCGTAGCTGCGAGTTCTCCGCGGTTCGACCGTGATACAAATTACAGGAGAACACTGTTCGGGCTTGTTCAGCTATCGTTTCAACGACGGGAAAAAACTGTGGAACGTGATAGAAGAAGAATGAAACGAGACGGCTGCACCTACCACCTCGTCTTGCAACGAACCCGCCCCACCTCCGCGTAATATGAGAGAACGGATTTTTAATTAAACGCGTTGTACACAGAAACTGAAGCGAAGTATACACTGTGACACTGAGCATTAAGATTACCTGTCTGTGCGATATTACCGCTTCGAGTTGAAGGAACAGTTATGCGAATTAAAGCTCGGTTGTATTTACCGAAAAACTTGATCCTCTAATAATTTCTGGAATATTTCGTCTTAATATTCACGTCCACAGAAAGAACGTAAGAATGAACATCTCTCATTTGAAACAAGGAACTCTTACATTTTTAAATACATTTTAAACAAAACTTAAATTAACAATCATTCAAACTTAATTTCAAATCAAATTCAATTTTATTAGCAGAACTGTGTTATGTATGCAATTAGTATTTATTTACACATTAGAGAGTGTTATAAAAAAATGTTTAACTGTTAGGATAAAAAAGTTGCTAAAAATCGAACTAAAATGGTGACCATCTACTGTCTAGATTGCATCGATGAGCCACATTTATGTTTAAAGTATTTTAACACATTTCACCGTTAGATACAACATTTCTACTAATTTTTCTATTGATGTTATAATAAAAATTTTTAATTTTTCAATGAGCCACGTTTTTATTTTAATGTGTCTTCTATTTATCAATTATATTCAAAATGCAGTAACCGTCAGTTTACATTCAACTTTTACAATTGACTTTTTAATCTTGATTTAACTTTTACAATGACCACCGTGGCTGATCAAAGAGTTAATTGGCAAAGAACCTTAAATGTTACATTAAGTCAGAATAATTTATTTAATGTAATAACTATCGAAAGGGTAAGATGCATTGCAGTATCAATGAATGTTCTGTTACATTATAATACAATAACTCCAAATTTACTATTGCAAACGATCGACACTAGCAACAATTTTTTTAATAGCACAATGTCCGAATATTAATAAGAGTCACTTATGTGCAGCTCACTGTAGGTGAGCAGGAACCAACATGTTACCTTGTTCAAACGTATTCGTCGACTTTCCAAGACATTCTTTCAAATATTCGACCGTCTATCTTCAACTATCTCCGAAGACATACATGTCCAATACGTTCTTGTGAACTTCGTTGGAAGTTCCAGGAGAATCGACCGACGCTATAACGCGGGCATCCTTTCTCGGTTTCATATCCCAGCAAATTGATTCTGAAGACGTAAAAAATGCACCTTGCATGTATATCGATGGATGTCGGAACCCGTATATTGACTGTCGCATATTGACGTTTGTCTGCTGATCAAACAGCTGGCAACGTCAATGGTTAAACGGACAATGTCAGTGTTTGCAACAAGTAGAAATATCGAGTACTGATCAGCCATCGGGCCAAAGTGTGCTCGTCTCTGCGCGTATGCCTCGATGCGTTCACATTGATCATCTCTATAATGAAGCCTCATATGGAAATACGTGTTTGCTTTCTGTGTCATGCTAGCATCTATACCTGATTGACTAGTTCGCGTACATTTTTCCAGAGCAGAATTATCATTCCGGCGATAATGAGAAACCGCCGATGCGGTGTTTAACAAATCAAGTTGATTTCATGTGTGCAGAGTTTTGTTAGCTGCCGTCGTTATCAGTATACAGCAGATTTTATGTACTTATGGCAAAAGTAACTAGACGCACCTTGTAATAGTAAAAACATAAAAAATATTTAAAAAATTTTTGCGTTAAATCTATGAACACATTAAAAATTAAATGAAATTTTAATTTCGCTACGATTATTTGCAATTTAGCTGAAAAAATTTTATTTACGGTTGAACGCGGTGAGATTTAACACTTTGCACTCGAGAAGTGACTCTCACTCACCACATTATTCGATGCTGCAACTCTAAAGGTGACTCTCGCTCACTAGAACGTTATCTCGTTTCTTCGCTTGAATTTATTTAATTTGCTTAAATCAACACAGATTTGCATTATCTGCTTCATTTCACGCTGACAAGTGTTATTTACGTAACAAATCACTCGGTTAGATAATTAGTCCCTTGCGGAGACTGTTGTTTGACCATTTATTGATCTGTTATATTTGTCCGATTGATTATTGATACTCGCTACTTGACATAATAACCTCGGGCACGGCCAAATTATTTTGGGTAACCAATTACCGAAACACAGTAACGGGCGAGCTAATCTCTTGCCTACGTTACCTGTCCACATAATTACTGACCTATACTATTTGGCTGATTAATCACCGACAAATACTACCTGATGATTCAATCACAAAAACAAACCAATTCGCCTGTCCATCCAATTTGGTCATTTAGGTATGAAGGTATAATAAATGAACAGTTACCGATACGTGCTGCTTGTACCGTGCATGGTTGACCTGTACTACTTGTCAAATTATTCTTCCATTAATACTCTCAGACTAGTCACCATTGAATTTTATATTTCAATCTCGTCTTAGATAATCGTTGACTTGTACTACTAGTTTACGAAATACTGATCACTGGAAACAAATATAAATATGTACATGCAGTCGTCGATCAAACTCGTGAATTTATATTCAAAAAGACATTCTTCTTATGCATATGATTGATAATTATTTTAACACTGTTGCTAATCAAGTATTTGCAAGTTTAAAACATTAACGTAGTTCTATTGTAATTTCATAATTCATTATTTCAATGTTCATTGGTCATATTGTGCAAGGAACAATAATTTTAGAATATTAATACTTCGTTAAATAATGAAGAAGAACTTTATGTAACTGAATGTTAATTTTACAATTATTTGTTTACTCATTTTACGTTTCTCACTTTATACAAGTGACTATAATTATTCCACCATGCAGGGTGGGTTCCTTGTCTGCCAAAATACTGACCCCATCACTGTCGTCTAGTGGTTACTTGTGTTTCGTGTCAGGCTGGGACTGTCACATCCCAATTAGAGTGCACTTCTGATATCAGATGGTGTTTCCAATCCCGTAGGAGATCACTGTTTTATCGCTAAATTGTCTAGGGAGATTCGAGCGATAAGCTCTTCGGAATTCAATTTCCTTCAGAAGGATATCATAAACGCAGGACCAGCCTTCACGTTGCCAGTTTACTGTGATACGGTTTGCAGTCGTGATCGAGATACATTACACGGAATCCCACGCAGCGTCGAGCTGTAATTATTATTTCCTATTTTCCGGAATGTTTGCGATCACCCCTTCCGTTTGGAACGCGATCGTTAAACGGAGCGTGCTTCAATCAAATTTTTCCGGAATGTTACAATCTTAATGAGAGTATCACTTATCCCGAAGCATCCTATCTAATCGCGGTTCTCGTAATGCGAGGAGCAGTTCCAATGATTCATTTTTAATTCATGCTATACAAGGCCAGGTGTAATTTCTTTCAGACACGTACCTAAATAACGGTATTCTACAATACAATTTTGACAATTATGGAAGGAAACATTTTCAGTGGTTTATTTTTATTCTCTGGAAGGTTGCAACCACAAAAAGTGATAATTATTGCTTTTAGAATTCGTATCGAAAATAAAATACTGTCGATTGCGTAAGACAATTGTTAATCGATACGTTGCTTCCAATAATTACTTTCCAATAATTGTTTTCTGGCAATTATTTAATAAAACAACTACTACACACGTAATTGTAAATATACACGAAGTCGAAGTCATTTATTTAATGAAACGAGATCTGAAAATTTAAGGTGCACCATAATCACTGAAATTTTTATTTGTAAACATATCTCATTTTTTTATAGAATCTAATTTATTTAGCATAGAAGCTAAAACGTGAATTTGTTAATGTAGATAACGTATATCTGATATATGGGTTTATTTATTAATACAATAAGAATCCTATAATAATTGTCGGATGAAACATTGTCCTACTCTACTTTCTGCCAAATTCTTAACAGTTTAATTGCCGAACTAACAACCTGAAAAATTCTACAGAATCAAAGTAATTTATATAATGAAGAAACGATTGAAAATCTAAAACGTACGACACATAGTTATCCTTCAACCTTTTTGTTTTCGTTGTGAAATTTTTTAAATCTCTGTTCACACTTCGCAACGTTTTCCCTAAAGACAGTTTGTCCTCTTAATCCGAACTTAAAAACACTCGCAGCGATTTAACTTCTATTTCTTTTCCAGGACGATGAAAAATTATGTCTTTTAAAAGTCCGAAGCAACATTAACCGACGATTGGATTGAAACAACGGGGGAAAGTTCTTTCGCCAACACAAACCATGAAAACAGACAGTGTCACGATCAGATAATACCAACCGCGTCTTCTCTCGTTTACTATGCTTCTTTGTAACGGCGAAGGACGTGTTTCCTCATTGTTGTTCACACTAGGTGAACCAGAGATACAACTTTGCGACAGAAACGGCGCTCTCAACTTCATCATAAATGAATCTCTTTGTCTGTTCGCCAAGAATAATTTGCCACGTGAAAGTTAGAACGGCAGGATTGTCAGTCTTGAGGATATATCAAAGAGCAAGAATTACTCGCACTTTCTCAGCGAATCACGTCACGATTCCAAGAAGGCAAACAAGCCACCGCATAATCGCCCACACGACGACGTCGATACAGATTCCCGCTGTTTTTACGAGATTCGAATACAAAATCAGCGAGTGGTACGTGGCCGCGGCCGTGTTTTCGATTTCAGAAGTTCCACAGAGAAAAAGCCGGGTCTCTTTTGATCTTGTTTTGCCGCAACAGGAATACTAATTCCGAAACGGGGAGCCGTTTTTGTGCTCGAAACTGCTACAAAAGCTCCGCGCGTCTTCAATCGAATTACCCAATTCAACGGAGGGTATTTTAATTCACTTCTGCGAGAAGAACGTTTTCGAGATTCTTTTCAAGAAAAGATGATTAAACCGAACGCGTTTCTGCTACGTTCTTTTCAGTGACGAAACACGTTAATCTGCACGAGAATTAATATTGACTTCTACAGACAGAAAAAAGTTTGAATAATCTGCAAGTTAAGTAGAATGAGAGGGTTTTTGGGCAGACAAGTAGCCAAAATTTCTTTCTGCATTCGCGAAAATGAATTTCTATATTTACGCAGGGAACTACAAAAATATTTTACTATAGTATAATTGTTTTCTCACAGTGCACGGAATAATTCTATTTACTCGTAAATGAAATGAGAGAATAAATGCTGGAACAGATCGCCAAATTTTGTATTGAGTTTGCAACAGTCAAATTGGATATACCTGAGTGGTATAAGACTGTATGTGGTCGGACATGCAGTTACGATTCTTTGTTGGAAGCTTGACGATGAATTTTTATATCTGCAAGTAGAATGAGTATGTATTTAGTCAGTCAGGCAGTACAACTTTGTTACCACTGTACCAAAACTTTCGATAGTTATCTTTTTCTTTTATAATAATTATGTTTTAACAAACAAGAATTGTGCTATTGAATATTACATTCGTTTTTACTATTAGAAGGAAACTTTTCCTACGATATCACACAATTTTATTTGCTGCAAGACTTACCCTTGGAAAGTAAGCGAGCATGGTAGATAAGGGAGGATCGATACTGTATCGGTACACCGGGGGTGCAGAGCTCGGAAAAGCTTCCTGTTATATCGTGGTAGCTCGATATCGCCTGTCGGTAAAGCCGTAACGTACTGCAAGCTCGAGTCGATAAGTTTTCCTCGTGAACCGACACCGACTATAAGGTGAACGTGCTGGAAGAAAATTCTATTGATAAATACGTTGGCTATCGATAACTGCAACCCCTCTTATATCAAGATCCAATAAATGCTAAGATAATGCATGTATCCAACAATCCATAACATCAAATAATATCTAACACAGAAATTTCTAACTTTACAACAGTAAACATTTGTATTAAAATTTATGACAAATAAACCATTCTTTCTTCACACTGGTCACACTTTAATTTAATTTCGTGCCTTTGTTCTAATTTGTATATACAGGAAATAAAATTTTTAACAAAACTATAATTTTTAAATTTTGCATGTTTGGTTAAATCGTTTTCTGAGGGACATTAGATGGATTTCATAATTTCCATAATTTTAGCCTCCCTTTTAAATTCCTTTCGTGTCCCTCCTTTTTCCGGGGACATTTTTCTACCCCAGATCTTCTATCAGAATCGTATTATTCAACCGGTAGAAGAACGCTAATTGCTCTAAAAAGTTGTAGCCAAAAATTCCAACAAATAAAGGAGAGTAAAAGCGCTCGGGGGTAATGAAAGCGATAATGCCAGGAAATTAATTTCGCCTACTCGAAAATTGCAGCTCACCGGCAACGTACGAAACGTTTAATAAACCGCACAAGTGGAACGCTGCATTATTCAACGGCTGTCCACAGTCTGAGAAATTCCATATCCCACTACTGCCAGCACTTAATAATTCAAGCCTTGCATTTAACGTTGACCCATCGGCCAACAACCATAAAAATTTCATGCAACCTGAATGGTTGATTAGAATAAAAATTAAATAGTTAGGATTCATCACGGTGACGTTTATCCACAGAATTCATTCGCTCCCAACAACTATCGTCACAGCTCAACAAATTTTTCATCCTGTTCTTGATTCAATAACATATTCATTCAAAACAACAATTAATTCCAGCAAGTAAAATCTCCTATATTGCGAACATTTGAAACGTTTATTTTCTACAATAATTTATAAAATTTTATGGACTCTCTCGCTGATATATCTTAGGAAATATTTAAAATATATTGGTTACTGTTAAAAAATAAAATAAAGTAGAAGAGAGCCTTCAAATTTCTGTTTGAACATTTAAGTGAGCAAATAATCTTCCACCTCTGCAGCTAATAAAAAATATTTATTTATTAGCTCCGTGTATCGACAAATTATGGTCTCTCCTGGCAATTATGCTCGAGCCTTTTCGACTTTGAGAATTGACTTTCGCAGCCGGACAAGCATCGAGTCACCATTCTCCAATATCGCGCTGAAAAATTGCAAATTGATCACAAAGAGCCCCGCCATTGAAGCTAATTGCGAGTTCATGTCAGTCCGGTGCTTCTTGGCCTGCAAAATTAAAAGTTCCATCGAGGCGTGTGTCAATCGAGAACAGTTTTCCCCGTTGGCCTTCAGCAGGGCCGGCCATTTTGCGGTGTTCATGGAAATTCCGTTTCGTCGTGGCGGGCACATAAATGTTGTTCCACGGTTTTACGGTTTCCATTTGTCGGCCGGTACGCGCACTTACCAGGGCAACGTTCGCGATCTGATATCGCCGGTGCCGACACAGGCTGGCATACGAATTGTTGAAATTTTCACGCTACAGAAATTATGCGTGCCGGCAGCCGCCGAACGAGCGGCGCAACCTACGACGCCGTGAGTGCACCCTCTTAAAAAAAAAATACTAAGTGCACGCGATTGCCCGCTGCAACAACGGGACGTCGTGTAACGAGCGCAATGGCGGCCGGCCCACGCGCGCGTTTTAAGCATCGCTCGTAAAAGTATTAATAAAACTCGTTACCGTCTTGAATGCCGACAGCATCGCATCGGCGAGATTACCCAGAGTTCAACGCGGCATTTGTTATCCACATTCGTCACCGACGCATTAACACATTCGCTCCCAAGCGCCGCTTTGTGCGCAAGAATTTGCATCGCGTACAGCGTATTTTCGTTTCACGGTATTTCTTGTTTTAGCAGAATACAGCAAATCGTCGAATCGAGTAGACATTTTTATTTCCAGTGGAAATTAAAACACGTTAATTTTAATTGCGACAAATTGGAGCAAGTGGAACGAGAATGTGTTAAGTCAGACTGATTATCACTGGACACGAGTAGTACTTGTTATTCAATTGTTATTCAATGTTTAAAAATAATCAGGTATGAATGGTCCATTGTAGGTAGAAATAAATAACATATCCTCGTAAATAATAAATATAAATGTAAGATAAAATAAAGTCAATTTCGTTTACTACCGATAAACGCAGCGTATTTGTGTTTTATCTTACGCGAGTTGCAGTTAGAGCATTTTTTCCGAGTTTGTGTTTCGAGTGTAGCAATTTGGCAGTCTCACCTCGTAAACTTGAGTTACAACAGCGAAAAATATTATCGTTTGCCATTGTGGTGGCCGCACAAGGCTGTAAACTTGCGAGCAGCTGGTCAATGGACCGTCGACGAGCCTTCGTTATCGGGGAAAACGAATTTCCCGGCGAGATGCGAATTTTTTCCGCAGAGGACATTATTGCGAGCGTTGAACGCGACGATTTGTCACGACTCTCTTCTGGACAGACGATCTGAAAACATCATTTTTCATAACGGGAAGCCACGAGGGGCGGGCGGTAATGGTAAAATCGAATGGCAACTATAGTTCGCGAACGGTGCGCGGAACAAAGGGAACAATGATTTGCGATCGAAACAGTGTAATCTCCTTTTTTCCTTTTCTGTTTTTGCTGTTGTCGCGCGGGAACGGAAAATTTCTGCGCAGTCATCAGTCATCATGAACGATAATTTCAGAGGCTGCTCTGCGGCCGACAACCGTAAATAATCGTTTTACGTTGGACGATGTGACCGGTCGGCCCATCTCGAGTCCATTCTTTAGGAAAGGTTTAATTAAAATCTTAAAGGAGCTATTAAGCGAAGGACACTCGGAACTCTCGTTGCAGTTCTGGATCTACGTTTAGAATCGCGCTGACTCGAAAAGAATTCAAAGTTCAAGCCGCGTGAACTTGCACGAATGAGGGAACTTCCGCCGCGCGAAATCAAGAAATCTTCCGCGGTTACTCCGCGATAATAAGAAAAATAATTGAGCAATTAGGAGCACGGAGCTGATCGCCGAGCAGACTTCGTACATCTGATAACGGAAAGTTCGCGTTATTACCGTGACGGTTTCTATTTCAGAAGCTATTTTGTCTTCGTCGATTGTAACTTTCTACAATTTCCACAGGGGAACTGTCTTAGACTTTCGCACAGCGTTAGTGACGACGTGATTCTTTAAAAGTCTTCGTCCACAAATATAACTCGAAATAACATCGATTTGTATTTTATACCTTCATTTACCTTATTTCTTCTGAAATAATTAAATGCGCCTGCTATTCGATTTCTATCATACATTTATTTTTCATTTTTTATTTTCTGCAAATATGTAAATCGCATATTCATATTTAGTTTTTATTACATTTGTTTCTGTAATTATATCTTGCTGTGATTTTTTAAAGAATATTATTTTCATATTATAATATACTTATTGTTGAATCATATTTCCAACCTTCACTGTGCAAAACAACATACTCATTCTGTGTAAAGAATATTTGATTGGTCCCATGATACAAAAGACTTGAATCATTGTTTACTTCAGAAAAGCTCGAAGTAGATCGATACCTATCGTGGTCAGACAATCGAGGATTCCGTTCTGGCATTGACATGTTTAATTTTTAAATAATAAGCACTCCGTTATAAAATTGACAGCCTGTATGGTAACGACAAATAGAACACGAAATTTATGAAATAATAAAACTTGTATCACGAAAGTGGAATTGATCGAGATAGAGTCAGACGAGCTCTAAAAATGACTTAGTAGTTCTTCTACAAAACTGGTCGTTACATACCCTTGGAACATTGTGCACGGAGGTTAAAACTGTTGGAAATTTCAGGGAAAATTTTAACTCTTTGGGATAAATTAAGTAGAAATGTACACGCTACACGCGCCACGAATTTCCAAAGGAAATTCCCAGAAAATATATTAACACCGTTTAAAACGCCTGCGAAATGACGTTCAACAGCTCACGGTACTTGACCGGAGCAAGGGAAATGACAGAGACATGAAAACCGTGAATTTCCTGTTTTGCTACTGATTATCCCTGGAGCGAACCGCTTCAAATATCTCATAAATGTAGGAATAAGCGTTCCCTAGAATCTCGTGTACTCGTGGTACGGCTTCTGGCCGAATGGCCGATGGTGTATACAGACCTAATTTCGTACAGCCGATAGAATCGTGCAAGAGACATGAGCTGTGACCACAGGCAGTATGCATTAATGACAGGAAAAATAAAATAGTCAATCTTTTGAATTCGCTTTGGGTATACTCCACAGGAAAATTCAATTGGAATACATAATACCAGAACAATTACAAAAAAACCTAGCATTATTAATTCAGATCCAGTTTAAGTAGAATAAGTCTAAATATAGATCGTCAGCTGCAAATGGATCTTGGAAATGTAAGTAGAACGAATATTTAAAATGATAAAAATATTTACTAACTTTTTGAAACGTATAAGTAGAATCAGACTGTCTGTGATCAGACGAATGTAAATAAATTTATCTTCAGAAGACAGATACACAATTTTTCATTTTACAGTAAGGTCAGATCATAGGATAGGGTAAATTCCTATTTACACGTAAAGGAAATAACACATTTGGAAGATACACCGTAACTGTGAAGATAGACGTCTAATGGAAATGGACGTACGTGCTCCTCAAGTAAACGAAAGCTGAGATAATATTTGTTGTTAGCACACGAACCAAGCTCAGATGTATAAGGTAGCTGGAGCTAGGGTTATTTTCAGCGATGTTAATATGCGCGCTGAAGTGGAATGAATATGAAAATCCATTGTCAATTGGTACCACTTGGAATGCCATCTTGGAAACGAAAGAACGAGTTTATATATCGATTCAATAAATAATCTATCAGATTAACGAATAATTAAAATCTATGAATAATTAAAATTGCTATGTTAATATGCCAAGGATCGGTCAAAGTAGAATTCTCAAGCATGTCTCCGGCAACGAAGCCAAAACTGCATAAATGTAAGGAGCAACGTCAATTATTAATCAGACACGCTTATTAAAAATTCTTCAATATTCCCTACATCGTAACGAATAGAAAAAATCGATTTTCTGGTGGAATTTGGTATACTGAAACTGTTCTGCTAAAGTTCTCATTTTCCATTTTTTCACAACACTCATTCGTTTTTTGTTTCTCAACTATAACGCGTATCATGCTAAACGTAGAGGGAAATAAAATGGTCTGGTTTATGAAACGTACAGCCGAAACTCGATATTCAACTTTTCGAAGCCTTAATATATTCCATTTTTAGAAGCAGCACTCGCGAATTTATCGCATCAGGTTGACCAGCCATGTTGCATCGAACGGTCAAACTTTTCGCGGCATGCAGAACCGCACATCAAACGCAAGGTCTTTTAGCGAGAACACAATCGACCATCGCGCGCAGTGTACGCGCGTCGAAACGTAAAGTGATATTACCGGCACAAGATTCTCCTTTTTTTTTCGTTAGTTTCCTACACCTACACGCCTCTAATTAGATTAATTAGGTTTCCAATTATTTCCGACAGCGTCGAGCTTTATACAATTTAAGTAATTAGTTCAGAGCTCGACCGCGAACGCATTGTTCTCATAGTTTGTAGAGTTTAACTCTCTGGCGAATCGATAATAATTTTCATACTTTACTTAATGCTGACGCATCATTTTCACGGATACTTATGAAATATTTTTAATTACAGTGGCTGCATCAAATTTCATCATATCAAGCTGTCTGCAACTTGGCATAGCAGATTATTTAACGGCAGGAAAATATTTAGCTGAGATAGTAAATACAATGCATTCATTGTTAATTATTTAACATTCCTCTGTTCATTAAACTTCCATTCATTCAACCATCTCGTAGGTACCTTCATGTCTGGAATATTTAAATAAATATATTTCTATATAACAAATTTTATAAATATTATTCTACTTACTTCACAAACGTGACAATATTATTATTTAAAATTAAGGACGCTATTTATTAAAATTGTGTAAAATTGTTATCATAAGTTCTTAAAAAATTAGTAAAAATTATTGAGTACCGTATCAGCGACAGTTAATATAAAATCCATGCTGTTTAAGTATTAAATAAATGTAATCACCGAGATTAATCTGCTGAACGAATAAAACAAGTCTGGCTTACGGTGAGCATGGCAGTGAACGTGATGAAGCACGAAACGTAATTAACATAAATTTTTCCCAAGAATTATACGAACATCGCGAAGTAACTTTCGAGTATGCTGAAAGACTTCGAAACGTGGAAAACTACTTGCAGCATGCACTTAGATTTAACGGTTGCAATAACAGTCGAGCGTTCTGCAACTTTAGGTTGCTCAGCTAACGCGCACGACAGCGTCTCATATTCTCAATTGCGCTGAAATTGCGCCACGCGTTTTCCATGCCTCGCCGTCTCATGAATAATGGAATTTCTGCTATCGCGTACCAGGCCCCGCAACAAAATCACTTTTTCAACGCTCGAACGCTCCGATAACAACCCGAAATTAATGTCCAACACGAAAGATCGGATACCTGGCAACGTCGACAACGTCGAAACTTTGTTCTACGCTGACATAATCGTACCGGCAGACCCACACAGCCGCTGTTATTAATATATATGGGAAACGCTATACGAAAATCAGTCGCGAAATCAATCCACTTCCAACTCTACTAAAAAATTTTACCACACCGCTGTAATAATTCAACGCCTGCTTCCTAGCCCCCGAATTAATTCCCTCAATTTCTCTTTTTCAATTTTTCACTACTTCTCGATTTCTTCTTCTAAATCTAAAATAATTTCTGAACATTTTATTCGTACATTCGAGGTAAGCTAATGATGCTCTTCAAAATCTCACAAAATCAAAGTAATTTATTTAACAAAGCAACAATGGAAAACATCCTTTAACCTTTTCCTTTTCTCCAGATCTCAACTGAATTTAGTGCCACGAATATATTAATGTAGAAATTCATTTTTAAACGTGACAAACAATGCCGTCACCCATATATGGGTGACATGACAGGCAAAGTGTTAATTTGACAATATAAACCAATGAGATATAGTAAAATCTTGAATGACTGCCCAATATATATTATTTAGTAGCATCAATTAATGTGTCTGGTCATGATTCATGCATTCTACTTCTCGTATATTTGGAAACACGATTGAAAATAAATGTAAAACGATACCTCATATAAACAAATTTCTTATTGCTTTTCACCAATCATTCTGCAAGATTCCTTATTGAGTTGAGTCTGGCTATGACTTATCTATTCTACTTCGTATAAATATGTACAAATTCAATTGCAAAATAATAGCCGGTAACATGGCATAGTTTCTGTGTAAAATTACCGGACAGCAAAGTATTAAAAATAAATATCGGTACCTCGTTTCTGTCGAAAAGAAGCAGTGCAGCTTCGAACTTATTCGCAAGGGTTCTCCGGTGGTTCGTGGACAGGCCGAGGGGAAAGATAAAGAAGGAAAGACGAAACGTGCAATTACACGCGAGCTTGTGGCCCGTTCCTGGGGAAAATTGCCTCGTAAACCAGCCTTATCGCTCAAATATACCGTTCGCTGCGTAAAGGATAATATTCACTTAGGCTATCGTGCAGGTAAAAATTGAACACTTTCGTTGGCCAGGTCCACGGCGACCGGTACTCGAACCGTTCTCGAGTTTCTCGTTACACGGCACGCGGGCTGCACACACGCTCGTTTTCTTCGGAGCCAGTACCCCCTGCTGCCCTTCGCCTGTCACAGAGCTCGTTCATTACTGCCACTTAAATTTTCTCATAATTTTTATCGTTACCCCAAGTATACCAAAAGAAAGGCTCCATTACCCACCGGTAACGATCTAACAATAATGTAGCCGTAAAATGATATTGTGCTTAGAACGACAAACACGAGAGCTGCACGCTGCAGGATCGCATGAACCGGTATTCCCTTACGGTAACCCTGATACCTGATCGAAAAGATCGACAGGACGAAACAGTTGCCAATTTGAGGAAACCGAAGTTGACGTGAGATCGGAGAAACGTGTTCCTGTTACAGCTAGTGAAATGAGACTGTATCTGATCAGACAACCAGAATGCAAAAGGTGCGACCTGAAGCAAGGAAATGGGAGACGGTGAAACGTTGTGCATGTTGTGAGTTACAAATTTTCTGTGCTCAAATTTCTCAAAAGGTCTCAAGTTCGTGAAAGCTTCGACGAAACAGTAAATATATATTGTAACAATAAATCCACTGACACGGGAACATATTCAGATGGGAAAATCCGATTTTGATGAAACTTATGGGAGCTTATGGTTCTTTGAAAAATATTTGACACGTGATTTTGTTATCATTATCTCATTGACCTATGAAGGAATTTATAAATTGTATAAACGTTTAATATGCAATATGAAAATAATAATTTGACTGGCTATGATAGATTCAGTGTTAAACATTCCAGAAATAATTTTAAGTCGTCATTGTACAATTTAGAAATGTTGAAACGAATTATACAGTAACGTTGTTGCACATTGTATTGAATGTTCGAAGAAATGTGTAGAAATCATAGCGTAGAATTCAGTGTAGAATTATACACTTCTGAAGTCCATAATCACAATTTACAATTTGCAATTCACGATTAGGGCTGTTTATTGTACCTTCACTGTTTCATCGAGGCATACATAAATTTACAAAACTTAGAACGAAAGAATGGAGTTACTTTGTAAAGCACAACTTCTACAATGTTTGACTATTTTCTATTATTCCATTTACGTTATTACGTATCGTGTTCCTCTTGTCTGACAACACACAGTCTTATTTCACTGACTGTAAAGGAAAACACACCATTTCGCACATTGTATTGTGTATAATGCATACGTTACTTACAAGATTAGACAAGCGTGTCATTCTGTTTGACTAACAGTGCACACATCTCATCCCACATCGCCTGACAGAATAATGTATTGTGTGCTACTTGTTTCATCTCCAAAACAAATCAATCTACTTGTCAGGTGTGTCTCTACACGTGTCCAGATTAGCAGAGGATACACAGAATACGCAGCATGCGCGGCTCGTTCTTCTTGTCTGATTACATATCGGATCAATCCACTTGCTACTGTATAATACATCAGTGTCTTACCGTAGATATTTCTTTGATGTCTATTTGACCAGCGTTCCGGTTGTTCCAGCTGCGGTTTTACAACTTACGGCTCATAAATTTCGAGTTTCACCTGCTGAAACCGCGACGACAAATTCTTGGCAGAGACGAATAATAAAGTAGCGAAGTTGTTAGCAAAACGTATAAACTGCAACAATTACGTTTCAACGTTTCATGCGTATTTCACTGTTTTTTTTTTTTAATGTATTTTAATAACTGCATCAGCTTTGTGCTGGATTAATTGTGCGACAGAGAGGCGCAGTTTATGTTTCCAAATTTTAAACAAACATAAATATTGATTCTCGACGTGAATACAATCGGTTATATTCCATATCTCTGTTTATTTATTCATAATGCACAGGATTGTGTCCAATCAATTGTTTAACTCGTTATTGCCGGTGGCGTTTTCTCAATCACAGAGAGTTTCTAACGTGTCAAAACCGAATCATTAAAATTACAACGTTTCCATACGTGCAAGCTGAATTCTTTATAGAATTGACATGCATATAATGAATTAAAAGCTTGCACGCTGACAGGTGACAGTTACACGATATTATCGAACATTTCAAATAATGAAATTGATAATGAAATTGATAACTATATTTTGATAGGGGTATCAATTTGCTGAATGTTAATCAAAACGTGTAAAGGAATCCGGCAGTACAAACAAAAACGCATAATGCAATTACCGTGTATTTATAATTGGCACAAATATTCTATTGCGTCCCCCAGCACACTTCAAAACCATAATACATTTCTCAGAGTGTATTCACGTTTAAATCATTACAATAATATGCCAGGCTTATGACGAAGATTTTCCACAGAATTCGCTAATTATCCACGTAATTAACTGTTTTTCAAATTAACATTGGACAACATACAAGCACATAATAATTACAAATTTTAATTTCTCTACTGAGCAATGGAAACAGCAAAATAATCCCTGCAACTATAAAATAAATTTCATTGCTTTTGGCTCCTCCTTTATATTTAATAACAGCTCTTCTCTTTGGCAAAGATTTATAGAGTTTGTTTAATAGATTTTTGCTTTAATTACTTCCACTCGTTTTAAATATATTTTTTTAATTCGTCAATATTTCCAAATTGTCTGCCATTTCCATATACAGCTCGGGTAAAATTTCCCCAACAATTTTCAATAATTTTATATATAGTAATATATATATATATATATAATATAATATAATTATTACTATATAATATATATAGTAATAATTTTAAATATAGTATGTATTTTAAGTATGACATAGTATGAAAATATGTATCTCAATCAGCTTTTAACATAAAATATATGAAAATCTAAGGTGTGCTACCTTTTTGTCCCGGATTGTATATACTTTTCTCGTTCCCGAAAGAAGTGTAATACTTTAATAGTCTTGATAGTCAGGCAAGCCTCGCAACCGCGATTGCAATAAATTGATGCAGCGATTCGCGGCGGTTTTTCGGAGTTTTCTCCGCAGTAGCAGACAGAGGAAGAAAAAATCGCCGTCGGGTTCGTGGCGGCTCAGACATATCGAAGACGATTATCGGAGGGCGAGGGATTCCCGGGGAAAAAAGGTCTACGTTTTCTCGAGGAATCACGCGCGATTACACGGTGCCGTTCAGCCGGTTAACAACGCCCTTATCTTCCAGCCTCTATGGCGAAAATTTATCGGCAAAGCGCAGAGCTTCCGGCACGAGTTCCCGATGCCGCCACAGCTCGGCCGCCGCGGGCCTCTCGTAAGTAACTACGTAAAAACACGCCTAATCTATTTTCCGGGCCCGCGGCTACCGTTGGTAATGCACGCCGATTTCTATCGTATTCTCTCTGCCAGATACACCCGGCCTCACCTGGCCACACCTGACCAATGGTAACGCTTGTCATCTACCGGCACGGTCGCGTGCCTCGCGCACCTTTTGTTCGCTGTTACCCTAAACCGATGTTTGATTGTAGCCTCGGCTTCGCTTATCCATTTCCCGAGAACTGAAATAATCGCTACACATTTTTCATCGGACGTATTATTGAAATTTTAACGTCCCGTCGATTTTCGCCGGACCATCATATAGTCTTTCTATATCCGCCATGAATTACGATTCGATGACAGGTCCAGAGAAAAAACGAAACTACGATAGTTTTTTAAGATTTTTGCATTCGCACATTGTTGTACGGTAACTTTTTTAATTTATCTCGTAATGGGATATGAAACAGCATAAATAAACTTCAATTAATTCTTCACCGTTACGTTCCCTCATGATTTGGAATTTTATTTTAATAGCGAAGGGAACACAGTTTGTCGGGTTTTACTAGCGTTTATTCATTAGAACAACAATTACGCTCTATGCTCTCCGACAATGCACCGAACCAACCTCGCTCATTCGAAAAGAAAGCGCCTTATTCAAGACTTTACTCGTAGCTGGTCAGCAACTATTAAGCACGAAGACAAGCGTTAACTCTTGACCGGTCGACAATGTGTTAAACAATTACACGTTCGTATAAAATAATTAATGCATCGCGAAGAAAGGTATTTCGCGACGATAATGAAAAGCAAAGAGTGTGTATATCAGCAACCACTTGCGCTGGAATGACGTGTCACGCACGTCGCGATCGCACGTGCTCGTAAAGCAGCTGCCAGCGCAAGTGGCTAATAACGATCGCGATATGAATTGTTTTATGAAGTTTTCATACCGATTCGACAAACTGGAGGAAGTTGATGATTTACGTGTTTGAAATATTTTCGAAGATAACGAAACGATGGCTCGAACTCTGGCTGTATCTTTTCGCGTAAGTGGAACAAGACGCAAAATAGTCAGGAGAGGTTAATACAGTATTTTTAGTATTTCAATCGTTCATGCACAGAAGAATATTTTTCCGTGTAAATAAAATGTAGACGACCAGCACCCAACCAGAAACATTTAATGCACATATTTGTGCTGGAAAAAAATAGTTACCCAACTACAAAAGAATACCCTTCGATTTAACCAGAAAGAGCCTTCCAACGGACGAACAAGGAATACAAAAGCGTCATAAATATTTCTATCCGTCCGTTATGCGACGCAGATTTCCATTGAAAAATCTCTTGCTCGATTGTAAAAGCAAAGTATCTCTTCGCCAAAGTAGAATGGGTCCACCACAAAGCGGACGCGCGTCATTAAAATTCCACCGATCGGTCCATACAATTTCTGCGCGAATCAACAGTCGGAATCTTTGGTATCAATTCAAATGAGAACGTGCGACGTGGTCGGGTTGAATGAATATCTTCTCGGTTAAGTAGAACGAAGCCGTCAGCAGCCGGCCGGCGACGCGAAAATCTTACGGAGCTGCGGGAAAATGCGCGATTCGACTGTCGGGAATTTATGGTATCGGGGCAAATTCGATCGCGATATCTGATTGGCCGGGTAACGAGTAAAAAGCAGCTTGTTTCGGAACTGTGGAACACCGGGTTGACCTCGTTCCGGCGAACGGGCCCAGGCTCTCTCGCTCCTGTTACAATATCTCCCTTGATATATCTGGATATTTTTGCGCACGGTATCCCAGAGTTTTCTTGAAAGCTTTTTTTTCCGTCAATATCGCGCCCGAGTTTATGTAAGACCGGCGGCGGAACGAGGGCACCGGTATATCCGCTTTAAAATTTGAAAACCTAATTTCATCGCCCGCGAGGATTTTGACCGTCGCTACCAACGTCCCTTCCAATATCCCTTGATTCGCCAGGCCGACATTTGCATGCGCGAATCCGCACGGCTGTCGCCGGTGACGCGGGAACAGTTTCTCTGAAAGGTTATCAATGATAGTATCTACCCGCGGCCGAAGAAAAGACGCGCGCGCACAAAGATCCGTCCGGGGACTCGGCCGACATTCGTTTGCGACGGCTAATTCCTACGCCAGCCAACAGATGGACAATTTGGCTGCTGGCAGTCATATATTGCAACACTTTAACTGCCCAAGGAACAGCCTAAAAAATTCCATAAAATCAAAGTAATTCATTCGATGAAGCAACAATTAAAATTTTTAAATGTATGACACATAGTCATCCTTCAACCTTCTCGTATTCCCAGATTTCAACTAAACTTAGTGCAACGATTATATTAATATATAAATTCATTTCATGGACAAATTTTTCTGTCATCCTTATGTGGGTGACATGGCAATTAAACTGTTAAATTGAAGAAGATTTGTAATAAAGTACAGAATTTCTCAGTGCGAATATGTACGTTAAGTAGG
Organism: Agapostemon virescens; assembly: GCA_028453745.1. NCBI lineage: Eukaryota > Metazoa > Arthropoda > Insecta > Hymenoptera > Halictidae > Agapostemon > Agapostemon virescens. The sequence goes on from CM052088.1 coordinate 7,097,139, forward strand.
GGATAGAAATATTTTCAATTCCTTTGATGCTCTTATGGCCGCTGGCAGTCTCGCGCCATTTAAATGAATATTCTTCTGTGCTCGAACCACGGGATTCTTTAATGGGAATAAGTATGATAGCATGGGGGATTGAAATATTTAAAGTGCCGTGTATATTTCTCGTGCGACTATCACCGGTCTCATTATGCTTAAATGAAAAGATACTGTTCTGCGAAATTGTACAGAACTCTTTACCACAGATAAGCAGAACGGCGTAGAGCACAGAAACATTTTAAACATTCTTTATGCAGATTGCCTGGCTGCAGAGATTCTCGTTCTACTTAAACGAAAAGAATCTTCTTTGCCATTGGTCTAACTTCTGTAATGAAAACAAGTGGATTGTTCTACGCGGATATTGCTGGCATCTAGATTATTCTAGCAATCCGTCAACATTGGTTTTGCTTGCGTAGATCAATTGTCAACGTCGCGGTGATCGATAATCCGACACGTGAACCATGTATGTACACCTGTGTGCTTGATGTTATTAACCGGTCAATCGAAATTTAATCTTTGACTACAATTAGTTTGACATGCAGCAAAATTACTCTGTCACTTTCAGGATGGCGGATTATTAATTTTCGCCAGAATTTGGGCGATTCTCCCCATTCTGCGAGGAAGTCGAACCGTCTAACGTTTATTACCGTGTCGTTTCGTGTCTTATGGGGGTTACCAGACCGTCGGATAAAGTCTAATTAAACGCGACGTTACGAACGCGAACCTATTCCCTTTACGCATCTCGTAAAGGTAATCGTCTCTTTCCTGTTGCCCGTTTATTATGCGGAAAGTATCGTAAAGGAAGAAGAAAGGGGGACTATGATTTGATTGAAGGGAAAATGCTTGGAAGATCACGTGATCAAAATTTTAACGTGTTCGGTTAATTATTTTTACAGCCTGGTTTCTCAAATGTTACGATTCCTCTAGATTTCTGTAGAATACCCACGAGTCTGTGGACAATGGAAATTTAAGATGAAGCTTCACTTTTAGAAATCAACGTGGTCGGAGAATCCTACTTAGGATAGTCAGTGCTGACAAAATTACACAATAAAAAAATAAAAAATATAGAAATTCATTGTGTAAACATGTAATTATTTATTTCTGTAACAGTGATTCTGGATCACTCGAGATTTCATCTGTCAAGTCTGCAGGACTATCTGCCTGACTAATGTCGACGGTATCTACTTAAAAAGAGTATATGGTGGTTCTCGTACATCTCTGTTCAATTCATTGATTTAATTCCCCATATGGAAATAATTGGGGAGTACAAAGAACCTGTCTTGAACTGGAAAATAATATGTCTGACCAATGTCAAATATTACTACTTAAAACAAGTGATAATTACACAATTTCAGGCCCTGCCCACTGTTTTAATTACGTATTTATAAGAAAACCATTATAGATTATGAAAAACCTCTCGTAAATTTAGATGTTCATACGTCTGACCAATTTCGAATATTTCTCCTTCGAATTCAAGTTATCCGAGACAGGTTTTTCTACCTTGCATCCATCTTTCTCAACTAGTACCGTAAATTTTCGAGATTTTAAACAATTTTAGAACGCAGCCTACGTCGACGTAGGAGACAGACAATTAGAGGCGGATGCTAAACGGCCCCTTGCAACATGCACAAGATAGAAATACTTAAATCACTTTTGAAAACGGAATTGCTTTCCGAGAAAACGTCAGTCTTGATTTTCTTCTAGGTTGTTCCTCCCGTTGTAGGACACTCTGAGTAATGGTTCAACTTAGGACATATTAATCATATTAGATTTCTCGGTTCCCAAACTGGTTATGAAGAGGGAAGATAAGTTCATTGATGACTGGGCATACTCAGGAAGATTAATTCATTTGAGGTGACTTTCCAATATCTGGAAAATTATCTGTCTCCCCTGTGTCCTAGTTACTTACTGTACTAGCACAGACGTTCTCAAAAAGGATCAGAACCCGTGAAAAATGGGATCTCGATGTTCCCACGCAGTGGATGATTTTCTTACTTTCCAATGTAACGCCATTTTCCCATTCCACGGTGTTTCACATTCGTGGCAGCTATGTTTCCACTTTCGAATTGGTATAACGTGATATTGAAGAAAAGCTTTCACTTCGTTAGACAGCCTCCTTCGACTCAATCAATATATTTCTACAGAGATGACATTAATATAAATACAAACGCACACAAGCCAATTTTTTCAAGTTTTGAATGACACACAATTTTTAAACACAATCCAGCATTCTACTCCGTTGAATGATTTCAATCGATTTCAACGTACAATTCTACTTAATCGCTGAAAGTTATAAAAGACTTGCATCACTTTCAAAATAAACGATCCATATATCAGTATTAACCCTTTTAAATTTTTCCCCATTTTTTGGCGATTTTTGACAGGGGGGGTGCGGTACGTCCCTTCAATGTTTGGTAATATTTGGCAATCTTTGAAGGCGTCCCCCGACCAAACTATTAGAGCTATCCACATGATTCCACAGGCAAAATCTTCCCCAGACCTTCCTCTTTAAATATGTTACTCAATATCGAAGCTAGCATTTCAGGGAACTTCAGGAAGCTTCGTTTTATCAACCCCATTTTACCCAGTTGCGCCATTGATCGTCCCGAAATTTCAAAGTCGCGCCACGGCTGCAATTCGATTCCGATCGACCTGAA
>CM052088.1:7100228-7129923 GCA_028453745.1 Agapostemon virescens
GAAGGGGGTTACCTTCAATATTTAGCGATTTTGTGGCAATATTTGGCAAATCTTTGATGTCGTGCCCCGGCCAAACTATTAGAGCTATCAACATGATTCCACCGGCAAAATCTTCCCCAGACCTTCTACTTTAAATATGTTACTCAATATCGAAGCTATCATTTCAGGGAAATCCAGGAAGCTTCGTTTTATCAACCCCATTTTACCCAGTTTCGCGATTTACACGCCCTGAAACTTCAAAGTCGCGCCACGGCCGCAATACGTTTCCAATGGTCCCGGGGATTGAAATACCCGGTTCCTATGCGTCCAGCTACTTGTAGCCAGACTTAGAAAGGAATCTGGGAAACTAAGTTTTTCCACCGATATCTATCCCTCTCAGAAAGGGATCGTTTGGGGTTTGGCGAATTTCAAGAAAATCGCGTCGAAGATTTACGACAGTCAGCAAACGATTAAATGTCTGATAGCTTCTCGCTTTAGAATTGTAAGTGTGGTATAATGAAATTGAACACGTGTAGAGGGAATTATTTTTTTAAAGGACTCCGCGATGTTGTTTAATACCTCGCTGACTGGATGATGGAAAAAATGTGTTGGGATTAAGTAATTTTCGTGGATGCCGATCGGACAGATCTGAAAATCCGAGAAAGAGACGCTTCTACGGCAGAGAATCGCGTGTTTGTTGGTACGATTTCTCTAATATATCTCGTATGCCTGGGCTACCGGCAGATAGCCGTAGTTGTCGAGGCTGTCAACCCCGAGCAGCCAGTAATCGAGTTCCATTCCATTTGCTTCCTGACGGTTTTCGACACCTTCCCCTTCGGTCGCTGGTAGCTCTGCCAGTGATTATCCTTCGTTCCGAGAACGACGTGGCCAACTGTGGCATCGAAATTAAATGTCGCCGGTTGCGTCCGACGAATAATATTTTTCTCCTCCTCCCTGTCGACGGTGAAGATCGCCGTGCGAACTCTGCCAAAAAATTTTTAATATCATCCACGACAAGTGCTCGCGATTGATTCGATTCGTAGTCCAGAAATTGTGTCAGAAACTCAGCTGTTGCGAACAAATTATTCGACAGATTTTTATGAATCTCTTTATCGTTTCGATAATTCCAATAGTATTAAAGTAAAATTTAGTGTAGATCAATGAGAACTTTATTTTATTAAATTTAGCATTGAAAATCGTGATTTTATAAATTCTTTTACTAATGTTTTAGTAATATCTACACGCGTGTTTGACGAATTAAGACTTGCTCTACTTGAAATGCATTTTGTTAGAAAGTTGCTTTTAACTGTTTTCTGATCGCTTTAGTAAAGTGAAATTTTCGAGACTAGAAGACATGCTTTCGTTTTCGAAGGTAAAACAGCTTTGAGTTCAAAGGGTTAATAAACTCATAACAATTTCTCCGCGTCGCTAATAACCTAGTTGTAATAACTGTTACTAAAAAACAAAGATATAAACATTTTTGTTAATGTTGCCATTCACCGCTCGTCAAAATTCCTGACCACCGCAGTAGTACAAATCAACGCATAGCACAATAGGTGGTAATTTCTGCGGAATGCAGAAATTGTTACTCTAGTCATTAGCGAATCGTCGAGGAAGCAGTATCGGTTCCCGGACAGAAACTTGGATATTGAAGAGCCTGTCCGGAGACGTCCATGGATTTAGTTGGCAAAGCTTTAGCAGCCATCGAATATCGATACGGCTGCGATTAATTCCCATTAGGAAGTTGCCCCTTGCAGACGTCGCTGAGATTTCTTGGAAGTTTCCTGCAAACCGCCGGATGAGGAATCCGTTTGTCGCCGGTGGATGGCAACGACTACTTGCAGCTATCATCACCTTCGATCCACGGTGTCGTCGCAATGAAAGTAACGACACCGGGCCTAAAGATTGCATTTATCGTGTATAGACACGATTCCTCGAGATTCCTTTACCTCTTTCCACTAGCTTCGAGCCGAGCAACGAAAACAGTCGGTGCTGGCATGACTATGATCAAAGTAGATATATCAATACTAATGCGATGATAAAACATTTTCAATTTCTACCATTTCTTCATCAGACTTTTCTCCACACAGTTGTGACATTCGTTTTACTAATTCAATTTGAATCATGAATTCATGTCTCCTCGGCCATAGCACATTAATATGGGAAAAGCGTACGTAAACACCTATATACTCAATAATTAACACTAAAACTAGCAAACATTAAATTTGACTAGTGTATATCGTCTTATATTTACACTATTATCAACAAATTCACATTAATATTGGTGACAATATCTTTTGCTTTGGTTCCTGTGGGTTGTCTGGCCACTTCAAGAATGATCTACTCGTAGTTTGAAAGTTTCTTTTTTTTTTTAAAATGTGTGCTATAAATAAAATGAAGCTGTAAGCTCCCATAAGTTTCATCAAAATCGGATTTTCGCATCTGACTATGTTCCCTTGTTAGTTTAACCCCAGGAATCATCCCTTTCAAGTAACTCGAACATTAATGGAACATCCTGTAGTTTGATCTGTACCATTACGTTTCACGACTGTGTCGAACAGTCGAAGCTTCCTTGGAGTACTACAGGCCGCAGTAACGGAGCTAATTTTATTGCACTTATCGTGTAGAGACCTGTAGCTTTTATCGCGACAATGCTGTACTCAGTTAGGCCGTAGAGCCAATCCGCGTGGGCAAACTGTCGGTGCGAAACAAGAGGGGAAGCTCGTCGAATCGAGGGACGACAGTGTTTCCTAATGTCAATGGTTCGCGAACCACTCGCAGAAAATAATGCCGGTCGGCTCTTACTCTTCCGGGCCATCGCCGCTTACGATCTTGCCAGCCGTTGTTACGCAGTATTTATTGCGTTCCGTTTTATTAGCCTGTAAATCGTGTCGATATTGCCTACGCCCATGATCGCCCAGCTCGTTTCCTGTTTGCCAGTCTGCGACGTGCTCGCCCGGCCACCGGCGAGGAGCCGGATTCCACGATACTTTGCTAAATCACGACCCTAATCACTCAAGTGATTTCGGTTTTCGTATATCTACTTTACCGTAAATCGGTCATTAGCTCCTCGGAATTGCGGCGGGTGTTTTCTGGCTATCCGCAAATTGGAATAATCCTTGAGACCTCGACGATATCCGACGAACCATAGGAATCGTGGCTGAAGGTTCGTTCGATCGGTCCTTCGTAACTAGACTCTTTCGTCAACCGATACTCTGCTGAGCACTTTCGGAGTCGTTAGTCTTCTGCAATTCTTTTCGGATTCTTCGCTTGAGTTTGTATCCTAGATTGGAGGAGCCATTAAGTCGTCGTTGGATTTTTATCAATTTTTCTAGTGGATCATTAGCAACATAGGAGCATCGGAAGTACTTTGCAATCTTAAAAATCTTGAATCTTAAAATCTTATAAGATTCGTACTGTTTTATTGTCCTGTCATAGTTTTAGAAACGTCACATGGTATCATAGGGGTGTATTCAATGTTAGAAATTCATTTAACACCCTTAGGTTAGTCAACATCAAAATTTCCTGCATCAAGTACTGTGACGGCGCTTTACCTTCGGCGCTCGCCAACAGAGGGACAATAAAACGAGACTTTCTCGCTAGTACTTGATACGTTTTCGATTCATATATATTGTATACCGTCCTTAGCCGCCTTTCCATGTTCCAGCGTCTAAAACATGGTCTGCTACGTAACCGATGAGTCCCCTAACAGGCCCAGGACAGTATATCTATGAATCGAAGGCAGAACAGGTACTAGCGAGAAAGTCTCATCCTATTGTCCGTCTATCGGTGAGCGCAAAAGCTAGAACGTCGCTACAAGTACAAGATGTCTTCCTCCTTTCAATAATCTCAGTGCTCATACTTTTTCCTTGTTTCAAACTAAAGCTTCTCATTCGTGCCGCAGCCTGCTAATCGGTATTTAGTTTCTGCGCAATGAATAATGAAAACCGTCAGTGTTCGTGAAAAGTGTATTTGACTTAGCAAAATGTTGTATCAACTGCAAAAATTATCGCAGCAGAAATTCTTCAAGGTGCCGAGCATTATCGGGATCTCATTCTTCAGTGGAATAATGGAAAAGGAAGGGTCCATTAAAGGCCGACTAATCCGCGTTGAATTAAGGCAGCAGCGTTGCAGAATGCGAGAACGTGACGGCCAGATTTTGAAATGCAACTTTAATGACATTTAACACCCACTTCGGGGCTCTTCATCTTGAGCTAAGAGCGTTCCATGGTAGCTTAAAAATAAGGGCATTCCGCGTTATAGTCGTCGCTTGGCAGTCGGCCAATCTGACAATTAATTTCGGCGACGGACAAGGGGTAATTCCCTCCAACGTGCAACATCTGTTTCGCCCTGAAATTATGTTCAGCAACTTGGCCCGAAAGTTTCCGCGCCGGGTACCACGCAATTCTATGGCCGCACGTGTTCAAGCACGCGTATAAGTTAATCACGCGCGCGATGATATGTGTCGGTCATCTATCGATCCAGCCTCCGCCGTTGCGCGCCCCTCGCGATGGGATCATCATTGGCGGTTTGCTGTAATAGCGTTGTAAGATATAGATCGATCTAATTACAATGCGCGTCAGCCGCAGCACAATTTTCGATATAACGTAATGCGTTTCGGAACGGGCGATATTGTTGACGTTGATGCGAGCCAATTAGCGTCCGACCAATCACGAGGTATTCTACTTACATATATAATTCTATGGAATGCACGGCGTGCGACCGAATGCGACACGGTCGAGTTCAAACGGTTGTTATTGGAGCTCACGGCTCCGCTTATCACTGGCTTTCTAATTCTACGCGTCAATTTCTCACGTTGACCAGAGCCAATTAGCTACTGATCAATTACGACGTATTCTACTTACATATGTAATTCTACGGAATGAGTGACGTTCGACGAAGTGCGACGAAATTGATATTAACACTAGAACTAATAAATCAGTCATTTTGACTTGTCCTTAGTTTATTCTTTCGCAATTATTGAAGTTGTAAAAATATTTTGATCAGAAATTTTCTGATGTATTTCTTTAATGACGTACACGTTATAATAAGAATTCTATGAAGTTTTAGTAGATGCAATATCATTATTAATTACAAAGCAATGTATATCGTTGGATTTATTGTTCGGTAGTTCTAGTGTTAAATAGATTTCATTGCAGCATTCTTTATGCATGATTATACTGCAATCTTAATGCGTTTATAATATAAATGATTCAGTGCAATTTAGTAGTTTAAAACATTTAAGATAAGTTATGAATTTTGGTGCACTATTATCAATATATTCACATTGATATTGGTGACAATATATTTTGATTTGGTTCCTGTGGGTTGTCTGGCCACTTCAAGAAGGATCTACTGGTAATTTAATTATTTTATTCGTTCATCTTCCACGTTCGTACCAACTCGATTATTTAATTCAGAATAGATATAATTAAATGGAATTTATTACTTTATCATGATTCCAATAATACTGGATTTATGATCACTAGTATCAATATTGTCGTCAATGTATTCTTACGTGGCTCCTCTGAGTTGTCTGGTCACTTCAAGAATAATCTACTCGTAATTTAATTATTGTGATGGTCCATTTTTCGTCCTCGTACCAATTTAATATTTACTTCAAAATAGAAGTAATTAAATACAATTTGTTACTTTCAAACAATTTAAATAATTCTAGATTTGGATACACCATTATCAACATATTGAAACTAATATTGTCATAAATATATTTTTACGTGGCTGCTCTAAGTTGTCTGGCCACTTCAAGAATGATCTACTCGTAATTTAATTACTGTGCTGGTCCATTTTTTATCCTCCTGCCAACATAATTATTTACATCAAAGTAGAAGTAATTAAATACAATTTGTGACTCTCAAACAATTTAAATAATTCTAGATTTGGAAACACTATTATCAACATTATTGAAACCAATATTGCCGTCAATATATTTCGACTTGGCTCCCGTAGATTGTCTAGTCACTTCAAGAATAATCTACTGATAATTAAATTATTAAACTCGTCAATCTTCCATCATCGTAATAACATCGACACTATCAGGAATTCATTAACAATGACAATATATAGTTCAAGCCCTGATTTCATAGTAATTGCGATATTGTATACGCTTCAACGTATATTAACTAACGAAATATTGCCTGTACTCCCTTGCGGAGCAGATGCTGTATAAAGTGATGCGAGGATATGTCCCTAAATTCAATATTACACACCCCGAAAAATCGCCCGACTGCGATACGGTAAATTTTATGAAACCAGACGCGCCAGAGAAGCGTATGAAAATATTCGTCGTTTACATCCCCAACGTCTTCTTCCCTTGTCGTATTAAATCGACGCAGGTGGCATTCTACTCGAGGTATTCGAAATCTGTTCGCCAGCATAAGCGTAGAAGAAGCAGCGATACTTGTCTCCGAAGGATACGAGCTCGTTCGATCGACAGCAAATGAACACGAACCGGAAATAATTTTCTCCGATCGCGTTCGCGAGCCGATCGAGCCGCGATTCGCGCGAATTGAACGGTTAATATTCAGGAACAGGTGCGTTCAGCCGAAAGTTTCAAGTTCTCCGGGCGATTGGGTAGGAGGAAATCCTGCGAGGATCGAAAGAAAGTACGGTGGGAAAGCGAGTCAATCCTTTCCTAAAGCAATTTCCTCTCTGGCGGGAGATTTAATATGCGGAAGTGCTGTTTCGCGTCGTTGCGAATCGATACTACCGGTGGCAATATAATACTCGAGCAACACCGTTGCACGGTATTTTTCTGCCGTGTTGGTCCCTGAGTACCCTGCCGGGACAGAGCAGGGAACAAATTACCGATAGCACTTAAACCTTTCACGCGCGATTAACTGTGTCGAGAAGAATCACAGCCTCGGGACGAAAGGGTCGAGAAACGAACAAAGAATATGTCGAATTTTTGCTCGCCTCAACGTTCCCGAAGCTAATTGTCGGACTAGAAAATGTTAATTCGAGCTGCGACGCGAATTGTGTCCTTCGTTTAACACGTTCGGCGTCGCGTCACCCATAATTGGGTGTCGGGTGTGCTTCCGCGGGGACCCGTCACCCATATATGGTATATGCGTTTTTCCTGTTAAAGTTAAATAAGATTTTCAGTTACATTTTTAAAAGAAATTTAATGGAACGGGCAGTGAAGTAGAAATGCAGAATATACATTATAAAAATATCAAAAATATTTTATATTAGAGATATTCCATTATCTACGTATCTAAATCATTCATAACAATATTGACATAGTCGTTTAATAATCATTTTTATTATTAAGAGATACCGAAGCAATTATTTTGATAGTTTATAATCGATTAGAATTTTGTAGACTATTTTGAATAACGAATTTTTAAAATAGCTTGTGTTAACGAGATTTGCAGGCAGTAACAAAATCCATCGTTAGTCAGACCAGGCAGAAGAATGTTGGGAAATTCCTGCCAATTTGAAAACTAATGGTGTGATGCAGTAGTGTGTACCAGTAAGAGTCAGGCAAAGTGCAATCTTGAAATAAGTAATTTTAGTGTTCATATAAGTCTCGTGTAACCATAATTAGTATAAAAATTATTTCAGTAGAGGGAAACAAATACAAAGTAATAATGTAACACTTGACTGATACAATTCATATTTTCGTAGTATTTTAGATAAATTAATTTGTTAACGGTTAGAACGTGTTTTTCCAGTTTTAGTCGGGTACTGCTTCTATGTCTGCTGTGTAATTACTTATAGATATTATACTGCAGCAGGTGTAACTCGTTCTTCGTCTGACCACTGCAAGTACATTTCACTGTGGAGTAGAACAGATAACCTGTTGACGTTCTGAGTTATTGGATAAGATTGAAATGTTTCGTCGTGTTTAGTTTTGAGTATAATGAAGTGTTCCTTGGGGTTGTTGTCCAAGTATTAGGTATGCATTCTACTTCAGAGGAGAATCGTTTACCTATTGTTGTAGTTAAGTATTATTGGTCAAGATGAGTAGATTCTACATAAGTGTCTTCCGAGAGCATGTAAATTTGTTTTCGTAATCATGGTCGGACTACACCACGTCTATTCTACTCGAAACTCAAGCCTTTCTCAGCTGTTGTCTTTAACAACTATAATGCAGTTAATAGAACTTGGTTAATTTGATTCTGAACGTACGTAAACTATTTTCTCGTAGCGTCCATGACTATGACGGGAACTTCGTACTTAAGAAGAAAATATATCTCCTACCAATATCGTGAACAACAAACTGAATTACAATTACTTTAATAAATTCGATCACGAGCGACGGAATAATATTAACATGAGTGGGTTTGAAAGACAATCGACACTTCATGAAATAATCAAATCAACAATAATATCCTTGCTTCATTTTAAATATAATAAACTTAATATCGCAATCCCTTCCGTAATCACAAAATAAACTTATACACTTTTACTTTGTAAGGAAAGTAGAACACATCTATTTCCTCGTTCCAGCTTCACCTTCGATTTGCATATGGTAACTGCTACATGGTTAATATCTCGCGGACGCCTTTGTGTCACTTCGCAAACCAGATCAATTCGATTTCTAACGGACACACCCAACTAGCCACGATGCGACAATAAACAATCTCTAAAAACTCAAAATCAATCGTACACTTCCAAGAACGGGTATGCCCAAATCTTAACATTATCAGCTGTCTGGCTACTATAGAAATGATCTACTTTCCCCCAGGATACATCCCGTATTACTATTGTTAATATTTAAATCAATTAAGTTGCTCAACTGCGATACCAGGTTTCTACTTAACACTTTACAGTGGCTCCCTTCTCAAACCTTAACTTTATCAGCTGTCTGGCTACTACAGAAATAATCTACTTTATACCAAGATTGTTCTACTGAACGAATCGAACATTCGCGCTTCGCGAAAGCCATAATCCTAAACTGAAATTATGAAAAAAGGAGGAAACAGTCCCCCGGCAACTGATCGTTTTATCAAAACCGCGTGCCACAGAAACGCTGCGAGAGTTGTGTCGAAAAATTCTCCTGGCACGCGTTTCGCCGTAGAATTCCGTGACGTCTGCAACTGAGTATTTCCATTTTCCGCCGGTGGGAATGAATTGACGGCCGGAATACGTGTCGATTAACCGAAAATCGATACGGAATCCTCCCTGTCGGATGCAAAGAACGAGCCACTCCAGACGCTGAACGAAAAACGGAGTTTCCTCTCGATGCGCGGCAGCGACGACGACGACGACGACGATGGCGACGTCGGTGCCGTCGACGAAGGCGTTTAGAAAAATACATCGCATGACGGAAATCAAAGAAAGGAACGAAGCGTGGCCGAGGCAATAAACCTGCCCGAATAAATTCGATTCTATTCCGAGCGGAGAGGGGATCGTTTGAGCAAGAGGTCTCACTAGATAAATCGGAAACTCGACTCGGAACGGTTAGAGGCGATCCCCGACGCTCCACCGCGTAGTTTTGCTCTTAGATTTCGAAGCAATTCCACGAGGCTGCACGATCCGGTGCTATAATTGGATGCCTAGCGGCTGTTAGCGCATCCGGTTCCTTCTGTTTTCAGAGTTTCACGGGGGACGCTCTCTCTCTCTCTCTCTTGCTCTCTATCTCTGTCTGTGTGTCTCTCTCTTCCTTTACGTGTGTGTGTTTCATTCACGACGACGTTTCAAATGAAATAAGTGGAGATCGTTTGACAACGGAACGACCGTGGCAATTATTAGTATTCCGTGCTGGTCTTCTAATTATCCAATTTCTAACCGGCTCTAAATTACGGCTCGGCAATTTCTCAGAGTCTCTCTCGAGTATCTTCATTTTCCTTCCCCATGTTTCGATCGAGCAGCTTCTTCTGCTATACCATTCCTCGGGAAACTAATTATCTGATGCAGAACTAGGAATTGCTTTCGTGAATTTGTGTGTCGGTCGATTCATGTATAGTGCGTTGTGTTAATTTACTTGTTGACAAGTTAGGGTGGTCACTTGTGGTGACCGTTGGCGGGGGAAACTGCGATTCTAATTGACATATTTATTTCATGCCCTGAAAAGATATATTTTATTATGTTTATAACTGTAGCATGTATGATCCACGTCAAAAGAATGTGATATTATTAAAAATGTAGTATATAAAAGCAAATAAGCAAATAAATTTGTAATAATATATAAATATTTGGTTAAATATTAAATGGTCTGTACGAAAAGTCGAGCAAAAACAGTCTTGTAGTATTGTAATATAAGTATAAGTATATGTAAGTATACTTGTAAGTCGAAATGATTTTTTATTTTGACAAATTTTCTTTTCACTTTAGAAAATTATGAAGTACAATGTAATTCTAATTAATAAAGTAAATTGTGTAGTAGGGAAAAAAATTAACAATAGAATTATGTAACAAATATATAACTAATGTAATTTATTTTCAATTCGCTGTTTTTGAATTTGTAAAAATGCTTTTCTAAGAAATTTGTTAAGAAATTTATATCGTTGGGTATATATTATTAAAATAATTGCTAAGTTTATATATAAATTTTTATTAGTTCTATAAAGTAATATAAAATATTCCTTTTAGTGTACGATGTATGACATGTACGAATTTTTGTCTGATTTACGAGTTTTAGTCTGACCATGGCGCAGATATTCTACTTGACACACAACGTCTGGTGCGGTTCATGTTTAGAAGTATATTGTTCGTCAAAAGTGTCGCACACAGTACCTTTAAATTTTCTATTCAGCAGTTTACATTTCATTTAACCATACTCTTCAAAATTATGCAATAACATCTTACTCAAAATTGGACAGACTTGAAAAACGTTTGATTGCATGAGATTTCACATGCAATAATATTTTATTACGCTGTAGCGACAATCGACAGTTGCGGACTCGTCTTCCGGATTACAACCGGTCTGCGAACAGCGAACTGCCTGCGAATTATATTTCCCGCGATCGCTACATAATCGAGAAAGTTAACTAGACTTTCCGCGGAGTGGTTGATGAATTTACGAGAAGCGGCCATTACCTTTCCGCCGTTTTCATTCCTCGCCTCGCGGACATCGTAATTGCTCTATTATCGCTTATGAAAGAGTTGCGAGGAACCGAGCCACGAGAGCTCGGAGTGTGCCATTTTTATTCCGCAATACCATCTGTGACAAAAAAAAAAGAAAGCCAAACGACAATTAAATCGTCCGCGGGAAATTCGTGGCTGAACCTGTTTTCGTGAGAAACGAGCGAGACCTAAGAAAAAGTGAAAAATAACGATTCCTACACAGACAGATTCACTGAAATAAAATATTATGGAAAGCCGTGCACGTTGAAGCGGAAGATCGGAAAATTTCTCGCCGAAAATAAATTAACTTTTCCGGTTCTTTGAATGCTAGTTCTTCGACGATGACGGAAACAATCTTTTTAACTATAACCTTTTAGGCACCGTTGAATTTTGTGCGGGGCAGTTTCTCTGTACGATAGAGAACATTGGAATGAAGTTTTTGATAACTAAATTATAATTCTTCTTAAAGATATGATGCATATGCTTTAACTTTAATAATTTTGGAATGAGGTTTTTCATAATCAAATTGATGTTTTTCTAAAAGATATGATGCATATATTTTAACATTAATATTTTACTGTAATAATTAATAATAGAATTGAGTGTGCTCAAGCCACCATAATGGCGAATCGTGCTTAAGAGGTTAATATTAAATTTACAAAGCAGACAAAAATATCTAAAAATTCCTGAGAGAAATTTTAAACAGTATTGAATACATGTTGCCTAACATTACGCATCTGTAAAATGTCAATATTTGCAAATGAAAAATATTAGAACGCGCCATTTTGAAGCGTCCTGTAAACGTAGTGATAATATCTTCGGAGATTGCGTGATTAATAGGTCGAACAAATCGTCACGATGAAAGTAGCTACAAAACGTCGCTTCTATTCCTGCGCGAGGTTCTACTCGCATTTGCAAACCATAAATTTTCACAGGTCTCGTGAAATAATACCCTGCATATTAAATAATATTAAAAAGCATATTAAATATAATAATATTAAACGTATTATTAAGAAGCAAACGGTGTCTGACCATCGCAGAGTATTTTCACTTGATAGATTATCCAAGTGCATTAATTTTGATTCGCTCGTGTGAATACACAGTAGGAATGATAATATTGTACCGAAACCAATGTTATGTCCTCTGATATCTGGCCATTGCAGAAACACAACGCTAAACGCAATAACGCTCGTATCAGAGTTCTACGTTTGGAGTGCGACACGTGCAGCAATCATCAGCCGAATAGACTGTGTTACTTGTGTTACAAGGTTAAACTCACTGTTGGCTGACTAGCGCACGGAATATTCTACTGAACGTAATATATTCTAGCACCACGGATTAAACTGTCAATTTTAGTACTCGTCATGGAATAGTCGGCCCGATAATCCAATACGTTCGAAAGGAAGACTATAAACTCGTGTACTTTCAGTTCGCGGCGATGACAAGATTATGTTTGATCATAATCAAGTAGGAAATATAGCATACCACGTTCTATCTTTGTGTCAATTTACAATTATAAAATGATAATGTAACTTTTCATTAATTTGTGTAACGTTGAAAGGAAATACTATTATTACGATAAAGGTATCGAAAGTGTGAATGATTACGTTGCAACATTACACGAATTGCGTTTGCATTTCTAGCGTTTTGTCGCGAAATTAATTTATTTGTGCAAACAAATATGGTACTAAATATTAAATAATAATCTCACAGGACTTAAGACTCATTTGTGACACCTGATTGATTCAGGAAATCGACTGGCTTCCAAATATTATCCTTACAAAATTCCAAAGCTTCAAAATTGCATAATTCCACTGCAGATCTTTGTGCACAATACAAAGTGTTTGCATTAATTGCAATTAACTGACACCTTGCTTTCAAAAAGCTGAAAACAATGCTCTCAATCTTTCTAAACCTTTGAAACTGCATTTAACAGTAGAACTACCGAGTAATAAATCCAACCGATGTATATTGCTTTGCAATAATGACAAAATTGCATCCATTCAGATCGCGTACAATTTTTATCGTAATGTCTGCTTCAATGAAGAAATTCATTCGAAATTTTCTAGTGAAAATGTTTTTATAACTTCAGTAATTGTACACGAAAAATTCAGGAACCAAAATTTTTACCAAAAATTCATAAACTTCGTTGTATACTCATAGCGATTCCAACGTTCGCTTTTGTGCATCCTAAATAATCAAATAAAACGAATTCCATTTGGACACGCCACTACGAAAGTTAATTAAAAATGAGTGTCGCCGATACGTGACGAACGTGACAGTCAACGCGTTAACCGATGATCTACTGACCTCTTTAATACTTTGTCGCATCATCGACATGTCGCTGACAGAGACCTAACCCATATAAAAAAAAACAAAAGAATTGCGGGTTAAAATATTCTTCGCACAAAATTTACTTGAGATCTGTATAACACACAAAGATCAAAGGAATACAATGTACAGGCGACAGTCGTTACTTCGTTAAATAAATTACTTTAATTATACAGAGCTGTCTACCGAGCACAGAATGTACAAAACGGAAACGGCTCAAACAAGCGAGAAGATAGAAATTACATAAACTTCGTACAGCTTTCATAACGACATCTGTTTAAAAAAGCAATCAATTCATTAACACGTTGAACGGCATGCTGGTCACCGGTGACCGGCGCCATTGTGCTGTTTAACAATGATTACCGTTAAATTAACAACATCCAGCATCCATTTACTCGTATCGAAATTAACCAGACTGTAGTATGAAGCGAGAACTTCATTATCCCACTAACAATTCTCTTTAGTAACGTTGGTTGCTTCCGTGAATGAAATAAATGAAACTGTTCTCTGTAGTCAACGTGTTAATTTACGAAAATATTTTTTAATTTAATTTAAATACGTCTATCCATATTTTTAGTATTTTTTAAATAATATACAATTTCAGAAATTATCTGCTCGTTTATCAAACGTGGCAGTAATACGAATATTTTTACAGCACGAGCAATTCGAGTAGTTGTATGGAATGATTTCTACATTATAAATTGCTTTCAAGTAGATTAATCCTGCCTTGGCCAGACAAGCATTTTATATTTCAATCTTTCGTTTCGTTTGATTAATCCCCTGCACTCCAAGCAATTTTAGTTCCAAAATCGATAAATATTTTATTCTGGAATTGTTCTATTGTAATGTGTTCATTTCTTTCCATGCATATAAAATTTGTTACTATTAATCGTACGTGCAAAACTTCAATTTTCATTAACTTCTTAAATTCAGAACATTGTAACGTAAAAATTGTTTTATCCAGAAACATGATTTGGAACTTATGATGTGGAGCTTTTATAGATAAAAATATTGTTTCGATTTTGGAGTGGAATTGCTTCGAGTGCAAAGGGTTAAAATATAAAAATTTTATACATTAATTTATATGTGCAATAATTTTAATTTAGAGGTAAGAAATTCACCAAAAATGCTCCGAAACGTGTCGAGTTGCTGGTTCGTCAAGGGGTTGCTGTTCAAAGAGTTAATATTCTTCTTCAATTTATTTGTAACAAATCTGACGCAAATGTCACGTGACCTTTCTAGGTTCAATGTCAAAGTCAATGCATTAATCATCAAAGAAATCATGTCCAGCAATAAATAAAAAAATTCCTAACAGATAAGGAAAGATCGACCCACATGATCCATAAAAATGTCATCGTAGCTCAAAACTCTCAAGACGCTCACACATCGCCTCAAAAACAATTCCATCACGATCCTCCTCTTCAACGCGACTCCAAATAAAATCCAAGAAGAGTATGCTCCCGGCTCGTACAATAGTTTGCACCAACAGCTAGCCTACTTCCCGCGTGCACGTGGTGTTCGCGGGATTACCGGACAGGTGGGATCATTAATCAAAGAATCTCCCGGCGGATCGAGGATCGTGATCCTGGTCGACTTTCCGCGGCGAGAAACGATCAAGGAAAATCCTTCCGGGGTCGGTCCGCGAGGTTCGCCGCGTACCGTTCGTGAAATTATGATCGACGATCCCGAACCGTCGCCGACGGAAACGGACGCTCTGCGACACTCGGAGCTGCGGCGAACGGAGAAGGGAAAGAACGGTAAGGCGAAGGGACGAGGGGCGTGAAACAGCGGGGGTGGACGGATGTATAGGAACGGTAGGGTAGTAGGTAAAGAAGGGGTGCGGGACGTTGAAGTGGCAGAGCGAGGAGGGGGTGGTTGATACGTTTCAGGAGGGTAGTGTTGATGCAGTCGCAGAGCCAGTCAGTGGCTGCCACGGCATAGAGGCGGGCGCGTGCTCCCGTTCGACCGGTTCGCGTACAAGATGACCGGAAACCGCGAAACCATCACAGAAAAGTATCTTTGATCGCGACCAAATTAAATCGTCGCGTGCTTCGTACGTTCACCCACCGACCCCTCGAGGCGCTCATCGATATCTCTGATTACTCGTTGAAAAAAAAAAAAGGCAACATCGAAACTCTGCGGTGTCGCATATCGATTTCGCGTCCCATCGGAGGCGTCGAAAAGGAACCAAGTAAAATGGATAAAATGTGATCGACTGGCAAGTTGCTCGGTGTGTCCCCGATGGTTCGGCAAGGCGAGTCTCGCGTTGAAACCTCGAGGTTCGGTCGCGTGTCTCGACTGACTGTGCCCGGAAGAAATGTATAAGAAGAATCAAACAGGTGGACGGAAAATCGAAAGGGTTTCGCGTTGCCCGAACGTTCCGTTCGGCGTCACGTTGGACATCGTTTCAGAGTAATCCCGAGCGGAGTAAGCATCGATTATCGTTGTACGTGATCGTTCGGATTCACGAGTGTCCGGCTCGAGTGTCACGTGTCGCACGGAAATAAATTGCTCGGAATTCGAACGGACGGCAAGCATAATTTCGCGGGAGATTACGCTCGGCGGGTGACACTGCATGGAAACCACTTTGTGAGATTGCTCGTGGAATGCGACGTCCCCGACTTCACCGTAGGGCGAAATGCTACCCGAAAATATCGCGTAACGGTCGCGCGAGGATCGCTCGGCGTTCACGGAATTCGCGTCATTAAAATTCCACGGTTAATTTTTTCGAAAACCCGTCTTTTCTCGCGGTGCTGTCGAGAGATTGAAACTCCGCGACGATTTTAAGGTAATGCCTCGCCGAGGAGCGAGCTCCTGGCTGAACGAAACCACCCCCGAGATGAATGCGATAAAGTACGGAAAACCTATTAATTTCAGCGGTGAAACTTTAGTCAACGGCGCAACGGAATTTGTTGATTAACGCTTTTAATCGACGCGTAATCACGAAGTCTTACCGCGGAGCTGATCGCATCGCCGCGAAATATAGATTTTAGGCGAAGCTTTCCGAAAAATCGACCGTCCGTGGTGTACGGCATCGCGAGAGAACCGAAACGCTTGGCAACACGGCTCATTAACAGCGTCAGCTGCTCGAGGTAAACGTGTTTCGCGTCGATCCGCGATTTTTATCCGTGTAATTGGTGCACGAGAAATTCGACCGGCTGCATCTCTCGGGGAAAGTGTCGGGGAATGTTTAATCGGCTGGCATTTTGTAATCACTTCAACGCGGTTGCCTGTGCTCGATTAAAAATACGATACTCCACTTGTGAAATACGATTCAACGACGAGGAGATAAAAAAAAGAACGATTAAAATTGGCTAAATATTTAAATTTATCGTAAACTGAAGAGTAAATGTAAAATGCTGCGCACTTAGGGGTGGTTGTGCATTTTTATTTGGTATTTAATTTTCAGCATCGATGATTGCATGTATTTGAAATGGTAGCGCGAAATGTTAAATAACGATAAATGTCTGGTTGATCGATGTACATTTTCAAGAGACGTGAAATGTCATTGAAGTCTCGTTACCGGTAAAATAACATTAAATATTCCCTTTACTAAAGCAACAACCGTATAAAAGTATATCGAACATGATCTGACAGAGACAGGAGTGTACTACTTCGAATTTTCCATCGTGTAGGTGGATCAAGTGTTCGTTCGACGAGCATTGTAGAAATATTGATTTGTTCCCGAAACCGTGATAAATAATTTTCATAAATTATGGGAAATTTCAGAAATTTTGATCTTTCGTGAAATTTAATAAATCACTTTAAATCTATTTAAAATTCTGTGCACTCTTTGATCGACGATAGATTGGATAATTTTAATAAAAATTATATATTGCACTGTTTGCTCTGTCTGAAGAAGGCAAGGATATTCTACTGAGATATTTCACGATCAAAATAGATTTATTATGCTTGAACGTAGCGACAGTGTTGCATTGCCAACCACAGGCTACTGAGCAACAGCTGGGACTGCACGTCCAGCGCAGACACATTCTACTTAATTATCGCGTATAATCAATCCCAGGAGTCGAGGATCTGGCTACTATGTGGGCATTCTACGTCACACATAGGATCCTCTGTTGATTGCGAGGACATCTTGCTTAACAATCACGCACGATCAATCTTCTAGCACCACACCTGCCTCTGTGTCGTTCACCTAAGTTCAAACATCATTTGAGCAGAATTCGAATTAATCGAACTGCAAGATTCAATCGAAACTGATATTCAAATGTTTTTGTATTCTACATATAAGATTAAGGAATCTTGCAGAATGATTGGTGATAAACAAAAAGAAATTTGTTTATACGAGGTTTTAAATTTATTTCCAATCGTGTTCCCAAATATACGAGAAGTAGAATGCGTGAATCATGACCAGACATATTAATTGATGCTACTCAATAATATTATATTGGACAGTCATTTAAGATTATTCTATATCTCATTGGTTTATATTGTTAAATTGTAGCGCACTTAATTTTTTAAACAGGCTAACACTTTTCAGTCAATCTAAAAATACAATTGAAAGAATAATAACAAATATAACTGTTAACATAAATTACAACGACAATCGTAAACATTTTCTAATCGATTTAATAAAGTTATACTGTGAATACTTTAAATTCCGATCATAATAGTATTTAATTCCTGACGACGAATCTACAGTGGCTCAAGAAAGTATTCGGACACTCTTTAAATCTAAATAATTCTTTCAAAATTGAACCAAACGACTTGACTTTTCTGGAGCAACTAGAAACATTGATTTACTAAATGATATAGAAAAATAATTTTGAAATAATTCTAGTTGGTAGAAATTACGTAGGAAAGTAGAAAAGACATTTTTTACAACATTTTCACTTCAAGTCGCAATGAAAATTTAAAGTATGTATTTTTCAGAACTGTGTTAGTTATACACATGCTGAAAATTTCAAGTTCAAACATCATTTGAGCACAATTCGAATTATTTGAACTCCAAGATTCAATCGAAACTGTCATTCAAATGTTTTTTTGTTTCACATATATATATATAAAATCAGACGTTCCATTGAAGATTCGACAAATTAAAGAATTCAAGTAGAAGCTGAGAGAATTTATATTCAGTGATAAAAGTGCTCGATTTAAAGTTGGTTATCGCGTACTGTGATTGATGTGTAAGAGCATTCGAAGCGAAATTTTGTATTTAAACTTTTGCACTCGAACGGTGACTCTCAGGCACCACTGAAAATAGCTGCAGCAATGTTTAAAACAATCTTCACATCGCTATGCTTGTGTCAAAGAAATTTGTAAAAATTTACTCGTTGCAAGGACGAGTAATGGTAAACAAATTTCGTATGCATAAGATGAAAAATATAATGTAGAATGAAAATATCCCAAGTGAAAAGAAATGTTCTGATTTTCTAGTTGAAACAGCTTCGAGTGCAAAGGGTTAATAGGATACTGGATGGAAAGGTACTCTTTGTGGCAGTAAGTGAATAATACCAAAGTATACTGGCCACACGCGACTCGCTATCTCCATAGTCCGTTTCCATGCGCTATAATTATTTCTAAATGTCGATTACATATTTTCCCATTCACTTAACGGAACGCTTCCTCAATTATCGAAAGCTTCCAATCGCTTTTGTAAAACAAAATTACAAATGATCGAATCCCGATTTCCATTATGGAGGTATAAGCTTCATAAAATTGAAACAATTTCATTCATGTTGGTCTAACCGAATAGTCATTTCTATTTGTTAAATATTTTATGTTGCGTATCAAATATATATAAATATTGTAGGTGATTTAACTAATTTATTCAACAGAAATCCGTTTTACAAGTCAATTCGTCAAAAGTTTGGCGAAAACTGTTTATAATTTTCAATTTCTTTTCAAACAAACTTCTCATTGATCGCATTTCACAGCAGACAAGGTGTAATGCATTCTACAATATATAAAACGTCTGACAGGTATTAGCATAGTGCAATAATAATCTAGTGCGTTTCCATCGCTATTTTTCATGGATGTATCGATTCGATTACACAAATGTGCAATTTCTATGGACAGTCTGACCTATTTTAGACTTTACCACTGAATCATTAAAGTCGAAATAACGATATAAAAGAAACCGAGCAATTAATTTCAAGCCAACAGTATGAATAGTGCTGACACTGTCTGATTAATGCAACCACTTTCTACTTAATTACTACTCCATTAGAGAAAATCGATATACTCTTGTTTCTACACTTGAATGGATTGGAAATTCGAATACCCTTTCGAACAGTTAAACTGGAAATGTCTACCGGCGTATTCTAGGCATATTCTACCGGCTGGATCAAGAATATTCCATTTAATGAGTCTCACAGTGGCGGTAGAAACCTATGGGTTGGTCTTCGGTGCTCTTAGTCAACTGAAAGTTTCAAGTTATTAATCAAACGAAACAAAAGAATGAAATATGAGACGCCTGTCTAGCCAAAGCAGTATTAATCTACTTCGGAACAATTTATAACGTAGAAACCTATCCATGCCACTGCTCGACTTGCTCGTAGATTTAAAATATTATCATAAGTGTTTCGTTCGGTAAAAGATAATGATGTTATCGCCACGTTCACGCGTTCTAACGTTATTAATTTACAATTGTCGAGATTGTAATCACGCATTCATGAGGAATTATTCGACAAAATCTCTTTAGATAAATGATATTTAAAGAATATCTAAAAATTGGAATAAACATACTATAAACGAAGCGTTCATGTCGTCTGAGCAGTACAGACGTTTTCCACTGGAATACATATCGTGATAATTCGCTTTGCAAATTTCTAAATATTGTTTTTCCAAAATTGACAGTGGGAACTCTAAGCAGTAAATCTGCAGGTAGTACTTTTACCATCGATACCATAATCGATCACGTTAAGTAACACACACATTAAAACATTGTTTCACCAAAGAGAGGAATTTAACTGACATCAGAACAGCATAAAATCGCATTAGTTGAATACTGCACACTAACAAGCGTTATTTACTAACCACAACTTGTTATTAACACAGTACAAAACAGTTCCGTGTCAGCGAATTTGCATTCTAATATAGTCTGACCATACAGAGCAAATTCTACTTAGCTACCAACTCAATCAAATAGTTTCGCTCAACCACCACGGCATTCTATCATCTTCTACCAGCAATTTAACAACAAAACTTTCATCATACCTCACTGAGCGCCTGCACAATTTCTCATAGGATTGCTTAGATACTAACAATATTACATAATACGAACGGAACGTTATAAAATTTTTTTACGCCAAAGAGGCGTGTTCCACTGAAGTCAGAAAAGCAGAATATCACATTTGGTAAACACTGGACGCTAATAAATGTCGATAACTACCTAAAAACTCCATAACGCAGTACCACAGAGACCCATATCACTAAATTAATATTCCAACACCGTCTGACCATACAGAACAAATTCTACTTATCCACGATCTAAATCGAAAACTCTAGCACAGCAACCACAGCACTATTGTCTCCTACCGGCAATCTAACGACTAAACTTTGATCATACCTCATCGAGCTCATGCATAATTCCTCCTACAATTGACCGGATACTTGAAACCAAATAATCGGATACTCGAAGCAAAACGACGTGGTCCTCGCTGCCACGACGTTAAATAACACGAAGGAAATATTACCACTAATTCCACCGAGCAATAAAATTGACTGGCATATATTTTCGTATTAAAATTTATTTAGATGACAATGCATGATCGTATAAAGAAAACTCTTGAATCGATTCCGGCGTAGAAAATTTTAGAACTTCGACGATTGTCAAATAAAAAATCTGGAAGCGAATTGTCTGACCAAAGCGACGAATTCCACTGCACTCAGCAAACCAGAAAATCACATCTGACAGATATTGGTAATAAATATCAATGACTATCTACAACTGTTTATGGGTACAAACACAAACCTTATATTTCTAAATTTGCATGCACACACCGTCTGACCATACAGGCCAAATTCTACTTATCCACGATCTAAATCGAAAACTTAGCAACGTCTTTCGCCATCGATTTAATAGCAAGACATTAATAGTATCTTACGAATCCCGTAGATAATTACGCGTAGAAATTGCTCGAATGCTCGAAACCGAATAATCGCTTCGCGCTGATCGATCTCGGTATCTCGAGCATCAGCGGAATCGTCGATTCTCCGAGTGACGAAGCGCAACAGGTAACGCGGGGGAAGGGGAGGCACGAAATTGCCGGTGTGTTGGTCATGGTGTCACGGTTGTCCGATTCGAAAAAAAAAATGCGTTTGGCTATCCAAAAATTCGCGAACAATTTGGCGTGAACGCGCCGTCGCAACGGTGTGAGAGGTCTCGCGAGAGGAGACGCGAGAGTAACGAAAGAGAGAGAAAGATAGGACGAGGAGGAGGAGGACAAGAGAGAGAGAGACGTTCTCGGAGCGCAACAGGTTACACCACGTAACAAATCGCCGCGGTGCGCAACGAGCAACGAAACACACCGACGAACACCGTGTTTCTGGCGAGATTCCGCAGCGAAGACACGGATACACGGAGGACGCCTCCAAGTTTTTAATTAGCTCGCGGCCAGCCGTTATCGACGCGACCCGCGCCACGTTGAATCGCAAGCAATTTAAACTTCCCGACAAGGCCCCGGTACCATCTGCCCAAGTTTCGCCGAAGGCACCCCGAGATTATCCAATCACTGAATTCCGATAGGTTCGCGCCGCTTCCGTGCCCATTGTAATCGACGCGCTTTGATCTCGCCGCCACACCGATAAAGGGATCGCGCGATAGCCCTGCGCAACGCGTTACCCTCGTCCGCCGAATCCGTCGTCGATGTTCCACACTAAACCCAACACCACCGCGCAATTTACCGGTTCTATGACCTTTATATCGATACTACACCCACTATTGCTGGACATGACTTCAGTTATACAATTTATTTGTTGACGGAAAATTAGAATGATTATTTAAATGACTAGTTTCACCATTTTTATTTCAACGCTGACCTACCCCCAACGCTCAAATCTTTAGTTCGACAGTTTTTATTTCAACGCTCACCTATAACCATTACAGAAATATTCAATTATGCAATTTATATATTAACGGAAAATTAGCATGATTATTCATATGACTAGTACCACAATTTTTATTTCAACGTTCACCTACCACCATCACAGAAATCGGTAGTTACACAATTTATATTTTAACAGAAGATCAGCATGATCATTCAAATTAATGAGTGTTCGTTATTATTACTTTTCTGACTTTTTGGTTTGCAATTATTTAATTGAGGAAATTACCTTTGCAGGAATCGATTCGATAGACTTTTCCATTCACTCATATATTCTAACAAAAAATGGTACAAAATATAGAAAAATTAAATCACATCACAGTCATTCTATGTAATTTCAATTATTATAATTATTAAACCTTTGAAGCGATGGTGCTACGATTAATATTAACAAGAATTTAACGTGTCATGCTACGATGGATTATTAATAAGATCCATAGAGGCTTCTTGTGTGTCACTCTACATAGTATTGTATAATTTAATCTCATTTGCAAATTTTAAAGGATATTAGCTTTTATGTCTTTGAAATTGCACTTCACAAGAGATTGCAAAATGGAGCCCCATCCATATTTTCAAGACAGTGTACGATAATAATTTACACGTTACTACAAGTTTTATGAATTTTTATAAAAATCATCATTTAAATCAGTAAAGTAATTACAAAACTTGGATTAATTATATTTCTCGATTACTTGCAACTATGTAAAATTAAAACAGAATTATAATATTCATATTTTACTTTTACTCATATTTTATGTTTTACTCATATGCTTAATTTTCATAAATGAACACAGTCTACTTATCGTGCATACCTTGGAGCTGAATACATTTATTTACAACAGTGGAACTAAACTGTTTAATTCATCGTGCATACCTTGGAGCTGAATACATTTATTTACTACAGTGGAACTAAACTGTTTAATTCGTCATGTCGTATTCAGTGCTTCTCCTGCAACTTAAAACATTGTTCCGTGACTATTTTTAATTGATTAAATTAATGTCCGAAAGGACCATTCTTTTGATACGTTTACAGGAACATTGTAATCTCGTAAGAAAATATTGTCTGAAAAACAAATGATTAAATTACCTAATTTCAAACAACAATTAACACTTTGCTGTAGGGCTTACTTTTAGCCTTAGAATTACTTTGAATATATTTAAAGTAGAATTAAAATGCATTCTTTAAACGCTTCGTTTGTTCGACATTTTATAGTCAGCGTTTGTTTAAAAATGATTATAGGTTTTGGTTAAAATACATATATACTAAAAATTAAATTGAAGAAATGCAGGGAAAATGCAACTTGCACTGTTTGTACATATTTATACGAAGTGGAATAGGTAAGTCATAGCCAGACTCAAGACGATAAGGAATCTTGCAGAATGATTAGTGATTGGCAATAAGAAATTTGTTTATATAATTTGGACAAAGATAAATTGCAGTAAACAGTCAGCTCGAAGGTTCGTCGTCAAACAGTATTTTCTTTAATCGAATCACGTTACCCAGTAATTGTTAAAAAGTGTCGTTAATTACTTTGGTCAAACGGTGGCTGGCTCCAAGCGAGTGCAAACAAGATCGCTTGCCACGAAAACTTTAAACATGCGCCCGGAACAATAGACCACAGTCACGGAAACCGTCAAGTGTCGAATAACAAACACGCGGCGTACAGCGCGGTATTTGCCATTCAGTTAATCAGCCAAATTTTTGCGCGGCGCGAACGACTGATCGGTGGATTTCAATTGTCAACCGAAAGCTTTATGTTCGCGAGGGCATTGAATGCCGTTGATTACACAACACGATCGAACCACCGGAAATTCATGGTATAGGTTTTGCGATAGTCGTCAGAGCGCTGAATGATGTTCCCGACTTCCGTTGGTTTCCCGGTTACATAACTGCTACTTTTGCAACTTCGTAACCTTTCCGAACTACCGGCATTGATGGAGTATTTGTTAATTAGTACACGAACAGCTGCTTTATTCGCGCGACTACAAAGCGAGCCACATATTTATCCGCGCGAACAACCATTTCGAAAATTCCCATTCGAATTCTATGTCACAAATATATGTACTTTTGGGATAACGCAGTTCGTTTTTAGTATGTGCACCCGAATTCGAAAGTTATTGCACGACGGTAATTTAAATTCTCTGCGATGTTGAATTAGTTCGATATTTTCAGACTGCCAAGCGACGGCATGTAATTATCTGAAGAATGGGAATACAAAGCAGCTGTGCAATGTTGCCGCGGGAACGTAGAACGATTTTTAGTATGCAACGTGGAAGCCAGATGGTCACGTACCTACAAAATAATTAAATAACTTTTTTTAAATTCGATCAAACGTCTTTTCTTGAAAAGTTACATGCATTGATTTATTAAATGATGTGGGGAAAGGATTTTGAAGAAGTTGCAATTGGTATTTGTGAAATGAAAAATGAACAAGGAATTTCTAAAATATTTTTCTAAAATTTTCTTATTTATTATTTCATGTAATTTCTACTAATGCCAATTTTGTTCGAAATTATTTTAGCATGCCATTTAGTAAATCCATGCTTCTAATTGCTCCAGAAATGTCAAGCCTTTTGGTTCAATTTTTAGAAAGTTATATAAATTTAAAGAACATCCGAATACTTTCGTGAGCCACTAATTAACTAAAAATTAATCGAGAGGAATTTAGCAATTAGTTATCGAACTAAAACGAAATGCTGAAAGTAGTGCGGACAATTAAATACTGATTATGATTCTGAACTAAATTAAACATATGCAATATTCCAGTGGGAACGTAGAACAATTTTTAATTTATAAAATTTTTTAATATTAATATTAAAAGTTAATTGCAAGGAATTGAGTAATTAGACATCGAATTAAAACGAATTTTTGAAAATAATGCGGACGTTGAAATAGTGATCATAATTCTGAAATAAAAATTAAATTACTAGAGCTCAATTTTTTCACATAAAAGTGACTAAAGAATAATGATATTGGTACAGGGAATTTAATCGATCCAGAGTCAATGCATTCAATCAAAGTTCTGCTTCATGTTTCGTTTCACTTTGAATCAGATTAAGCCAAGGCTTATTTAAAAATAGGCCAAGACCCACTTAATCCGGACTTAACTGGGATGTAATACAGTTTCATGTTCAATGCATACGGAAATTTCATGAAGATCCACATAGTACAGAGTGAATAGGGCTTACCCTATCCACTTTGAATATATTAAAGAGATAGGAACGAAAACGTCGAAAATGTACATACAATTTTTAAAACCAAATTTACTTAGACTTAAAACCGATGAACGAATTCAGAGTTCTAATACGATTCGCGTTGAACACTGTAATCCTGCAAAAATTATAAAACATTTTAACACGTTGAATGCCATTGTGGTCACCGGTGAACGACACTATTTCGTTGTTTGAGAATGATTATCATTAAATGAATAGCATTCAACATGAATTTATTACTATTAAAATTAACCACATTATAGTATGATGTGAGAATATCATTATTCAGTAATTAACAATTTTTTTTAATAAAGAAGAAGAAGAAGGAATTAGGTACCAATGTTGATTGACAATAAAAATGACCATTAGCTTTGTCAAATCCACAAAAAACTTTTCAATCATGGACCAAGAACCTTAAAAAGAATGGTGAAACAATCGTCGATCGACAAAGTCCTAATAAATTTATGCAGTCCGTAAAATTTAATCACTATCAATTCGTTATATTCCTTTGTACGCGCCGGCACTGAATTTTCTCACTCAACGAGCAGGAAAACAAATATAGAAAATTCGTGCAGCCTCAAAATGATAATCTATTGCCTAAAATTATGAATTCATGCAAACAATTCGTCGAATCTCCAAGGCACCGATACGTTTCAATAATCACTTTAACACTTTACCGATAGGAAGCCTATTAATAGGACATTCAATAATTGTGCTTAACAGAATGAAGTTTAAAAAACTACTTCAGTAGTTTTTAACGAAGTGATTAAATAACGTTACCGAGGATGCCTCGTGGATTCCCAATAAAAATTGCTATCAGTGTTCAAAGATCCTTTAAAAAGTTTTCAGTCATGAATTATAGATTATCAAAAATCCTGAAACAATTGCCGTTCAGTAAAGTGTTCATCGTGAAAAATTTTCTCAAATCTAATTAAAAACAATTACTCGCAAAACAAAAAATATTCAAATTCATCCTCGTGTCCATCACAAAAACAAAATGCCCACAAAATCATAACCTAAAGTTATGTCTACAAAATCATAACCCACATGACACGTTGAATGCCACGTGAATTTTGCATGCTTCGAACAAGTTTCACTTGTTTCATTTATAAAAATGATCAGCGTTATCGAACAAAATTGTTAGTTACCAAAAACTAAAGTTTTCACCTCATACTGTAATCTGGTTAATTTTGGCAGTACTGCGTTAACGTTCAATGCTGTTAATTCATTGATAACCGTTCATAAGCTATGTAACGGTTTCAATCACCGGTGCCCCCGTGGCTTTCAACATATTAAAATTTCCCAGACTCCCGCGAAGAATCGAAAAGTCATCATAAAGTGAACTCCAGCCGGTCCAGCAAATCGAATTAAAACTAAAACGAACGTAAAACTTGTCCGTGTCCCATCACTACAGAATTCCCGGCTAGGAAACATCGAAATGCTCCGGAAGAATATTTACAGCCACGGGGACGTTGATTCTCTCCTCGGCGCTGATTGCACGGATCGAGCGTTGTAACGACCGTCATCAGCAGTAAAAGCGGATCGGTTGCCGCTTGGAGCTTTCCCGAAAGCGAGGCGGATTCCTCGTGGACCGAACGATCGCGCTGCCGGGCCGAGCCATCAAACCGCCATCAACCGGTAATCAATATTCAGTCCGCAGAAAGCCGGGGTGCGAGTCCGAGTCAGGCAAACAAGGGAGAAAGCCAGGCAAGCCGGGCGTCGGTAAAAGGGTCGGGCATCGAAAATCCGTGGCTGACGCGAGCGTATCGCGTTGTCAGCCTGCAATGCGACGGGCCGAGGTCCGGACCTGTCGAGAATCGTGCCGCGGAATCTCTTTCCATCTCGACGCCGTTCGCCTAACTTCGTTAGCGTGGCTGGTGTAACGATATTTGCACAAGGCGGCCGGGTGTAACCGCAGCGTAAACGGCTCCAACGATGAAGTCATGAAGCTTCTGCTGGTGTTGCTGCTCGGCGCGGTGTGCTCGGCCGATTACGAGCGCCGGGATGGATCCAGGGATGGATCTAGGGACGATCTAGATCCGGAAACCGATCTAGAGCGATCGTCCCACTTTGCGGGATCGTCGCTGTTCGACTTCCGCGCGGACGAGATCGTGGAAGACGAGAGGATCCGTCTAAGGGCGCGCAACCACCTGACGCAGAGCCTCTTCCGGTTCGAGAACCCGGAAACTCATCATCCGATACGGCATGGACGACGTCAGTTCCGGTCCATGGATCTGAACAGTCGCCAGCAAGTCGCCTGGCCGGTGAAGAAGGAGGCCGTCGTCGAAGGTGATCTCGTGCTGGGTGGACTGATGATGGTCCACGAGAGGGAGGACACGCACACCTGTGGACCCGTGATGCCTCAAGGCGGCGTGCAAGCCCTCGAAGCCATGCTTTACACTCTGGATAAGCTGAACGAGGGCAGGGGCATTGTGCCAGGTGTCAAGATTGGCGCGCACATCCTCGACGACTGCGACAAGGACACCTACGGGCTCGAGATGGCCGTCGATTTCATAAAGGGTGAGTACTGCGATCGGCTTTACCCAAAGGTTGAAGGTGACAGGGGTCAGCGGCTATAGTGAACCTGTAGTCTAACGCACGTTTCACCGCGATTGTAAGGAGATGTGAGAATTGAAAGGGGCGGTATAATCAGTTGACCGGTACACGAGTTGTATTTGAACTTGTGGACTTTAACACGTTGACTGCCAAGCGAATTTGATGTACTTCAGACAAGTTTCATTTATCTCATAGAAGTGATCAGTGTTGTTCAAGAGAATCGTTAGTTCCTGTATAACGAAGCTCTCACCTCGTATTAGAATCTGGTTAACTTCCACGATAATAAACCGATGTTCAATGCTATTCATTTAATGATTATCACTCTTAAACGACGCAATAGCGCCGGTCCCCGGTGACCACCGTAGCATGCAACGTGTTAAAATTGTCTGCTGCATATCGTCTTATAGTATTCTGCAATTTGTAATACTATTGGCGAACAATTATGTGATTCGCTCTGAAAGGTTTTGTGTTAACAATTTTCTGTTAGGTTAGGATCGTTTTAAAACGTGCTACGCATTTCTTTTCCACTGCTCAATTACAATTTTTATAGGACTGAGATATTAGAAATATTTAGAAACTTTGAAAACAGTGTCCAAAAACATCCACCAAGTGAACCATGATTGGTTTCTCAACCCTTTCGCTACGGCGGTTCAGTCCGCCATAGCGCCACTCTTGAAGAGGACCTCCCGCCGAAAGTGTGCAAATTGTAGATAGTGTATTTTCGAAGAAAAGGAATTTTTCTTTAAGGCGCTGTCGCGTCTTAATAGTTGCTTTGTGCGAAGGCCGATGCTCGGCGAGTTGCTCGGCTGGAATGAATAAGTGGGAGAACGATGGGAGACGTCAATGGCGGACGGTTGTGATTACGGGGGTGGATTGGGACAGGTGGGCGATGCGAGATGAGGGTGTTTCAGGGATTTCGTAGGGAACTTTTGAAGATCGTTCGTTCAATAGGGATTTTCGTATGATTTGTGGGGTAATTGTCGGTGGGATCGAGGGTTAGTCGGCTGCTGAGGATACGTGGGTTCCTGAAATAGTAGCTTCGATACTCTCTCTCTCTATCTCTCTCTCTGTCTATTGTGAATTGATCTTTCCGTGAGATACATCGGTTAATACTGTCAGTTTTCATTTTTTGGGAGATTTTTACTCGGGGTATTTTGTTATGGGATAAGGGAGGTTTTATGTACAGGGTGGGGCATTTGAAACGGGCTGAATAACTCGCTTGCTTTTGGGGATAAAAGGAAATTCGGAAGAAACTTATTTAACCCTTAGCTCTCCAATGGCGCCTCTGAGACGATTTTAAACATTGCCATAGTATTTATCAAAATAACTATAACATCGCTACGCTCGCATTTAAAAAATCGGTAAAATTTTAAATATTGCATGTATGGAATAACTCGTGTACGATAGTATTATTGTAGGTCAAAAAGTGTTTCGATTTTGGAATTAAAATTCCTTAGAGTGCAAAGGGTAAATATCGAGGGGCTTGTAATATGATGGTAGTCATTTGTTTTGTGGGC
>CM052088.1:7129933-7204998 GCA_028453745.1 Agapostemon virescens
GTCATGGAAATGTGAAGGTGTGTGACTTTTTGTTGTTATATATTATATATATACATATTCTGATGAAGTGTTTCGATAAATACGATAAACTCTTACGAAGGTCATTCAAGGTTACACAAGGCCAACTGCAGTAAAAAATAAATTCGGAACACTCTTTTGATTTCATTAAATATTTGAAACCCATATTTGGAACAAACTTTCGTAGTGACGATAAATCAATATGTGCTATTTCAATATACAGAACTTCCGGTACCTGAAGGGCAAGAACTGTATCGAGTGCAGTCTACATTTCACTATGTTTGCTATTAAAACACCGACAGATATTTTATCACTTCCAGCTGTGAAAATTATCCTTCAATAATAAAACAGAAAGAAATTGATGATTTACAGAATCTAATTAAGGAAACGTATATCTCGTAAATAAATATTCGAACAGGAACAAACGAATATTACTTGTATTAATATAAATATCACCATGAATAATTAAATAATATGATATAATAATTATTATATTATTAATAATATTATTTATTATTCAGATTCGTCGTTTCTCTAATTATCTGCAATTATGTATTCACTCTGCACCACAGATAAACATATATCCAAATTTCTCATCGATTCCTACCATTTCCAAGCAAGAACTGGCGATGTGAATATTTTTCAAAGCTTTAACATTAAAACTACGGAGTAGTAGATGCATCTGATGCATGTTAATCTGTGGTAACAACAAGACTGTATTTATTAACCCTTTGCACTCGAATGGTGACTCTCAGGTACCACTAAAAACAGTTGCAGCACTGTTTAAAATAATCTTTACATCGCTATACTTCTATCAAAGAAATTCGTAAAAATTTAATCTGTTGCAAGGACGAGTAATAGTAAATAAATTTATCGTGTAGAATAAAAATATTCTAGGTCAGAAAAAATTCCTTGGGGTTGATTTCCCATATTTTGCAAACTCTCGGTTATGGCATCAAGGTCTTCGACAACCGACTCGCTCGTGTCATAAATGCATAAAATCCTCTGTAATCAAAATCCGCCGCCTCGTACGAACAAATTGTATTTTCTCGGCATTTGTGAATCTACATTACGAGCAAGCAAATTATGATTCTATGGAACCGCCAGTTCCGACCACCATTTAAATACCTCATTCGTTTCGGCGAAAATGCAACGAACCGTCCGCTATCAACCCCCGGCGATATCACGTGACAGGGAGAATTAGGGCGTCGGTCCTTGCACCGTGATAGGGGAAGATGAGGCGGCGGAGTTGCAACATTAAGCAGCGTAACGATTTTCTTGAATCGTTAGCTCGGTTACTTCTTGCCGCGACGGCGACAATAAAAAATGAACGAGTCGAGAAAGGGTTGTACACGGTACTGGCGCGAGTACACCGCGTTCACCCCTTTGGAACCCGTCCCGATAATTATCGCGGCCATTAGTGATTCGCAGGTGGAATCGTGCAATCCGACGAACACGCCCTATTGTCGAGAAATCGAAATAGAGGGAGAGCGAAGGTGAAAAAGCTTCAACGAAATATTTCACTCGGCCTTGCACCCTTCGCCTTTCCATTTCTGCCAAAGAGAAAAGCGAAAGGCGAACACTGTGTTGACAAAACTACCAGACGCGAGAAATCAGATTGAAAACACTCCTCTTCGCACTATTCCTTCGCTATATTAACCCTTTGCACTCCAAGCAATTTTAATTCTAATCTTACGACACTTCTTGACCTAGAATAGTGCCATTACACATGGTTCCTTTCCTTTCGCGCATATAAAATTAATCATAGCAATTCGTACGTGCAACACTTGAATTTTTACCGATTTATTAAATGCAAATATAATGATGTAAACGTTGTTTTGAATAATAGTTTGACAACTTTTAGTGTCTCCTGAGAGAAGCCTTTGGAATGCTAAAGGTTAAAGAAACATTTATAAAATATTTTCTAAACATTTTATTCATACACTCGAGGTACGAAGAGGTACTTCAAAAAAGTAATTTATTTAACGAAGCAACAATGGAAAATTTAAAATGTATGACGCAAAGTTATCCTTGAACCTTCTCCTATTCCCCAGACCTCGACTAAATTTAGTGCAACGAATATATTAATGTAGAAATTTATTTTTAAACATGGACAAACAATTCCGTCACCCATATATGGGTGACATGGCAGTCAAAGTGTTAAATACAGTGGCTCACAAAAATACTCGGGCACTCTTGAAACCTAAATAACTTTTTTAATTTTCAACCAAACGTCTTGACCTTTCCTGAGCAATTAGTTGCATTGATTTAATAAAAGATTTGCCAAATGAATTTTGTAAATATCGGAATTGATATGAATTACACGACCAATAAAAAAGGAACTTTTTAAATATTTTTTATTTGAGCTAAGAACAAAAAATTCATTGAAATTGATCGACATACACACGAGCTACATCTGCGATTAGAACTGTTTGAAGAACAAGGTAGAGTAGAATCGCTTTATTAGCAAATCTGCTAACGTGACCAACGTCTGTGGATAAAATGTTCGTAAAAGAGAAAAAGAAAAATATACGCTGACTGGGTAGTTCGATAGCAGCGGAGAAAGCATAATGTTGAAACATTGACGAACTAATAAATTCATCCAAGAATCTCACAACGTTGCGAGGATAATACGTCTACTAGAGTGAAAGGGATTCTCCTTTAAAAATTGCGAAGACACGCGGCACAATAAATATTTGTTTAGCACCGCACATGACAGGAATAACATATTTTTAATATTTTGTAGGTACCGTGGATGTTCCCCTTCGTTCTAGAGCCAAATAGAGAAATATTATTTCTCCCCCGATATTTTGATTAGCGGTCTCACGGTGGTCCGACTTCTACGGACTCGTTCTACTTGATCTCGTAGTAACACCACGGCAATGAGTAGACAATATTTTCTCTACTCCTGATATTAATATATCCCACGGGCTGCTGTTTTCATTTCCCGTATTTCTGTAGGGTCGTCCGACTTGTACGAGGATGTACTACTTAATTTGGAGAAAATATTACCGCGCTATGTACGCAGTACAGTCCGTCCATTTGTAACGTTGTGTGATGTATAAGTCTGCTTACGTACCCGATGGCTGCAATGTTGTCTCTCGAACAATTGTATGCTAGTTGCCAAGGAAGAAGTATCGCCGCCTTAATTTACAGTACGTCTTCGTTTACAGCTGCTTCATTTATATTCATTGTGTAGTCTGATTTATTCCAAGATACTCCACTTTGTTGCATATACAACCAGCAGTCTCTGCATTCCTCATGCATTGCCGAAATTCTAGACAATTAAGAGACGGTAAATGATTCTTGCAATTGTACTGTTTCAGAAATTTTAGTGAAATATATATTAGGTTAAATTGACGTTCGGTTTATTCTTTTAAAAATACTGACAACGGCTGTACTATTTGTCAGTCTTCACAGCACAATGAATTTCTAATTAATTATGTAAATGCTAAAAATTTATTGTTGAACAATCAAGCACAAAAGAGAGAATAATGTAATATTTAATTAACTATCTGGAGTCTACACATTGGATATTAAATTTTCATTTTATTATAAATGAATTGAATTGAAATCACAGGAACAGAAAGTTTAAATAGCATTTTCATTATACTTTAGTTTTTACTAAAATTTAAAATGTTAAATTTTAATAGTTTTGAGTTACTTTATTTTTTATTTATTTAGTGCAGTTAATAATTCAATAATGGGAAATTTTGAAATAATATTAAACATCGTCTGTCATCGACTTACAACGTACTGTGCAAGTATATCTTTTCCCAAGAACATGCTACAAATTAAATTGCCCACAAATAGTTTGTGAAAAGTTAAATGACATTTGGCTTACACAGGCAATTTTGCAGGTTTGCAAGGACCAACGGAACGATTCTACATGAAATACGAAGTCGAAAATATGCAATAAAATGTTTCCCCACGAGCCTTCGTTCCCGAGATAATCGACTTTGAAAGTTTGCCTGAATAGCCTGCGGTAATATTTCCAAGAAGTAGAAACAGTTGTTCGTGGACAGACACGGTAGCCGATTCCTATTCAATGGCACGCGTGCTCGACAACTGTTTAAACTCTACTATGGTGCAAACGAAATGTCGCATCGATACACGTTTCTCCCGTCCCATTACACTTTATTTTACAATTCTGACATGTTTTTCTATCTTGATTGCATACCTTCGTTTACACAGAAAATAATATTCCTGCAACTTTTATTTCATTCATTCACAATTTACTAAAAGTGGGTTCATGCGTGCTTACGTTCAGCCTTCGTTAACGCTGAAATTAACTAACAATTATTTTAAACAAATTAATTTATGAAATTGATAGGTTGTTGAAAAATGAACTGAACTCTTCTATGAAACCTGAAACAAACACTGTTACGAGCGAAGACAATGAATAACTATTTTAAAGATATTAATGTATGAGATTGTTGAAATAAAAAATGAACTAAACACTTATATGAAACCTGAAACAATCATCGTTACGAGCGAAGACAATGAATAACTATTTTAAACAAATTAATTTATGAGATTGACAAAATATGGAAAAATGAACTAAACAATTTCACGAAACCCACAACAAATATTATTGCGAGCAGACAAAAGGAAAGTATCGAGTTTTACTAAAATTATATCAATTATTTCGTTTTGCATTACGCCAAATTTTCAATGCTCTGTAAAAATTAATATAAATGCGTTCGACGAAACAAAATGCAGAAGTAAACGCGGCGTAGAAATTTTTACACTAAACGATCATTTAGGGCACGCGTACAGCAGAGAATTGCGTGATCCACCATATTGATTAAAGCGTCCCGAACTTTCTTAGTTAACCAATAATTAACTAGGCGCGAGCGGACGCAATAAACGGCATGTGTTCCTGAATTTCACGATAAAGTATCCCACCGGTGAATTGTTGCAAATAAATCAATGTACCGGCCGGTCTATAAATAATTGGCTATTGTCGCTGGTCAGTTCGACACCCGTTATTACAGCTCATCAACCCCAGGAGCGATAATGGCGAGCCTCGTCGTCGGACTCGCGAAAGTCTGCAAATAATTTATGCCGCGACAAGCTGACACGCGAGCTCGATTGTACGTCGGCATAAGCAATTTTCGTGTCACTGTCGTTGCTGGCCCCTTTGTATGCATTAATCGAATTTCCGGTGTCCATTCAGCGCAGCTTTTAATCGCCGCCGCGGTTGTAATTGCCAAATTGCAGTCGCCCTCACCCTCCCTCGGCTTTCTTCGGGGCGTGTTCGCTATTCTTCGGAACACGACCGGCTAATTTCACCGTTCCTAACGACGTTTCGCCATTAACGAACTCCCCCATTATTCTTCGCGGATTTTAATTGATTAAACAACTGGATTTTTTCGCTGGTCAATCGACGACGCGAATTCGCAACAGCGGTTGTTTGTAGGTTAAGCGCTTATCGATCCACGGGGTGTCCCTCGCATCCTGTTTTTTTCTGCATCCCTGAGCGAATCTTATTCTTCACAATCCTGAACACTCATTTTCTGCTCGAGTAATCTGATCACCTCGTAAGTATTGCGAACTTTCTTTTGTTTACCGGATAAGATAATTACCGGACTGGTCTAACCCTTTGCACTCCAAGCTATTTTAATTCCTGACTCAAGACATTTTTCTGACCTAGAATAATTCCATCGTACGTGGTTCATTTCCTTTCGTGCATATCAAATTTTTTACTGTTAATCGTAAGACAACATTTCAATTTTTATTAACTGCTTAATTACAATGATTTGTAATATACGAATTGTTTTGAAGAATTTTTTTTGCTAAGGGTTAACAATAGAACTACCGAAGCCAGAAAAACTGGTTCCTGATTTTTTCCAAAAATCTTTCAATGACCTATTTATAATGAAATTGTTTCTGGAAGTGTGTAAATAATTCTGAATAAACACACTTGAATCCTGACGTTATTAAAAATAAATACATACAGCTCAAGTTACAAAATAAAAATTTTATTGTTTAGTTATTTCAAAATATATAATTTTATGTATGAATGCAACACGTAGAAATAAGGAAAAGCATCAAATTTCTATGCTCTGTCTTAACTTTATTTTTTTGTATGGAGCTGTGAATGCTGTTTCAACGGATTGTACGAAATGGGGTGAGTAAGAAAACGAAAGGGTGAAGTGCTTGCACGGGGATGTTTTCTACTCGACTTCTCTCTGTTTCGACTTGTTGCCAAAAACAGGAGAGGATTACGTAGACCAAGTAGAACATTGGATTAAGTAGAATATACTGATATAGGTCAGACAACGCTTACATATTCGTAGTGTTGTTTTTGTCTGAAGAGATCTGTTATTGGATTTTGTAGAAACATTTTGCTAGAAGTATTTGTTATTTAAATATTTTATAGGAAAAAGTGAAACGTATCTGTATCGTTCAGACAGTGTCCGTTCTTAATTAGAATTTATGTGCAATTGTCTGCAATATCATAATGAATATAAATACTGTAGACTCGCGTAAATTCAAAAACTATGCACACGAAATCAATGTCGAACAGATTTTCACGGGATTTAAATGTTATTGGTCACCTATTTCAAGCAATTTACATACTTTCAATGCCCGTTGCTACTGAATAACTCTAATTTAAATATGAATTTGGTGGACGCAAGCACCGAAATATAACACAGGACGCCATAAATCCAAGAGGAAGAAGTAAAATTTCATGAAAATTAAACTATAAAATATCGCGAAAGCGTAATTTATGGCATAATATTAATTTCTTTGAAGACAGTTCATTATATCACGATGAAGAGTAACGGTATTGTCCGAAAGACTGCGCTTAAGTATAAAATTAAATAGCGTGAAACAGAGTTCGTTGTATAGCGAGAATTGAAAGATCTGACATGTTCCAACAATAAAGTTATGGCTGCCTGTCCACGAGTATTGTTTAATACCGAAAATGGTAAAAATAGACGCGGCCCGTCATATAAATATTCCGCTCGGCTGTAACGTTGCCCTTGGCGTACTCGCCAAATTACTTAACCGCAGATGTTGAATATTTAAACAGAGCTTTGTGCCAGCAGTCGCGCGATTTTTCTAAAATTCCTTCCGACGTGCTGAAATTTAAATAAAAATTTAATGTCCTCCTTTCATCGCGTTTCCGTATCTACAATTTTCGGTGTGCATTCATAACTCTTGAACGTTTCTTGAAAAATTTAAACCAATCTGTCGGGCTCCTGACAAATTGCGGCCTTCATCTTTTTCATCTTGACCACGCGAAACGTATGCGCAAACACGTGTTTTATGCGTTTAAGCTCACAGCTTTCGCTGCTAACACATTTTTCTCTATTTAAACGAAGCTTAAATAGAACTCGTGGGTCTCCTTTCTTCATAATTCTTTAATTGGTAAACTTTCTAAACTTTTATAGAATAATCAGTACTTGCAAAACTCCTCCTCGATGAAAAACTTCTCTTGTAGAAATATTTAAAGATTCAGACTGAACGAAGAAACGATAAGTTGTTAGAAACATTTAAAAAGAAAACCAAGGAACACAAAAAAGAGATAAAAATTTAAGTTTGCTGTCATGAAATGTATAAAGAGGAATACAGAGCATTAAAATTCGTCAGACAAAATGTTAATATTAATGCTGTGATATTTATTGTTCCTATATATTGATTGCGTGAAAATACATTGCACGTGGATGAAGAAAACCAGTAATTCACGAATTAAATATACGTAAGAATTGTGGAAATATTTAATGATACGAACGATAGGCACATTTCAATCCATTCTAATCTCCGACTCTTATTTACATTGACCCGTACACCGTACACCCGCAAGACACATAGCTGTCGTTATTATTTCAGCGACGCGGATCAATCTCTCACTCGGATCTCCTCAAACAATAACAAAATTCCCGATTTAATACCGTTATTCGGCCAAATAAACACGAACAGGAGAAACAGTGCGTGTTTTGCCACCATGCCTTGATGCTCGGGAACAGATATTGAGTTTCGTGATTTCGAAAATACCATCTCCGAAATTTATATGTCGTTACTCGCTCAGGCAGAATGCCATTTGCGAATTTATCAAACAGTGGATAAATAAACGAAACCTTTACCATATTGTAGAGAATTCGGAGACCAGTAATTAATGCAATAAGTTAAGATGCAAGTCTTTTATAACATTCAGCGATGATAGATAGATTGTTCCTCAGACGTTCAACTAACTCAAGAAATAAAAATTTTTCAATTTCTGTAAAATTTTCAAAATTCGCTAATGACCGCACTATCGGCGCAAATACCCCACTGTGCGTAGTGTCGGACTTGTTCCGTAAAACTTGTGAGCCGTCAGTCTATTAAAATACGTGAAAAACTCCATTATGCACGCTTCCAACAGCTTTGCCCATTTAATTACTATCGCGGGAGCACTTAAAATTCGAAAAGCGACGAAACGAGAAAGCTTCCGGAGGAGCTTTGCACTTTTTATTTCTGCATCGCGTTCAATGCTTGTGCCAAGAATTTTTCAGCGACGAGCGTAATGCTCCGAGACACTTCGTCGGTTTTTCAGTTCCGTTGTACATCGAAGACGTTGATGCAGCCTTTGATGGGAATATCAGTTACCAGCTCGAAAAGTTTTCCGCTAGGAGGCATGATAAGGTTTCCGTGGACTTTCCTATTAACGGAAGTAGTAGTCGAGGATACTCACGAAGCGACTCCGTCGTCGCGCGAACGTATAAATTATGAAAGTATTACTGTTCCGTGCTCTAATACCCATCAACTCCAAACA
The DNA here is from genome assembly GCA_028453745.1 of Agapostemon virescens. Lineage (NCBI taxonomy): Eukaryota > Metazoa > Arthropoda > Insecta > Hymenoptera > Halictidae > Agapostemon > Agapostemon virescens. The sequence continues at coordinate 7,138,716 of CM052088.1, forward strand.
GTTTCGTCTGGATCTGCTGGTGCAAACAGTGGCAAGACGATTTTACTTTTCATCTATGAGGTGCTGCCGCAGATTTCCTCGAGGGCACTCGATTGTAAGCTCCTTGTATTGACAGTCTCTAGATGACAATCCAAGCAGCCTGCGTAAGCTCCTCTTTTACCAATTTTTTAAAAACTCGTTCGATGTCGAAGATCAATTTGCTATTGTTCACGATATTTTTTTATTGAACAATGTTCGCATTCTATTTTGATATTTTTATTGAACTATTTGAAAGTCGTTTGCTTTACTTTAATACAGTTCGTGTACCTAGTCGTTGTTTTCTACGCAGTTCAATAATTTATAATTTATTTGGTAATAGACAAACGAATTTGCAAGAATATCGTCCTGGTTTTAAATGTTGGAATGTCTACACCAAAATAATTCAAATGAACCTTTCCAATTGATCTTAATTCTTCATACTGTCTGACACCAAAGGAACATTCTACTTAGACCATCTGAGGCACTCCAATCCGAAATTTTACAAGATCCAATATTTATTTACTTATCCACATGTACTCAAGTCTAAACTACGATTAAGTCTACTGATGTCTGATATATGTGAATATTTTCTACTTGATTTGGAGAAAATAAATTTTAATCTAGTCCAACTTTTACGACAACATTCTCCTGTAATCTTTATCACATTCTTATATGAATTACAGAATCTAATTGGCCTTAAAGTTACCCTTAACGTATCAACGAATGTAACAATAAAACGAATCACAAACCTTAAGCAAGAATGAACTTCGAATAAACAGGAAAAACATTTTCATCAATTTGTAACAAAGTTACAAGTATTACGGAAACATCCATGCATATCTTTTCACACTGGCAGCGTGAGCATGAATATGTACGTGAAGTCAGTCAGGCAATAGACAATGCGCCACCTGCTTTGACACACAGGCAAAGGATAATACGATTACCGAAACTTCTCTCCCTTTCGCCGGTCTAAATCGTCAAGAAATTCTCGGCAGCAAAAGTAAAAATTGTTTCGCACGGAAGGAATTGTATACCAACCGAGAGAAAACAGTTGCGAGAACATAAAAGCATGTGATGCAGAAATCTACCCCCCAAACAGGCAGAATTTATTTTTGGGTTGAAAACAAAATTCTGCTCATTTGCTGTTGCCTCCAAATATTTTAGAAAATACCGATTTACAGCGAAACAATAGGAAACTTGGCGTTTCATCGAACTGCCCTGATGCCTGCCTCACAATTTCGTGAACAATTAACCGGAAACAAATTCTATGATAATTAAAACGGATAGTTAATTGCGGTTCTGATTTTTCTTTCCAACCGCGCGGGGAGAATGCAACGAAATTCAATTAAATATTGAAATTACAAAAGCAACTACGGAGGTAAAATGATACTGCATCGAAAAAGCCAGCAGCTTGTTTGTCATGTTCGTTTTTACTAGAATTGTGAATAAATATTGACTCAGGGGGAAATGAAATTTCTCATCGAAACGGTCGACTCTGCCAGTGGATAAACTTCCTAGCGGCATTCAAAAGGAATGGAAACTCTGTTCAAAGTGGATGAGGGCCACCTAACGTTTGTCATGGACAATGCGCCCACCGTCCAATGAGAACCGCAAGAGTGTCGGAGTTATGGTGCCTCCGTTGGACAAGGGAAACTTTCCTGTGCACCATTGTTTCAACACAGAATCCATTACGAATGTACATAACACAGTCGAAGAGCCACTGCCGAAAGGACACGTTGAGATATTACGCAATATTATATTTCAGACCGAGAACGTCTCAATAATCCTTCAGATTAATGGGAACTCTTACTACTGTCTGGCTCTTGCTGGAACATTTCACTTAATCTATTACCTACCGAAACACCGTAATGGCTCTTCCTTTATCACGTTGAATGCTATGTCAGTCCCTGGGGACTGATGGTATCAAATTTACATATTAATCTGTTATAGATAATTCATATAAGATTAAGAAATATTCGCACTATTTCTAATAGATTCTATGCACAGTTGCATTATTTCCGTTTAAAGGTAAATAAAATGTGACGCGAAAGCTAAGCAAAATGGCGCCGCATTCAACGTGTTAACCGGCAACAATGTAGCTGAAGTGGGTGACGTTTGTGCAAACCTCGGTTTTCCATACGGCAATTTATAATTACATATTTGTACTGAAACATATAAATTTTTATTTCTGTATGTATTTTTGGCTGTAGAAATTATGAAGAAGTTTCATTGGATTTTTTAACAGTTGAACGACGAAGTTATAAATTATACCAATACACACTGCCTTATAATAATATATATGTAATGGAATATAGATAAATATATGTTTTAATGAAAATGTTTATGTAAAACGTTTTGGTGGGAATATTCTCATAATTTCAATAACTGTAATAACTTAAAGTACTATAAATGAATTACGAATGCAGGATATAATGTATTTCGCAGCGTCTGACTAATGCAGGAAAATTCTACTGATCCCGTTGTATAACTCTGTTGACGCTGAATTCCCAATGAGAAGTTTGTACACAATTAAACTGCAAATTAAACCACAATATGCCATATCGTTCTACGTTTAACGCAAATAATTAAGCACAAACGAATATAGTCACGATCGTTACCAACATAATGGCTCTTCGAACATTCACTGCAGTACTTCAACGATGCAGTAAACTATTTTATAAACGTAATTAAGAATCTCTTAAACTGTCTGATCGATAAAGACCGAATCTACTTAATGACAAGTACTTTCGTAACAACTAGTTGCAATGAAATTTAATGATCTACAATTGTGGGAGAAATTAATGACTTTTGAAATGTTACTTTATATGTTGTAAAACCTGAACATTCTCGTGTGTACGTAAACGATCAAAATACTCCTACAAGCAGTACTGTCAAGTTACTAGCAAGAATTGCCTACTTGAACAAACCAGCAGACGCAATTGCACAGAGTATAATATTTTTAAAACTGGATGACTAATTTTGAGTTAATTTTCAATTTTGAATTAATCTTCAAACTCAAATTAATTCCGACCAGTACGACACCCATGTCCAAATTTAACCCTTAGCACTCTAGTGGCGACTCTGAGACGCCACGAAAAATTAGCACACTAATATTTTAAACAATTTTAACATTGCTGTCTTTATATCTAAGAGATAAATCAAAATTGAACGGTTGTAAGGATGAGTAGTAGTTCAAAAGTCCATGTACATAAGGTGAAATAATTAATGTAGAATGAAAATATCCTAGGTCAGTAGAAATGTTTTCTATTTAAAACAGCTTCGAGTGCAAAGGGTTAATACGTTCGCAAAGGGTGAAGTTAAGTGCTCGAAGCGCAAGGATAAATATAAAATGTTCGAACTAAACGATTTATTCTTCTTGCGCTTGCAACACTAGTAATATTGCCAAAATAATATTTTTAAAAATGGCCGCGCTCGGTTCTCCGTGAACCAGCTTGCTAAATGCGTGTAACAGTTTCGTGCAGTTGGATTGCTGAAATAGGACGCGGTTGCGCCGATTTAAAAGGCTTGTGCGTTGCCCGTAAAAACTGGCAAACCGTCGTGATAGGTGGTCGGGCCGCGAGTCACTGAGGCTGACAGCGCAGCGGCTGGAACTCGTGCGTGAAACTGTCGCCAGAAGTTTGGCAGTTTCGCATTCGATTACGTTAGCGTACAAGCCGAACCACCGCTCGGAAGAGTAACTCGCCTCGAAGTTTTCCTCCCGAGATACCGCCTCGCTATAAATAGCGAAGCTGATCGCAGCTGTTGATAGAAGCCGACCGAAAGAACTAGAATTATCCTTCGCGCGAGCAATTACAGGCAACTATCGATAACCGGTCGACATTAGCCCCGTGCGCTCTCACTCTCTCTCTCTTTTTCTCACTCTCTGACGTTTATAAATTCTCGACATAGCTACCGGCTTCCATAATATTTCATTGTCTCCGTGGTCTCTTATCGGGACGCCGTAAACCGAGCGCCGCGACGCCCACCCCGTAGCTTGTCGGTGAAACGCGAACCACGCAGAGCACGTGGGAAAAGATTTTGCAGAATTATTCCTGGTCTTGATTTGGCAGGTTTACGGCGTTCTGACGCTTACACACGCCTTTAGTGGCAGTTCCGCCTACGATCGAGAGTTGTAACACGATTTTATGGGGACTGTTTGTTGGTGAGATGACATCGAGTGGATTCGAATTGCGCTGGTCAGGCGACCGGATATTTATGCGCTGTCTGTGAGACAGACTGCAGCACTGCTTACACGGGAAGATATTCAGTTGCGAAAGTTCGATTGTGATGAAACTTATGGGAGCTTATAGTTCTTTGAAAAATATTTGACACGTGTTTTTTCTTATCGGCAACCATCGAAACTAACAAACATTATATTTAACTACAAAATTGCTGTGCTCCATTTCTCAAATGGTCTCAAGTTTGTAAAAGCCTCGACGAAACAGTAAATAACAATTAATCCACTGACACAGGAACGTATTCAGATGCGAAAATCCGATTTTGATCAAACTTATGGGAGCTTATAGTTCTTTGAAAAATATTTGACACGTGTTTTTTCTTATCGGTGACCATCCACTTTGAAGGGGTGAAAACAGCCCTCAAATTTGGAGTATTTTTGAGATATCTCGGAAACCAGAGGTCGAAAAAATTTGAATTTCTTTTTAAATTGTGTGTTTTCCAATGGGAAATGTAGTCGCGCAAGAAAATGTTAACAAAAGTTGTTTGTTTAAACAATAAAGCTGTAAGCTCCCATAAGTTTAATCAAAATCGTATTTTCGCATCTGAATATGTTCCCTAGTAAGATCTTTAGATTCAGAATTTCGTCATGCAATTTTTATTGTTCCTGCTTCTGGGGAATTATTTTCTCAAGCTCTTTCAAACATTTCACATAACTTTCTCGAGGCGTTGGAAATAATTCTACTAAAAATAGAACCAGGCAAGTCTGAGCAATTTCAATTCCAAAAACGAGGCGTTTCGATCAGTTGACTGAAGTAACGAAGGCTCTCATTTTCTTTGTTATATATGCTTTAGTTATAAATTTACTAAAAATATAATTTTTCAGCGCATTAAATAACTATGTCACCGTGCACCACCGATGACACACGTGGGGCACCGAACGTGGTAAGCAAGGGATCTTTGCGCAATGTCTTACCAGGCTTCCGTGGGGGAATAAAATCTGGAAGTCGGTAGGCGTTGCACAACTTTAGGATTACGCCCTAAACTGGTGATTCGTCCCACTTTTATCCCCACCGAAGGAATGATCCTTTTCCCAGCTTTGGTGTGAATCTCGATGTGGAAGTTTCGACGAATGCTTCGAACAATTCTTCGATTGTCACATTACCATTCGCCAAATTGTTATTAAAAAGCTAGTTTAATTATTCCCGAAGGGTCTACGGTGCAAAGCAATATTGTTTAAACTTCATTTAAAAAATTATATCGTTCCTTCAATTAAAACTGTAGAAATCGAGCAATGAATTTCATTTATTTTATATTGTAGAAAAATCTTTGAAAAGTTCATGCAAAATTACAAATAAACGAAGTTTGTCGATCAATGTTTACAGTTTCAGTGGAAATAAGGATATGTCTCTGGGATAATCAAGTATTTCGCCGGAGGTGACGTATGCGGCTGAGTTAATCGCTTCGTTTTGTAAATAATCGTTTCTGTTTATACGTAGGTAATTGAATATTGAAGGCGGCGTGGTTGTTATTTGTTCTGCGCCGCAATTTTGGGTAATTTCGAGATATACTGAATTGACTTAATATTAATGAGGTAAACACAAACATTCTCGAAAACAGGCGGCTCCGTGTTAGATCGGTATCTATAGCCATGATACACTGTGAATTACCATGCCATGTAGAAACGGATTGCCATAGTCGGGCGGAGCATTTATTTTTATAAAGGCGGTCTCGTGGCTGTCGGACTGTTTAATTTATTGCTTTTAGAAGCTCCGCGGTGTAAAGTACCATTTTATGTTTTCGATTTTACGTGCACTATACTTTACGATGCGAAAGTTCGCAATTCGTAAGTCAATATTTTATTGGTGCGTCTATCTTCGGAGTAAACGAACTTCCACTGGAAAACCAACTGAAAGTTTTCAAGTAGATCATCTATTTTTCAAAGTATGCCACTGTTTTCTTATCATTTAAATAGCAGGATCCTTGTAATATTTTTTATTTGCTAATTTTTCTGTAGATAATCCTTTTTTCCCCATAATGTTAGCGTCACGTTACCATTAAAGTAATTAGCACCATATTCGTGTGACTTTTAATTGATTACACGAAACGAGGCATTCCTTTACGTAATAGTTTTAAAAACGTAGTTTTAAAGTACATCATTAATTTTTACAATAATGCACTGTCATGTTGTCGTCAAAATAATAAGTACCTAATGTTACCATTAACATAAGAAGCATCCTATTGTTGTGGCATTTACGAACAATATAAAATAATTTATTCTAAATTTTACAAGTTGTGGTGTCGCAGAGTCACACGAAATATTTCTAATTAGGCAGTTTTCAAGTTGATAATTCACATTTCCAATAATGTCACTATCACATTGCCAATAAAATAAGAATCACCCTACTGATGTGACATTTCCAAATATTAATTAATTTATTGTAGAATGTAATATTCGAGCTGAAAATATTTTTCAAGAAATATGAAATTTTACCACTTGTGATGTCACATGGTGCACTTAATGTTTGACAATTGGTATTATTGTAATGAAAGGGTAATATCAAGCGTGACCCCACCGCGATAGCATACTTTCGGTCAGTAGAGTAGGTAAGATTCATTTATAGGCGCTGTTACTCCGGTCGGCTCTTGCCTTTTTAAACGAAATAATGCGTTTCCTCTTTACGGTCTGATGGAGTTTTATGATACCACATCCTCGAACAACGTCTCTGGAGTTTTTATCACACCGTAAAGGAGGAAGCATATTATTCCATTTAAAAAAAAGCGAAGCTCCTCGTTCTATCTTAAAAGCATCTTCACTTGCTGCGAACTTTGCAACCAGGTTCCTACTCGCACGTTTATTTCTATAACTTCATAAATTCGCAGTGATTTTATCGTTTCCTCCTGCCTTCCTTCAATTGCAACACTCACGCTCAGAATCACATACCATCTTCCTAATTCATTAAAACTTATCCGTACTAATTAACCATGTACACTAACACATAACACAATGTAGAAATATCCTTAAAGTCCATAGAAATTTTGAACAAATTAACAAATTTAACATTTTATTATAACTTTTTGGAATCGGAAGAGCAACAATGAAAATGAAACAGTTAACAAGATTTTTCAAGAACTATTGATTTGCGAATGATATATTCCAGTTGTAGAGGTTTTATTTCATCTCCAAAATTAGGAGTCCGTTAAAAACGAATTAACTTTAAGAAATAAATAAATCTGATTCACAATTCCTTCTTAAATATCTCAGTGGTAATAACGTTGCAGTTCCAAAGGAAGGAAGTTCTACAGAAAATTCTACAGCCTCGTAAAACAATTGTAATGTTTATTTGAAAGATCCTGGTTTTACGTCTGTGGTTCCGGACGCGTCGACAAGATTTATATCTCTAATTTCCGGGAAGAGCTGCCCTAACATCTGATTTCTTTTGGAGAGAAGGTGGTTCGGATTCATTCGTGTATCGGTGTCTGTCACATGGGAATCGAGTTTCATGCCGATGGAATCTTATTAAATATTTTATAGCGGTCTCGGGAGCAGCTTCGACATCCCTTTTGACGATATCGTTCTGAAAATGTTGCCTCGCCAGACACATGGGATCTATTCAAACGGTCACGTGATAATGGATCGCGCGTGGAATACATTCACGCCGCGAACACGATTCCCTTTCATCGTGTTATAACGCCAGCGAACGAAATCTCGGAGGAATGGCGGGATTCTACTTTCTGTCGGCCGTTTTAAAAAGGGCCAGATAACACTCCGTTCATCTCTGCCGCCTCTCTCTCTCTCTCTCTCTCCGGCTTTCTCGGTTTCGCGAACTTTCTCCTCGCTGCGACTGGAATCCTAATCTTTGCCGTCTTCGTAGGTCGTGATATTTTCATTCGCCATCGCTAGAATTTCCACTACGAGCTCTCGCGCGGTCTTCAAACTCGTACGATTCTACGACGGAATGCTTTGGAACCGATTCTAGGAATTCCTTGCAACCAGAAGATTGCGTTCTTGTACACTTTTATTGGACGTTACCCGCGATATTAAAAACCATTGCTAAATACTATTGCAACTTGAATTTCAGCCTTGGATAACTTCATTCTTAAGAATATTGCGCCCTTGAAATTTCAGTGAAATGTGCGTTTTAAGGGTGGAAGAGAATAACGGGATTATATTAACTTTCTCAGTGGAAGAGATGGGTAATGATTAGCCACAGCGATGAAAATTCTTAACGGCAATGTTCGAGCTATGGGTACTGTATGAATTCATTCGTACACGCTTTCGACAGTTTAAAGGACGACCGAGTGTAAGTCCACTCTAAGTAGCAAAGTCGAGCAGTAGTCAAACCTCGTGCAAGAAAGTTTCATGCAAAAGAAACTGTCATTTTATGAATAGGTTGCATCATAAAATAGTATGAGAATGTTTTTCTGTCTTTGAAGACATCACACTGATCGCAATGGTATTCCAAGTGGAACAGCCGAGCAATGGTCAGCCACGATGATGGAGACTCCGAAGAACAATATTCAATCCACTGTATAAATTAATTTATACTCACTCCTGGTAGTTTAAACGGCGATACAACCTAAGTCCACTTTAAGTAGCAAAGTCAAGCAGTAGCGAGACTTCACGCAAAAGAGTTTCAAACTGTTATTTAGTAAATAGATAAAATCTTTTAAGGTTTCACTGACAACTTTGTTGTTTAAAGCCATCGACGAAAGGTTACATTTTACGAAATTCTGAAAACATTTCTTCAATAGAAATTATTTGCAATGTACTTCAAATGTCCACACAGGTCTTAGGTGCATTTAAATCGCATAATTAATTAATTCACTGGGTAAATGATTACATATATCGTCCATTATCAGAAGAATAGTTCGCAAAAGTGTAATGGAAAGAGTTCTTTGAGCAGCAGTTGAGAATGCCAACGTCAGTGGAAGCTACGCTTGTCAGCGATAATAAATTACCGCGTATGGATTACAGTAGAAACAAAGGAACGTAAGAAGAATCGTTTCTCACTTCCACCAAAAAGATAAGAAAAAAACTAGCGATGTTCCCCCTCTTCCAGCTGAATTCTCCAGTATTTCCGTAGCGAAACGCTACAGAGTAAGAGTTAGGTCAATCGGGCGAAGGCTTTTTGCAAGGTGATTCGTTTGCCGGCGGAACGCTTACTTTGTTTAATCGTAGTTATTATTATAGCGAGACGTGTGCTGGCTGGGTATAACTGTCGTGCAATTTTGCAACTCTCTTGGGTACGTGATCTTGGCTGAAATCTTTATTTTCCAGGGAAAAAGATTTTACCGAGAAGACAGTTTCGCTCCTTTGACCAATTAACTCGACCGTCTCGTTGAAGCACTCTCTCTTTTTCGAAGGGGACGCTGGGAAATTCTTTTCATTCTTGGAGAATATTAAGGAAGCCTCGGACGTACATTATGCTGATAATTTGGGATGGTTTCAGCCACGCTGATGAACCGTGACTTTTGAAAAGTTCTTCAATTTTGAACGATAGGAAAAATTATTTTACTTGCTGCAATTATATTCCGGCCGATTATTCAATGATAATTCTTGGCGGTTTCAATATGCTGTTACGCGTTTCAATTAAACGGCCGGAAACCATTTTTCACGGCATTCCGTTTTTCGAATTTATCTGCGCTGCATACAAATTCGGAGATCATAAAAAAATTGTATTCCGCTGGAGCATCGATAATTCAAAAATAAATATAAAAGCGTTTATTCGAAACGAAATTCCGTCGTTTTATAACCACATTAAATGTCGTCAACGATGAATTTATAGCCACCGGTACGTAATAAACAGTAGTTGAGAAATTAAAACACAGTAGTATGAGCCACTATGCAAGGAAAAATCGAATGGGAAACGGAGCTACGTAAATCTGTTGAAAATTTTCATTGCCCGTTTAACTTTCTATAGTTTTCTGATCGAGGGTTGGACACTGAATTTTTCATTGAATGCAAAATCCTTTCCCGTGAACAGTTTGTCTCTCTCATGTTGCTAAATTGTGAGAGAGGTGTTAGGAAAGTTTTCTATGGCAATGGAACTGTTACGGTGTTCACCGGCTCGTCGTTTGTCATTCCAGATCTCTGCCTTTGCCAATATTCATCCCTTTCACGAAGTTCAATGTGGGTCACGAAATGTATGCGATCAAATATCCGCCGCGGGAGGAATTGCTGCAATCAACGTCTCAATAAAGGAACATCAGGATCCTTGACCGTTTTTCCTCTTCTTCGCTGATTTTCCTGGTTAGTCTTCTTACAATCGCGAACCTAACTCTCTTAGCAAACTGACTTCCTCGAGATATTGATTAACAATTCGTGCTTCCATTCGATCCCGCGTTACCACTCCACTTTAAACTATCGTAAAAGTGAAACCGAATATTCGTATCCATTTATTTGCTATGTAAATATGAAACCGGAGTTTTTACATAGTACCTAGAAAATATTAAAAATATGTTGTTCCTGTCACGTGCGGTGCTAAATAAATATTTATTGTGCCGCGTGTGTTCGCAATTTTTAAGAGAGAATCCTTTTTACTCTAGTAGACGTATTATCCTCGCAACGTTGCGAAATTCTTGGTTGAATTTATTAGTTCATCAAAGGTTCAACATTATGCTTTCTCCGCCGCTATTGATCCACCCAGTCAGCGTATATTTTTCGTCTTCCCTTTTACGAACATTTTATCCACAGACACTGGTTACGTTAGCAGATTTGCTAATAATGCGATTCTACGCTACCTTATTCTTCAAACAGTTCTAATCGCACGGATCTAAGTAATTTTACTAAATTTTCCAACATTTGCATAATAACGAAGATTCGATTGGAAACATCCAAGAAACCTACGAATAACTGATCAAAGATTGCAAACGAATTATTATTAATTGGGCCTCGTCTCACGAGGGAATATAAGGCAATGAAAATGTAGACACAGCTAAGAAAGAAGCAACATTCCTTCCAGGAAACGAAGCCAAGCCACAGATCCTATATAAAGACAGGCAGTTCACTCAACATAGCAAACAATGCAGAATGGAACATAATATGGACCACATAAAGAAAAAGAAAATTCCACGACATCGTACAGGATTTCTTTCAACAAACGCGAAGTTACGACGTGAATAGAACGCAGAGAACAATTATGTCAAGACTCGGATCAAGACACTGGAAAACAACACACTCGAAACCTATTCAAAAGAATTGAACCACCCTTCTGCAATCCGCGTAACCAAATACCAACCCTTCAGTTTACTTATGCAGGAAATACTAAAACGACAGAATATAAACTCCCCATTGTTCTGTAACGACACAAAAACAAATTGAAAACATCCTGAACTTTTTACGAGACACTACACTATCCTCGGAAGTGGAAGTTCAACCCATAGAGTCGCTAATGATAATGAAGTCGATGCGACAATAAATCTTCGAAAAAATGAAACCGAAACTTCGAAAAGTGGTGGTTAAATTCTGTAGACTTTGAACTTGCATACCAGGTACGTAAATAGTGACCTGTAATTTTTGTCTAGAAAATAGACGATTATTGTATGAAAATTATTCTAAATATTTTATTCGAAGTATTGCCCATCGGTTGCTATACATTTCTTCCATCTCTCTAACAGTTTGTGGATGCCACGACGAAAACACTATTCCTCTTTTGAAGCAAACCAATCATCGAGCCATTTTTGTACATTTTCGTAAGTTGTGAGCACTGAACACCAGGTGCTGGTCCCATCAATGCAAACGAGTAATAATCCTTAATATAGTCCTTAACCCTTTGGCCTAGGATTTATTTTACGATAACAGTGACTGGATTTTCTTTTTCCTCCATGGAAAATGCTATTCTAGTTATTCTCCAATGACTGTTGAATGAATGTTGATAGGCAAATTCCGGTTTTTACGTAATTTTAATTAATTAATTATTTCGTTTACGATTCGTAAACGATCCGTCGATCTTGCGGACGTATTTTGATTTTAATTTCGCAACGCGGATCGTCTCGAATGGAAAATTATGAGCGCGGTCGAATAATATTAACATAAATGCATTCTAAACCGGTGCCCATTCGTTTCGCCTGACCTACAAATTTATCCGCGGGAGTGTTAACGGAGTGATTTCCCTACCATTAATTAGAACATATTGTGATTTGATTCGATTGTAACTAAAATCAACTGATAATTCTTGGAAACGATTAATACCTCCGGCGAATCTAATTGTTATTTAATTTACATAGTCGGCGAGCATCGAATTAAACGCGCGATCGCGGTTGTCCGGTTGTCGACTATAAATTAGTCGTGGTTTGGGAATGAAATAAAAATTGCGAAACTGTTGTGCGAATTTGATCGAATTACCTTATGGCGTGTTACTCGACCGGATCAGAGTGATAACGGTAATAAATAATAGCTAGCGTTGCGACATTAAGGTGTACATAAAGTGAGTGTCAATAGCGGTTCATGAAAGATGAGAAATCCCGTGGATAAATCAAGGACTTATTGGTCCGCAATATTTCTGCGGATGCGTGAAATCGATTCGATTTTATTCGATTCGGTGACAACCGAGCCAGCGTTCAATGCGATATGCGCGTCCCTGTCCGAAGAAATTCCAATTTACACCGAGTATCGAGAATGTGACATATGGACGTTGCGGTGTTTAAAAACGGCTGCACCGCCAGCTTACCAATTACCTGTGTCAATAATTTTTGCGGCTATCGATGCCAACTGGAATTCGAATCTCCGAGGTTTACGAGCTACAGTCGATCAATAGAGTCGACGTACGTATACTCGGTGTTTTATTCGACGAGACTACCATTGACAGTGTATTTTTCATGACTCAATAAATCGTGGAATTTTTTTTTTTTTCTCGACCTTCTACATATGACGCCGTAAAAACGAATGTTACAGCCGAGATTCTGTTAATCTATAAAACAAAACTTCAATAGAGCACAATACTATCTTTATTTTATGGTGAGTGTCATCGAATGATTCAATCAAGCCTTCATTTTACGTTCGGTACCATTTTATCTTAACCGCTTGCCATATTATGACGAGTCACACGAAGATTTTAGATAAAGTGTAACGAATAGAAATGTTATGCCTTTCATTTTAGAGGAAATCAAATATTGCTCGGTTCTAATTAACATTTACACGTGGAAGTAGATGTAGAAGTATAAAAGATAATCGTCTTTTCTCTTTTGCAACATTTTTAGTGACGAAGAAGTGGAGCCTTTCCACTTTTCCTAATAGGCACACGTATTTTAATAATGAAAGTTCTCGATACCACAGTTGTTGTACAAATCGATAGCGCCGCTCACCGGTGGTCGGCACCGGCAATCGGCGTGTCAAATGAAAGTTCTCTAAAAATCGGCTATTCTCGCTGACCCGCGTTCCGTTCTGTTCCCTGAACGGAAAAATCCGATGGATGCAACGGACGATCCAGGAGCCGAGGAAATCGAGTAAGCCTACATCGCTCGAAAAATCTGACCCAGTAGCCTGCTCATTGAACAGACCGTTCTCATCGTGAAGAGCGAAAAAGGTCTCCGGATCCTTTGCTCGTGAACAGCTCCTGAAATACGCTCCAGACCGCCGAAGGACACTCAAAACCGATAAACCGACGGGAGCCTGTGGCCCATTTACACGATCCTAGCCCTCGGGTTGTGGCTGAGGGGTAGTAACAACCCTCTGTTATTCCAGTCGAAGAAAAATGCGATTAACAGAACGCTGGGAACGATTTCACAGACCGCGAGACAACGTTGTTGCGAAAACGAAATTGAACGTGTCCGAGATATTTTGTTATTTGCGAGTAGACCACCCCGGGTTTCGTACTCTTATGCCAAAACTGTTACGTCATCGGGCCAATTTAATACCTGGGTTTATAAGACGTCGCAATCTGATAAATTGTTCAAATTGCGGAGATACTTCTGTGAATAGTTTATTAACGGCGGGCGTATTAACAGACTATCGGCGGAAAGGGTTTTAATACCTTTTCCACAGACTGGCGCCGATCGGCGGGTCGGCTATTCACCCTTTGCACTTTGAGCAATTTTAATTCTTAACTAGAGACATTTTTTGGTCCTAGAATAATTCCGTAGTACGTGGTACATTTTCTTTTCTTTCATAGTAACAAATTTTATATGCATGAAAAGAAATAAACAACTTACAATAGAACAATTCCAGAACAAAATATTTATCGATTTTAGAATTAAAATTGCTTGGAGTGCAAGGGATTAATCAAACGATACGGAATATTGAAATATAAAAGGCTTGTCTGACCAAGGCAGGATTAATCTACTTGAAAGCAATTTATAATGTAGAAATCATTGCATACAACTACTCCAATTGCTCGTGCAGTAAAAATATTCGTATTACTGTCACGTTTGATAAACGAGCAGATAATTTCATTTCTGAGATTATTTATTATTTAAAAAATCCTAAAACATGCGAAGTGGTTGCCTTCAATGCCATTAAATATAGTGTTAAAAATGTCGCAGTACTTTTGGGAACTCGATTAACCAATTATGGGTCGAAAAACACTTTCATGCAACTTCTGTCTCTTACACTGTATGCATAAGATTTTCACTATGCATAAATATGCATTATTTATAGAAATCTAACAAATGGATCCAAAGTCATAGAATTAAGAACTTTCCAAACCTCTAATCGTCGTAGAGTTCCTCAGTTTTTGCAAATTTATTTGAATTATATTATTATACAAATAAATATTGTGAATTATAGCGTTGTCAAAAGCTTCGTCGTCCCATGTTTAATCTATCGATTAATATTCCATTTATTCATTTTCGTCGCAAACGTATAACATTTGAAATCTACTGATAAGTCTTTTATTATCATTTTCTGCAATCTCCACGAGTATCGATAAAAATCGTTGATGTGTAGCGATAGCATTGCGAAATCGACGTTCTAAAACTAAAATAGTGTTTCATATTTGACCGTTCTCCTCTATTATTCACGAGAGAAAAGCCACGAACGGATTCGGCAAAGAAATTGGCTCGATAAAGCGTCCGTCAGCGATTCGATTCGTATCAGACTCGGTCCTGCGATTTGTCTCGACTGATCGATCGTGTTCGAAGGATTTAAAGGCAACCAGAGGTTGCGACTTTGTTCGACCGTGAACAGGATGATTCAGGAATTTTTTAATTTTAAATGGAGCAAGCTGAACTGTGCGAGTAACACGGAGAATGTTAAGAATTTTCTTGTATTTTACCCAGAACGGCGACAGTTCGTAGAAAAAGGGACAAAGGGTCTTGTGTTTATGGCATCTCCGCGATGTGGTTGTGATGAAGCTCTAACCGAGCTAAAAAACGTTCTAACGAATTCAAGTCCTCCAAATGTAGTCGTCTTACAAAGATTCTACTTGCTATTTGTTAGCTCGAAAGCAATGGCTACAGAATTTGGTTTTCTTTTTTTTCTGGTAGAATTGGAAGAAAATGGAAGGTAGAATTAAAAAGTTTCCATTGTGGTTTTAATGTATGAAGTTCGAGGAGTTCGAGGATATTTTTCTTGTTCTTTTTGTTTGACAAAATGGCGGCGGTACGACCGACATTATCCGTAGAAGGTTTCGGACGAACCTCTCCCTGTGGTGGTCTAAGTAACTTTCATACTTTTCTTCCATCTCACTCGAAATTTTGAGTGGCTACTAGCGTATATTTAATCTGGAGAAGTACCTGAAAGACTTTTCAAAATATGGAGTCTAAGTACATTGGCGAACCCCTGACTATAGCACAGTTTCAAATGTTCAATTTTTGAAGTGCAACTTTCTTTGGGAAAATTGTCGCCCAACTACTTAATCAATAAAGATGTTCAATCTTTGTGATCCCAGAAATTGTTTAAATCATTCTTGAACTTCATGGAGTTAATTATTATTGAATAATATTTGCTACGAATGCTCGAACATTCACAGTCTATTTACTGTAATTAATCCAACATTCATATCTGCTATCAGCATAGTAAACTGTTGGTTACACTAAATTATCACAGCCTAGTATTTTAATCCCTTTATTTCTGCAATTAATAATTAAATTTAATACCGATGTGTAATTGACAATTAAGTTTAATCGTATTATGTAAATAATATTAATATGTAATCCACCTATCCCTATTGAAAAATTTATAATAACATAAATATAAAGAAATGAACCATTTGTAATGGAACAATTATATAATATAATAATATATAATAATATATTATATAATTGCTTACTATTCTTTTAACATTTTACGCATCGTAGCTATAAAATACGTGCTTTTAACGATGTAACTCACTGAGACAGAATTTTGACGTTAATCTAATGCAAAAGAGAGCAATAAAAATAATTTGCAGTCAGGAGACATGGAAGTAGTAGATTCTCGTCAAGCAAAAGATCCCCTTTAAAATATTCTCGTTCAGAAAAATGTTGGCAACTCGACGTAATATATTGTTATCCGTTTTCCAAATAGATGGCACTAGCACGCCGGTTGTACATATCCATCGTTATCCTTCAGCATCCAATACATCCAACTTCAACTGCAATTCCTGGCGTTCACGATAATCGAACGTCGTAAACTCGGCAGAACGACGTGTCGAGAAAGTATAGCGATTTAGCCGTTTCTGGATAACATTTCATTCGCGAAGAAACTTGAATTACAGCCAGTAGGAAATTTAAATTCGTGCCTGGCGTACAGAGACTCATGTGTAATATCAAGGCCGAATCACACTGCTACTGCTACTACCGAGATAATTAATCCGGCTTGATTGCATGGATTCTGGCATACCGAATTATCAAGTAGATTATCCTTGGTAATAGACTGACAACATATATAATGTTTCCCTTGGATCTTTATGAATTAATTAACGTACTCGTGACGAGTGTGTCGAATCGAACAGATATTCTATTTCTCGATTAGCTGATACATCTGCGTCTCGTATTTATTACTATTAATATGCCTGTACTAACATGATCGTAATTGCAATGCTGGGAAATGCGTGGGAGTAGTTTCACATAATAGAGAAACAATAAGATAACGATAACATATTTCAATTTACAGAACCCAGGACGATATAAAATATCGCAAAAGCTTTGCGCATCATACAGAAAATACTTTTCTTAAAATAAAATTTATTGGAGTTTATTTAGAATGTTCTACTTTACTTCCATATTCAATTACAAAATAATAGCCGGTGACATGGCATAGTTTCTGTGTAAAATTGCCGGCCAGCAAAGTGTTAAAATTGTTAAAACTTAGAGTTAAAAAAATGTTGTCTCGTTAACTTGACAACTTTTAACGTTAGAAGCGAAATTAAAATGCTATCTAGTTGTACAACAATTAATTTTATACAAGTATTCTACATCTGTCGAAGCTATAACTGCGTAGCGATTTGCAATGCAATAAGTGCATTTGACAGAATGTACAACGATACGAGATTCAGTGGAATAGTCCGTGCCAAGTCAGACCTCGTGTATAGTTAATTGCACGACTCAAGTAGAACGGACCTGTACAAGTGCAGACAATTAAAGCCTAAGCCCGTAAGAGGTATAGTAGAACCACTCCTGTATTAGGCGAACACGTTAGACCATGAAGTAAGGAACTAAGTAGAATAGCTCTGCCATGCTCAGCCACACAATGCTTGGATTTGTAGGGGACTTAAGTAAGATCTATGTTTAACGGTCTAACTAGTCAAAACTGTGTATGTAGGGCAGTAGAACATCCTACGATTGATCAGACTTTGAAAAATCTAGACCGAGAAGAATATCTGTAAGATAAATTAATCCGCGCTCTCGTTACTCTGGTATCTTGAACATTTTCATATCTTTCCGTCGTTTCACATCATTTCCCATTCTTTACTGTTATTTCTTCATTCCTTTCACTTCGGTTCACTTTATTTTCCTACCATTTCGCGGTACCTGTTCACAGATACGCTGCCGTATCTTACCTTTCAAGTTTAAAGTGCGATTTCCATGAGACCTCATCAATCACACGAAAATGCAATTCCTTAAAGCGATTCAGTCCAATTTCCTAAAACAATAAATCTTTACAGATTTTCGTACATTCTAGATTGCACGTTTAACCCTGCTGTTTCGTATTATTGCAACACTCCAACGTCATCCACTATTTAACGCAAGCTTGTAAAGTTCTCCGGACTAGCTAACGTTCAGCAGAGTTATGTTTATTATCACGTGATATAACTTTTTACTGTTTCTGCTTGTTCGTTCAACTGAGCCAAAAAATAAGATAAAAGCACATTGTGTGTATTTTCAAACATCCTGGGCGTCTAAAGTGTTGACGTGAAAGAACCACGTTTGTTCAACCGTTTTAGTTCTCACTGAGAAAATAGAATTAAACGAAAAATACTCGATTAAATTTAGAAGAGGAATTTATGGATATGAGTGAGATATCAATTGTAAAATTAGAATAATATATTTCTATTGTAATTATCGGAGAAATATATAAATTAGAATAAAAGGATTAATTTGTGTAGCTGATCTCGAAAGTGTTGAAATAAAAGGACAACGTTTGATCAACACTTTGAGTACTCACTGAGAAAATAAAATTAAACGAAAAGTGCAGGATTAAATTTATGATACCGAAGAGGAATTTATGAATGCGAGTGAGCTAGCAATTGTAACATTCGAATAATTTGTACTGTTATTAAAAATCTATAATTTGCAATTGAAGGATTTATTTGTGCAGCAGAAATCGAAGTCTACGTACCGTAGTTCGACACTAATATGGTTGGCAAAGAGCATGAACAATTGGAATCTCTGAAACCGCCTAACAACTCGTCGTCGAAAATACCAAGCGTGATCGATAGCCAACGTTTCCAATATTCCACCGACGGAAATCCGTCGAAGCGACGGGAAGAGAAGGATTGGGTTCACTCTGCGTAAGATTCGGTGAAACGGTAGTATGAATTATCGTTAAGCAGAAATTCACAAGCGCGGTCTGTGGATTTTGTAGTTGCACGTGCTTCAGCGAGACCGCGAAACGCCTAAGGGTTACTTTGATCCGATTGCATCGCAGATATCATGCGTTCGCCTACTCGCGGTTCACGGATTTATTTAATAGCAACAACTCGTGCATCACATTGTCATCTTTCTGGATCCCGGAAGCCGTTGGCACGCATTCATCCTCGGCCAAGCACCGCGCTGGCCGCTCGTAAATACTGGATACAAATGTACGGGAATTGCCATGGTTTCGCCGTCACGTATGAATAACAGGCATTTGTCAGCGGTTCGCGCACATTTCGGCTCCGTGGCCAGTTCGTCCGGTTAGGATTACACGGTCTGAGGTAGGACTACATTACGCAACTAGGTTGGGATTAATCACCGGTGGTTGTCTTCCAGTCTTAAATCAACCCTTTTAGTGCCGCCCATCGATATATCGTTGTTGGCTTCGTGTGCAAAAATTGATTGTTCCGTTCTAAC
The DNA here is from genome assembly GCA_028453745.1 of Agapostemon virescens. NCBI lineage: Eukaryota > Metazoa > Arthropoda > Insecta > Hymenoptera > Halictidae > Agapostemon > Agapostemon virescens. The sequence continues at coordinate 7,158,321 of CM052088.1, forward strand.
GTATTTGGTCGGCAACTAATTGATGCGGATTTGAAGAAACAAGAAAAATTCTAAATTTCAATTTGAAAGTATAACTTTATTATATTAGATATTGTCCGGTTCTGCCGATTAATTGCGGATTTGAAATAGCAAGAAAAATTCTAAATTTTAACTTGAAAATATAACTTTACTAAATTAGGTTTTGTACGTTTTTGTCAGGTAACAGCAGATTTGAAATAACAAGAAAATTTATAAATTTCAACTTGAAAATATAACTTCAATGAATTAGTTATTGTCCGTTTTTGTTAAGTGATTGCGGTTTTGAAATAGCAAGAAAAATTCTAAATTTTTACTGGAAAATATAACTTGATAAAATTAGGTATTGTTCGTTTTAATCGAATAAAATATGTCTGAAGTGCTCGTTCTATCCTTCATTTCTAAATTCTGATAAAAACCGAAACTATAAAACAAACGAATATGAAATTCTTACTAATAATTAAAGGTGGAAGACCAAACAACAGGAAGACGAATTAGGTGCTTTGAACTCCTTGACGAAATAAAAGAATGTGCAAAAATCATCCAAAAATGTTCGAGTTCCTCGAAGGCATATTCGGCTCCGTTCCCAAGTTATTCACAATTCGACGAAATATTTGAAACTGTCTGACTAAATACGTTACCATACTACTCGCAATTATTTTTAGAATTTCATCGTTGAATTAATGATTCCCACAGACATTCTGGGCTCTGCTAACATATATAGCATGTTGAAACTCAGCCGAGAGATTCCGAGTTAAAAATACATATATTTCCAATAATAGTAGAATCGATATTTCATTCTAGTTTATGGATCCCTCCCCGATATCATATATTTACTTCGGTATTTTCGCTGAATTGATATTTTTCTGTCGCTACTGAAAAGGTTAATACGAAAAGCCCTCTGTAACGTTTGTCGCAATCATTACCGAGTTCTGGAGAATGTAATATCGTATTTCGCTTAGACGTCGCATCTTTCCACCCATGTTATTACCGAACTACGGACCTGTGTGCAAAATAATAATATTGTTAGTCGATTGTAAAATTTTATCCTTCTCTAGTAATCCGAAGAAATTTGTTAACAACGTACACCCTTTTATTATGTTAAATTTCATCCATTTCTGCTTGAAATATTTAACATCCACTCTGAAGCCATTACTTTACCTTATTCTACGTCGCATAATCCTTGTATATTCTTGATTGCGGACATTTCACACGTCATTTCGTGCCTTATTGTGCTGTGTCACCTATCGAGCATTTATTTTGGTCATTACATCAAATATGGAAACTCAACGTGAGCATTTTCGTCACACTTTTCATTTTCACGACCACGAAGGTAAAGATACAGAACACGAGAGAAAATATTTCTGTGCTTTTTACAAAGAGAATGCATCATTGGATTACATTCAAATTTCATTTGAAACGAGAGCATCAAAAGTGATAGAAACAAAAATAGAAATTCCACAAACATGGTTCTTCCAAGTAGAGAAAAATATGGCAAACGATCATCGAATCGGAACAAACGAAGAAAATATTCGTAATATAATAAGTATTAATATTTATGACTATTGCTAGACTAATCAACCTGAAATAACAAAATAAATGCTGTGCAAACTGTCTGCAGTAAAAATAAGCGACACCATTTGATCCAATTGATATTATTTGTGCTTTTGTCAGTGATTACCAAACTAAAAATAGTGCACATAATAGCTCTGGGTTCGTATATCAATAACAACCTATTTGTTTGCATTTCAATTTTCAATTTGTTTTTTTTTTATGATACAATTTTGTAACTTTGAGGTTACAGTGATTTTTTATGATTACATGTCTGATTTTTCGTTACCCCAATTTTTTTGGATTAAAAATTACCACTTAAAACAACTATAAAATAATTATTAGATAATTAAACATTTTTAAAAGTATTTTATTAAATCAAAGGAGCACGAACAAGTGCAACGACAAATCTGAGAATATTGTTCTGTCTTCTAGTATTTTGCGGAAGCAATTCATTGCATGAATGTCACTCGGCAATAAGAGCACGTACAATATTTTCAAGACAAATTGACAGGAGGAGCTGTGATACACAGAGATTGACGCAATATTCGAGATTGCGGGAATCGACAAAAAAAAATATCGACTGTACGATCGTTTGTCAAACCGGACGATCGTATCGGTATCTTCGCGGGAATGTATGTACTTAGCGGACTTATGGATTATCGATGTCACGCCGTCGGATCTGACACGCAGTCTAACTGCACGTGATTTATATCGAGAAAAAATTTGCTGGTTAGATGTTTTTCCAGCTGATCTGTCCATGTAATGACGTTGGATAATGGTCACGCGACGCTATGGCTCGTAATTAGGATCTTGATTAAATGTTGCGGCTGCTCGGAATTGCTCGATAATGTACAGGCCAGCGAAAAATCTGCAGGAGAATTCATATTTTTCCGAATATCGTGTATACTTTAAAGAATACATTCGAGGCCTGGGTTATTTTTTCGTACGACCAACAAGAGAGCGAAAAATTTTGCAAATATTTAACAGCGGCCAAAAAAAGAAGCCTTCGTTACGGAGGATAAGGTAGAATGCTTTTTGCCAGTCAGGCGAGGCATGGTTAAAAAAATTCGCTGAAGAATTTTGCGAACGAGCGCCGGCATTCCCATAAGAAGAACCTTCGTTACAAAGGATTAAGTAGTATAACGTATCACTAGTCATACGTCCCCGGACATAGAAAGAATTTTTCGTTAGCACGCAAGCAATTTCAAGTGGAAAAACTATTAACAGATCGGAACGATAAAATCGTACGATAAATGTTTACATGTTATGCAGAATTATCATTTTATCTAGTTAGAAACATAAGTCGACAGCGAAACGGGATTAAGTAGTATGTACCAAAACTACATACACCCATACACTGCGGAAAGTTCCGCGTAAGGAGATAATTCTCCAGCAACAGCTTTCGTAAAGACGGATTAAGTGGAGTATCCTTCCACCAGTCAGACTCTGTTACTTATTCACACGAATATGCGGCTTGCTATATTATAAATAAAGAATTGCCCTGCCTGACAACTTATTCAAGAGGATTCTGCTCGAAACATGCGTCCATCAAAAAATAAAACTTCCCTTCCAGTCGAGGAAGTGGTACAACCATGCATTGGTCAGGCTCGGATTATTACGTCAACATGATAGGTACTACCAATTGCATTAACAGCTACTACAATATGTATGGTACACAAGTAAATTTCGCTTAAGAGTATACCATAACCTAGCTAAGAATACTTTTATATAACAAAAATTTATTTAATTTATGTAAATAGGATAAGAATTACTAATAGGTGAATTCGCTGAGAAAGGAAGCGTGCTAATAGAATGTTAAACTTCCGACAAATCACAGTGCTTTATGAATGCATAAATGAGAAAACAAATATTGATAGATTGTTCTTCAGACATTCAACTAACTAAAATTTTTATAATTCTCTAATGACCGCACATTCGGAGCAAATGCCCCACTGTGCGACGTTGGAAGTGCTAAGAGTTAAAGTACCTCTAAATTTCGTTGATCGCGACAGATTCGGTTCGAATAGAATCGAAGTAGAGCAAGACGTTGGAAGGCAGACCGTAAAGAGGAAAAGTTCGCCGATCAATATGCGTCCCCCTAAATTAGCATCGTGACTCTCACTCGTTACTCTCCCGAGATATATTTAATGTCACTATCAGGCTTCATTATTAAAGACAGCGGGGATACAAGCTGCTCAACTCGATGTCATGGCGGCCGTAGCCAACAAACGCAACAAGTACCCAGGGCTTTCCTAAATTCCTGCCCCGGCAAAAAAGAAGTCCGCTCGATAACAAAGGGGGAAGCTTAGCCGAGCCGTTTGGGAAATCAGCATCAAATTTCTGGCCAGAGAGTATCGACCGCATTTTTCGGCGACCACGGGTTTACGTTATCTCTAGAATCCGGACTCGGGCAAATACTTGCTGCTGCTCCGGGAAAAAAAAACGACGCCATGCGAAACGTTATGCTCCGCGCGGAACTGTTCTACTGAAAAATGGCAGAGCCTGTCTAACGGGGAAAAAGTAACTTCGAAAAACCGTGTTCCGCATGCTCAAAATTAAAAGCAGCTGCTTTTATTCCGCACCGGCGCAGCATAAGTTCCGTCCACGGTTTTCGCATGATCTATTCGCGTTAATATTCCACGCATTGTTTTACCGCGATATTCTGACTTCCATTTATCGTCTTCAACCATCGCCATAATTTTTTCTACGTCTCTTCTACTCACATTTACATTTTTAATCTATTTCCTCGATATAGCGTTCTACCTTCACTGTACAAAAATATAGTCTGCAAATATTTGTTAATGTTATCGACTAACTTTAAACTTTAAATTGTCCGCGTCAGAGTGATTATTATAGTGACGATTTTAGAGGGTTAATATCTTAACCCGTTGCCGACAAGGATTTTTGGAAATATCCTCTGCAAAAAGCTAAATCTCATATTCAAATTTTTAGTTCTGGAACAAAATATATCTCATATCACTAATACGATGACAATCATCCTCAGAGGATTAACCCTTTACACTACAAGCTGTTTTAATTCTCTTATGCATTTCATCATCTACTACTACTCGTCTTTACAATACTTAAATCATTAGCAATTTATCATACACTAAAATAGTACTGTGAAAATATTTTTAAATATTAATGCGACAATTTTTAGTGATCTCTCAGTGCCACCATTAAATATTATAAATTCTTCCGCCACATACGAATATTACGTTTGATGTTCAACGAGCTTGAATTATGCTGTGCATGAATTTGCTTTATTGCAACTTCGCCGCGTTGTTTAAGTAATTGAAAAGTGTGTTGGAAACGGGACAGCCCCATTCTTCGAATGCAAATTAAACCATAATTTCACGGTGCAGCTTTGCAGCAGGTAACAATGTTGCTTAGAAAAAGGCGCGCCACGACGGAAAGCAATAATTCTCTCGGACAGCCACCTCGCCGGATACGTTCTCCTTTCCGATTTCTTTTATGTCATCGCGCCCCCGCATTCACTTCTGAGATATCGTTAATAAAATATTCCCAGTTTGTTTCATATTCAAGCGGGCACGCCATTGTGCTGGTTGCACGCGCGCGCAATATTTATACGATCCTCTTTGTACGGCGCGCAACATTTTTTGGTGGAATTCACGGCGAAACCACTTGGCGAAATAAATGCATGTTTATTCTTCGTTTCTGCAGGCTGCCTGTTTACTCGAACGTAAAGCACGTCCAAGAAACCACGGTTTACCAGAGCCTTCCACCAGAAGAAATATAAACCCGGTTGCAACACTGTTATTCAATGACCACCGGAGGCCAGCTGTTTTGTGGCAAATAAATCGTTGCTGTAACGCCGATTGCTTGGAATACTAATGCGCGAGAACGGTGGAGCTGCTTTTACAAGTTCAAGCAGTTAAAACGATAATACGAACAAACGTGCACAGGTTTTTCGAAATAAATCTTGCAACAAGTACTTCACAGTCTACGGGCGTTCTAACGTATACCGAATTTGTGAAACGTAAAATCGCGTCTACATTAATGAACATTAATAGAGTTTACTTTGATTGATGGAATTACTAACCCCTTGCACTCTAAGCAATTTTAATTCCTAAATCGAAATATTCTTTTAGCTAGAATAATTCCATTGCACATGGTTCATTTCCTTTGGTGCACATCAAATTTATTAGTTCGTGCAACGATTCCACTTTCACTGATTTTTTAAAAACAAACACAACGGTGTAAAAGTTGCATTGAATAATAGTATGGCAATTTTCAGAGGCGCCTTGGAGTGCTAAGGGTTAAAATTCCGTCGATAAATTCATAATGTTATATTAAAGAGAATGATTGTTTGATCGAAACCTTTGACGTGCTGATTCACATCTTTTCAGTATTAAAATTATGAAAACGGCTATGGGAACGTTTAGCCACTTTGTAGGCACTATTATTTGTCGCATAGAGAACAAATATATTTTTTGTACTGTGATTTAATCTAAACAATTATTATATTCGAACGAGAATCGCTTCCTCGTTCGGGTTTTTAAAATAGTTAATACAAATAGAAATTTGCAGAAGAGAAGACTACTTATCAGTGATATATTTACAAATTTATTACGTCATTTAAGATTTTTCAACCATGAGAGGATAAAAGGTACTCCGTGACTTCAGTAGAATAACAGAGCATTGATCAGACATGGTAGTCCCAAATTCATTTTTACAATCATGAAATAAATTATTTCAATAATTAGCACATTGACATTCAATTTTTCGTTCCTTTCTAATAAATCACTGCGAAATCTGAATAAATATAACTTGATTGCAATTTTTACTCCGACCTGACCACGAAAGTATTTCTTTACTACAAATTGATAAATTATATACTCAAAAACAGTTATTTTCGAGACGTAGATGAGAAGTATGAATTAACAGGATCTTTTCACACTGTCGTATCAATCTGTTTCGCCTCGTTGAAGTGTATGGAAGATGTTCGAGTCGAGGCACGAATTTCCACCGAGCAATTCGTCTGTAATCCACTCAGGAACTGAAGGTTTGATTGAAAACAAGCCTGGGTTGCGCGGGCTCAAAGGTGGATAACTTTCGAGGTGGAAACTGATCGAAGAGAGTCTGAAGAATCGACGGTACCGATCGGCGAAAGTATCAAACCGCGTGTACCGAACGTCTCGCAAGTATCATCGGTTCGCGATCTCCGGGGACTTGGTTCGGAAACTACGTGCCGGCGCACAACCGCGTTGATAACGAGGAAACTGCCGCCGGTTAGGTGAAATAACAGACACGCCGCCGCCGTACCGTGGTGTAATAAAGAACAGTGATTCTCCTGGCAGACATTAAAACTCGCACGCGATCGTTCGTGGATCACGAAACTTTATTGTTCGGGGCCACGCGGAAATTCATTCACCAATATTACGTTCTTCACCGAGTATTCGGGCAGGGATCGCGGGAAATCAGCTCTGCCGGATGGAATCATTACCGGGAAATGAGAGCTTAATCGCATGATAGTCCCGGATTCGACTGGGTTACGAGACCGCACGATTTTAAACGTAAAATAAGAACTTTACGATGCTTAATTATCGCCGGAGAACGCGCACCACCTTCGGATAATAAAATGTTAGCTTCTCCGGGTTCATTTGGCGGATTACAGGTCGTAGAACTAACATGAAACGAGGCAGACGACTTGTCTGTTGTGTCTGCCTAGTGTCAGGGTTATACCACTTGCGGTTTTCCTTTGTCGAAATTTTTTCCGAAGTATTTCGAGGATTTTGAATATTTTCTGTATTTGGATTGTTATAAAAATTGCCTGAAACGATTACGCTGTTATGCATTACTTTGAATATTTCGAGATTGTAAAGAAATAAAAATGGTGCTGAAGTATGAATGTTAGAGTTATGTGCGAACGTATTACGCGACTTTATCCGTGAAACAGTGAGACAAGAACACAGATTTAAACGGCGTGCATGTTTAAATGGTGGAAGAGAGATTCGCCCGACGTCTGATGTCTGACTTGCACAGGAACTTTCCACTTAGCGGTTGTTCCTGGCGGTATAAGTTCCTGCCCCAACAATTACTCGAAAGTTCGAAACATTCCTTCCACTTAAGAACCTGATTTTCTAAATAGTGTCTGTAATACACCATCGTTCTGGCCGGTGATCAATCTCTGATCTCCTTCGGTACTTTCCCACGTAATGTATACAGTTAGAAGGGACCTCTCGTTAAATAATTACCCGAGGCAACCGCAGTAATTATTTCTGTTGAATTAAACAATTAAGTCACCTTCCAGATAATTTCAGCGGCACGGGACAGATTTACTACCGACTACGAACACAGATCCATGCCGGGTCGTCTTATATAACCGTGTTCGTCATTAAGACAGTTCTCGCGAAGCAATTACACGAAATTCAGTATGAATGGCGTCTCAAAGATCTATTAAGAACGGTAACTCAGAAGCAGTCGCTGTTGCAGAAAACAGTTAATTGTGTAGACACTGTCGTTAACAGTCATGCGTTCCCAGACACGTGAGTCTACGTCTGGCTCGTGCGTGCAAGCTCCACTTAGGCGGCGAATTCGCGCAATGGCAAATTCACATCACTTTGCACACCACGATCTGTGTTTCGAAATTCACTCTTTGTGCTCCTCGCATCATGCTTTTTCAACGCGTCGTATTTTTAACAATTTGTGCAACAACCGTCTCGAAACTGCACGTTCAATTGCGAAATTGTAAATGAAACTTCTTTTATATTATTTTTAGACAATGGAAATTTCAGTTCGATATTCGAGCGCATCCGTAGCCGGGACCGAAATTTGTAAAGACACTCGTAACAATAACGGAGGGTGTTAACCGTGATCATGGTGCTTCGAGCAAGCCGTATTATTTCGTTCGACTGCGACACGACGGTATAAAATCGGGAAAATAACGAATTCGGACCGATAAAAGAAGGGGGTTCGAAGTCGGATTCGAAAGGGGGAACCGTATCGCGACCATTAGTTCCATTCGGCTGTCTGCGAGCGTCGAAAAGTGGCTCCTTTAGTCGCCTAAGAAACGACGTGTCCCGTATATCGCCCGGAGAAAGCCACGTCGCCACCCCCGCCAGCGTTGGCTTTCTTTTACGAGCTTGAAGAATATCGAAACCCCGAACGGATATCCCGTCGTCCCTCCCTCATCCTCGAAGGGAAATGTGACCCGTAAAACCCACTCGATGAAACTTCATTCTCGTAGCCATGAAATTTCCATCAGGGTCAACATCACGCACGTACGCATTCCGAACCGGGGAAATTTATCTTGAGCACGCACTCTGAATAACTGCGAGTATATAGAACTGTTCCAAGGGACGAGGGACAGAGCTCTCCCTTCTTCCTGCGCTTCTAAAAAATTTTACGAGACCCGCTTCTCCGTGGAAGTCCTCCGTACGAGAACAATATAGTCGGCAATAAAATACAGAGTATACTTGTGATATTCTAGCTATTGCGGTGGTCGGACCGTGTACTGTTGATTTATTTGGCACACGGGAAACTTACGCAGTGCACGGTTCACGTTAACGGTGTACATTTAACCCTCTGCACTCCTAGTAATTTTAATTCGAAAATCGAGGTACTTTTTCGACTCGGTGTAGTTTCTTCGTACGTGATTCATTTCCCTTCGGACATATCAAATTTATTAGTATTATTCGTACGCGTAACACTTCAATTTTTACTAATTCTATAAATATATAATATTTTAATAATTTTATAAATTTACTTAAATGCAAACATAGCTATGTGAAAGTTGGTTTGGTGTTATTGGAGTGCTAAGGGTTAAAATACTAATCGTACGGAACGATAGAAGCAAATGTTTCACATTAATTTATGGGAATAATAACAACGTGTCTATCACAATTTTTAGACAATTTTTGTATAGTAGAGGAATAACTTCGTTAAATAATTTCTCATAGATGCATTTTTGTTATAACGGAAATCGTAAATTGAAATAATTAGAGCGCCTTGTTTGAATAGGTATTGTGACAGTATTGTTAGGAAAATTTAGAAGTAAGATTTTTTACTGAGTTTTAATGTAGAAATTTTATTCGAGGTGCAACACGTTAGATTAAAATTGATATTCATTGTAGAATATAGGTCGACTTTTATTTTGTTGTTACGAGAATGAATTCTGGCGATGGCATCTTTACTGACAAATTCGAAAAACAGGATAATAAATGAGGAACATAATCATTATAGATGTCATAGAAAGATATCATAGGTAGATATCATAGGTAGATGATCATAGATAGACTATCACAGATAGATAGTCATTGTAGAATATAGGTGGACTCCTTACTTCGTTGTTATGAGAATGAATTCTGACGATGGTATTTTTACTGCCAACTTTAAAGGGCAGAGAAATAAACGAGAAACAATGGAAAAATACAGATGAATAGAAAGATGATTTATCTCGTTTTTCTTATTAAATGTTAATGGGTTTTTTCCGAGTGAGCGGTTACGACAATCTGATTTAACTGTGCCTATAGTCACAGGAGATGTTTGTGCTTGGGCATCTTTGGGATAAAAGGATATTGAGAAACCCATTAGCTGGGTGGTGTCTGATGTCTACCATAGACAGGGATATTCTACTGAAATATTATATCCATTCGGGGTAATTCTCAAGGGGATCTTTTCCTCGAAATGCACATTTCTCAAATGACTTTAAAATTTCATTTGAATACGTATCGGAAAGCCAAAAATACTATCTGCATGATGCATGACGTTACGTATTATGGTAACACGTACCGAAAAGCTACCTCACACTTACCGACTTCTCTATTTCTGAATAAAATCAATTGACACGGTTACATCTTCCTGCCTGCTTTTGCAAAAACGATGCAATACTGAAAATAACATTAACAACGTTCCTTTACACAACAAACCCAACAAGTGTCACTGAAATACATCACTCAAGACAATCTACTGGTTCAAGAATAACATTGCTGCAGCCATTGTATAACTTTTTAAAAGAATCCTTGATCGTCAACCCTTAACCCTTTGACCTATAACAACGAGTCTGACTTGTGGTAAAGAATTTGTGTCATAAACGAAAACCACGAGTCAGACTCGTGGTGAGGAATTGTCATTATCATAACGACGCACCATTATAGTGATTTGAGCCTACCCAATTGTATCGCTAAATATTAAAATAAATTACCAAAGTTGAAGCATATGCATCAAACCTTCAAGAAAAATTTTAGTCATCAGAAACTTCATTTCAACGTGCTCTGCCGTGCAGAGAAGCAAGCCTGCGCAGAATTCCACCGTAGCTAAGAGGTTAATGCTGCAGGAATTTTACCTCGAACAGTGACCAATGCAGTGCAAAGAGTTAATAAAAGAAATAACGAAAAGATTTTCGAGACGGCAAGAAAAGTAGCTGTATAAATCACTTGTGGGCCGCGCAACGTTGCCGGGCTAATAAAAACCGTCACAAATTAGAGAGAAATGAACAGCTAAATTCTTCACCTCGGGTAAAGCGGTAATGATCCTGATTGCGGGAGCGTCGGGTTCGTTTTCCGCGGAAATTACTTGAGGAACGTGACGCATCCGACGGGAAACGTGACGGTGAAGTCTCCCGGTTCGGCTCCGCTCCGTTTAATTGGGGGGCGAAAGATTCGACAGTTGCATAACATTAATAAACGGGAACCGTAATATTGCTTTCGACAGACGCGTACGGAGAACATCGGGGCGAGTGCCAAGGTGTATCCGAAGAACTTCGCCGAGCCAGAACGCCATTTAAAAGCCTTTATACATATATATCGGCGAGCACACATCCTCTTACTTCCGGCGGCTTGAAGCTCCGCATTAAATCCCCGTCGGTGTTGCTTTCAACAAGTTCGAAGCCGTCGAGCAGTACTGATCCACGCGTCTCTGGACACTTTGACGAATATCGCGCGCGTACTTAAGACCATCTTTATGGAGCCAGCCGGCAGATATTGCGTCCTACATAATCGTTTCGCGGTAATTAGGTCGACGAATGCGAGACGATTCGTGCGCACGCGTGCGGAAGTAATTGCAACCATATTTTCATAACCTATCTGTTACGTATAATATGTATTTAACCATTTGCATTACGAGAAATTTTCATTCCAAATTCAAAACTGTATACTTAAATTGGTCGTGTTTTTTAAACGGGGCAATTCCAAGGGTTATTTTAAGACACGTCTGAGTAATGCTGGAGTGTACTACTTTCTATTTGTTTCCCTCTACTGAAAAAATTTTTATACTGATGTATGGTTAAAATTACTTTTGAAAAATAAGTAAAATTACTTTGTTCGAGATTGTACTTTGTCTGACTCTTACTGGTACAAACTACTGCATTACACCATTCGTTTTCGAACTGGCAGGAATTTCCCAAAATTTTTCTGCTCGGTCTGACTAACAATGGATTTTGCTTCTGCCTGCAAATCTTGTTAACACAAGCAATTTTAAACATTCGTTCTTCAAAATAGTCTACAAAATTCTAATCTATTATAAAGTATCAAAATAATTACTTCGATATCTCTTAATAATAAAAATGATTGTTAAACAACTATGTCAACTTTGTTATCAATCATTTCCACTAAAGTACTCAAGCTAATGCTTCCAAATGCCTAATCACTAAAATTAAATAACTCTGAACTATTTAAATAGAATGTTATTATAATACTCTAAATATACTAGTAATTTAATACACCTATACCTACAGTATTATACAATAGTATAATACACCTATAAAAACTAGTATTATAATGTACTTAATATAATATAATAAATATACTGTGGATAATTTTGATAAACAATAATACGTTCACTCTACCAAAAACCTAACAGAATTGTTAATCTGCCATTGTCACTATTTATTTTTTAATCAGTAATCAAGATTTCGACGTTAACTGAACATTTAAAATGCAGGATGTGAAACTATAAAATTGCACAAAGATTGTCGATCTACTAACAAACAATGAAACGTAAATCGGACACTTTAAACTATGGGGCGATTGCGTGAACTGCAGAAAGACGGGATGAGAATGAAATCCGATTATAGAGCGACGCAATGGAGAACGCCGTAAAGTCAACAGATTGCATTATCGTGTTGCCATAAAGTCCCGTTAAATGCTGCATTTTCGAAGATAATTGGACGTCCGGGTTTTACCGGGAGTTACTCGGTCAGTATAATGGGCCAGTTAAGTCGTTAACGACGTTGTCTCGCCTTGCCCATGTAAATGTGCCTCGCGATATTTGAGTTGCAGTCGTCGTCGTTACAAACGTATATATCCGTCGCTGCCTGCACGTTCGTAATCAGATCAGCGTTCCCTTCCGGAACGGTACGCGTGAACGGCAAGCCTGACACCTATTAGAGGCTGATCAATTTAAGGATGCGAGATCAACCGTGGAATTTTCGGTGATAAATCAACGAAGCCACACCCGATCTCTGTCCAGCTAGGAGGACTTCCAGGCATTCCGTGTCCACCATAATGAATCATCTAACAAATATCCGGTGCGGCTTCTGTGCGGGACTGTTCTGTCACCCCGTTACTGAACTCGTGAATAGGTCGAAATGTGTGCCCGTCGACTTTGTACCCTAGATAGTTTCGCAACGCTGTTCCGAATTTAATTCGTATTCGACACGCGAATGTAATTCGTACGTGTTTAATTAACGAATGTCGGGCCGTATAGAAAATTAACGAAACTCCCAGAGACGACCAGTTTCAAATTATCTTGCACGTAGTTTCGAAGCTGTTTTTCCATTTTCCGAACGTACACGAGAATTTGTTTCGACGAGAGCTAGCAGCGTAGAGAATTGAAAGATGCAACTGTAATATCAGTTTTAAATTATACGTTTAAACAGTTGCCGTAAACGAAGAACAAACTGGATTATCGAGTTCCAGATAATTTTAAAGTTATTTCCTCCCCGGTTTCGAAAGTCTTCTCAATTGAATAAATACGTTGAAACAATTGCACCGTTTTCACGCTGTTAAAAATGGTTAAAATATACAGCGAGTAACTTTATAGACACTATAAAATTTTTACTTCGTCGCATTGTAATTTTGTTCACGATGAAGGAAAAAAAAATTAATTCTAAATTACATTCCTACAGAATGTCTAGTTGATAAAAGTATGAATTTTATTTATATAATTACTAGCGTTTATTAAATATTCTATCTTAAACAATACAATGTCTGGTTTTAACGTTATAATAATATAATAGAATTAATATTCTATTTTGATTCGTTTAAAATAGAATACTTAGTAAACGTTAGTAATTATATAAATAACAATTATGCTTTTATTAACTAGACCCTATACGCTAATGTAATTTAAAATTAATTTTTTTTTCCTTCAACGTGAACAAAATTACAATGCGGCAAAGTGAAAATTCTATAGTGTTCGAATATTAAAGTGATTCACCGTATATAATTAAATTTCTTGAGGAGAATTTGTTGTCACGATGACAAACGTGCCTCCGATTCGTATATGGTAATTGTTGCTATGAAAATTTCCGTGGCATAAAAATCAGAGTTAGCGGAAGCCCCCGTACAATAATCTGCGTAATCGGCTGTTTATTTTTGCCAGTGTAATTTCCCGGTGAATTTGAGAGTGAAACGTTCCATCGTTAAATTTTCCGTCGTTCCGTAGAATGTTCGGGACACATCCGGCAAAACTATGGTTGCTGCGGCTTGAAGATAAGCGAACCACGGTAGCAAAATTAGGAAATAATTCATCGGCGTGTGTCGTGCAAACATGCGACAACAGAGTGGCATCTTGTCGGGGACTCAAGTTCGTGACTGGCTCGAAATAATTTCTGAGCAACGATCTCCCCCGTCGGCAGCCACGTGGCAAAGCTGTTGCATATTCAGTTTCCGGTTTCGCGGATTACACGCCCGTTATACGATATCCACTCGGCTCTGCAAACGGCTTATGGAACCGACGCTGGCAATTAACTTAATGTGGACTTGTGGGTACAACTTGGTCGCTTTGACACTGCTGTTCGTAACCTTAACTTCATTAGTTTGGTGGCGGCTACGAGACATTACTTTGCTTACCGAGAGACCGCGCTAATGCCAGTTACACCTTGTCGAATCACCGAGACTCGGATAACGGGTCACGATTAATCACGCGGCCATGCCGTTACGCGTCCAAGACAACGGAACACTTTGATCGCTGCAATTCGACGCGATTCTGTGTTCCCTTTCGATATTGTAAATCGATCGCGTCTGGCTGGAAGTCGTGCCATAAATAATAATGCTGACACGCTGTTGCCGTGATAATAGGTTACCTAATTTCACCCAAAATTATGTATACAATATTAGAATTGTCTAGGTTCATAAAACATTATTCAACGATGTATAGTAACGTAATATCGGGTACGTTGATGGATCATGGAATGGCATCGTTGACATAATAATATGTCATTCGATAAATCATAAGTATCCGGTATTGACGCGATATTACAGCGTTTGATGAATCGTAATTCGATATTACAACGGTATAATGTTGTGCTGATTGTTGTAGACACGTACTTTTTCAAAGAAGTATTACGTCACTCGATAAATTATGAGTTCGTAACATTTACACAATGTTACATTATTTGTTCAATCGTGATTCGATATTAACGACAGTGTGATGTCCTGCTGATTGGTGTGGATAGGCAATTTTTCGACGAATTATTACGTCACTCGATAAATTGTGAGTTCATAGCATTAACATAATATTACGTAATTTGTTGAATCATAATTTGATGTTAAAACAGTATAATGTGCTGATTATTGTAGACTAGTACCTTGTCAACGAAACATTACGTGACTAAATAAACCATAAGTTCATAACTGATTGTAAAATTCCGTTTTTTCCTTAATTATAAAATAAAGTTTGATAACATGGAAAAATTTACTGAATTAGAGGTTTGAATTCATATAAATTCCAATATATTGTGCACAACCTTCTTTAAATAATTGCATCGATTTCGTCACCACGAAACATATATGAATCTTTAAAGCACATTATTATAAAGAATATTTCTGTGATCATGTATTTACAAATATTATTTATAACCTAAAATAATGCTAGAGATATATCTTCCAAAAAGTGTGAACGGAAATGTAACATTTTCAGGTGTAAATAATACGTATTCAAAAACTCGATGGCACTGTCGACAAAAGGTACTCAATCAAGCGGATCAACATGATCGCTGCAAGCATTATTTGCATACACGTTGAAAATGGAAAATATCGAATATGTATTAACAGCCCGTACGGCAAAACTGGGTCGCTGCAGAATTAATACTTTACGTGTGAAACGAATGATTAAAAAATATGATTTTAGAGATCGAAATGCAATACCGTGAAACAAATTAGAATCTAATACGCGAGGTCAGAATTAATCAATCGAACTTCGCCAAACATTATTTCTCTAAAACTAACTAATCATTTTATCCGAAATTATTTCAATGAAACGAAAATTCAAACAATCATGAAGGCTACCTTCGGTCACTAAAAACAAATCTCGGAATAATTAACGTTAATCTGTTAACACGCATCTATCGCCATCCAAGTCATGCAAACGCAACAAAATGGTCGCCAATAATCGGCGAACCATCGAATAACGAATAACAAATTCCGTCGTGCCATGAATAATCGAATTAGCCTGCTAGGATTCGCTAATCCGGATAATTCATCGTCACGTCGCCAGTTAATCATGAAATTTTACGAACTTTTTGGAAATTCGCGCGTCGTCTCGTCGCAAATTCATGATTTCGAATTACGCGGCTGTCAGCGACGAACGCTGACTGGAATCTACGATCGCAATCGAGCCGAGTTTATGGTACAGACGTGACTCGTCAGGTTTGGTTTCGAATACTAGCTGCGCGGACCGAGGAAATCGACGTATCAAGGTCACACCCCCTACCACGGTGCTCGCAAACATGATCTAGGCAGTCGAGATTAACCTCGATGCATCGCGAGAAGCGGATTTCGAGCCCACATGTCGAACTTTCCCGTGTTCAATAGTATTGCTCGGTTTCAAAACCGGAAGGAAGTTGGATGGCGCTCGATCCTCTGAACACGGCACTGTCAATCGAGTCTGGGACTAATTATTCCAGCCGCAAGCGAGTGCAAACTTGCCTCTGTCGCTGCCGACGGTACGCAATTAACGCTATTAACCCTGACATAGCATGGAGAAGTATTTCCGCGAAGCTTTGTCAAAATTTCCGATATAACATTGCGTAATATTTTTAAATCTCAGCGAATGACAAGGAACTTCAATGAAACTCTCAAGGAGGCCTGGAATTTATTTATATTAATTAAATACATTTCATTCGTGACGGACAGAATAAAGGGAAAAATTTATAATGTTACTTGACGAGCTACCGGAGGCATGTCTGAACATATACGTGGATGTTCTACTTAATTCGAACTGGTTACATTGTGAACGTATTCCAATAATACTAATGGAGGGTTTAATAATCGGACGGGATAATTTAACGCACAATTTTTAAGCACGTCTGATTAATCGCAGGATCTACTACTGATATATTCTATCAATAAGTGAAGACTAGCTCGATCAAAATTCTTGTCAATCTGAGGTATTTCATTTCTGCATTATCTTGAATGACAAGCATGCAGTAACAAAAGTGAGAAAAAATAATCAAGTAGTAATGGTAATAAATAAATTATTTTATAAAGTATTTAGATCAAAATGAAAGAAACGTCTGAGTTCTGTTTTACCGAGTAATATTTCTAGTACTGATATTTCATAAATAAATATAATTATTACTAATTCTCAGAGCTTGTATTAACATTTTCTATGTATCACTGCAAGTATTTAAATTTGTATTTAAATACAATAATTGTAAATGCCTTTGGTCCGTATTGTATTTAATTTTTATATTTTTACGTTGTACCATTAGTGGCACACTCCAGACTGTTCACAGATTTTTCATAACGTTCCACGTACGATGAAATTGTTTAAAACTTGTAAAACTGATGAAAGATTGACGAGCCGCTGTAAATATTAAAAGTTCATCGTAGCTGGGGAACATATCGGGTATATTAATTAGATATTAACTAGACTGAAATGTTCCCAGGAAATCTCCAACGAGAGTCCACTTAATCCAATAATGCCCGTGAAATCTCTGGCCATTATAGAGATTCAATAATTAAATCCGGGCAATATAGAAATAATGATATAATCCGTTTCGTCAATTAGAATCAAGAAAATTTAACATATTATCGATAAAGCTGTTCCGTTTAAAATTCCGGTTTATTATCCAATGTTACGTCTGCTGTAATTTTGTATTATTAGGATCTTTGCGGAAAATCGCATAATACGAAACACGCTTTCGATAAATTGTTACAATCAAGTCTGATCGATGTAAAGTACGTTTCGCAAACATAACCACGTTACGTTCTATACGTTCGACGAGATAGGAAAACAGTTTAATCATCCCAATCGTTAAAAGTCTGCAACTTTAACGGTTCTTGTTTCAATTAAAAAAGTTTATACGCTTCTCTGTTGCATAAAAAAAAACAGTTTTACAATAGGAAACCCCAACAAATGTTTAAACTTTACGTTTTTGCCGAATTAAGAAAACGATGCTGCCAATGCTAGTAAATAATTTAATCAATATATTCTTTGAAATTCATTTTCAATCTCATTTTTCCACAAGACTAAAATTCAACGTATGAATCTACAAACTTTACATAGCAACAATGACATCACACTGTAATGTATAACACAATTTTCTCAGTGAAAATTTAAGTGCTTTCAACGAAACACTGTAATGAAACTGCTGTCCACTTTACTAGTTAAATATAAAAACCTGGAACATCAAATAGCATTATGAAAATTGTTATATGCACACCGTAGATCTCGTAAAATGCACAGAACAATAATATACACTACGTTGAGAGATGTGTACACCCGTGAAGAAGAAAATCTGATAAAAACAAGACACAAACTGGACCTAACGCACAAATGGCATATAAAGATTTAGCCAACAAGGAAGAATGCAACAGAATATCGTTCAGAATTTCAATCACACAATGCCACTCTACAAAATAAATAAAAATCTACTCCAAGAAAACCATCCTTCTGCAACCCTAAAATCAAATACTAACAATCAATCACCTCTTATTTGAACAAAACGACACAACAAAATATACCCTAAACTCCTCATTGAATTCGACGATGCAAAAGCAAATAGAAAACATGCTAAACTCTGTGCTTGATGAATGTGCTTGGACGTAGATAATGTAATATCTGTAATAATGTAATATAAAATATTTTTCATATTTTTATGCTGTATATTCTATATTTCTACTTCAGTGCCTGTTCCATTAAATGTCTTATAAAAATGCAACTGAAAATCTTATTTAATTGAACAAGAGAAACGTCACCCATACATGGTGACAGACAACTACTCGCTTACAAAAATATAACCGCAATCCGAAGAGTCTACGACGACCGGGAATTCGATGCAACAATAAACACGCGGAAGAAAAATCGAGTAACGAAACTTCGCCAGAGAAATTGCATTAACGTTTTCTACAAGCTGCCACCTCGAAACGAAGCTGCAATTCCCACTCTGAAATTTCCTCTCGTCATCTCTCGAAACCATAAAATAAATTCTTTATTGACACACTCGAAGTTATCGAACTCGCGGGAAGCTCTCGCAGCACGAAACGAACCGTTTGAATAAAGGAGCGCGATAAAATAGGATAGCTTGGTCCGATTGCGAAGTAAACCAAAATCCAGTTTACAGATTCTCCAGAGTGCCTGGCCAGCTAATGTTCAATACGGTAAGGTAGAAAGCAGTAACAGGTGTTACGAGGATTTCACCATAGGCCAGCCACTTTCCGCGGAATTGTGAAGCGTATCTGTTAGCGGTTATGCAGATATCCCGCGATTTTATTGGCGAGTCGAATGTGTGCAAGTATACGTGCGCTTTGTGCGAAAGTATCGAACGGTGGGATACGAGATTCGCGGATCGTAACACGGCTGGCACCGGGGCTACGTACACTCGTCGATTTGCATCGATTCGATTCGATTCGATTCGATACGGGGCCCCGATCCGATTTAAAGGCTCGTCACAATAGCGCTGGGTCGACAGAGGAAGAAGATTCCGATGTTCTTAAATGGTTACGAGACGCGCGCGTTCCAACGATAGGGAGATTTAATTTAGTTTCGCAGGCTCGTACTGAGCCGCGGGGGCATCAAAATAAATGTTGCCTGGTCAGGGAAGTTTTTCAATAAAAGTTCCTGTCGGCTCAAGTTCCGCGACTCCGAAACCGTCAAACGTTCCGAACGGATTTCCGGGGCCCTGAATTCACCCGACGACCGGATATTCTTTGCAGCCGTGCATCGATCTTGTATTGACTTCGACAGGGCTATTCTGATTTTCCGAGGGAAACCGTTGTTGCGATTCTAGAACTCTCGTGATTTATACTCGTGGCCCTAGCAACTGGATGCTGAATATTTTATGGTGCGCACTGTGTAATTTCTATCGGGCACTGTGATATGTTAATCCATAGTTTCTTTAGAAAATTGTTTGGGTATTTATGTAATATTTTGCGAATGCATACAAACGTATTCTGTGAATTTATAAAAGGATATATTTAGAGAATTTATAAAAGTATATATTTTGGGAATTTATAAAAAGATATATTTTGCGAATCTATAAAAGAATATGTTCTGTAAATTTGTAAAAGGATATATTTTGCGAATCTATAAAAGGATATTTGTTGCGGATCTATAAAAGGATATATTTTGTGAATTAATATAACAAAATACTTCGGAAAATTTTAAAAGCAAGCATATTGTTTCGAAGATGTAAAGTGGCAGTGTCAAATGTGAACATGATATATTTTATCGATATTTGAAGTTGGAACACTTTTTATATATTACGCATTAGTTCTGAGCCGTTTTAAATCGTATAAATATGTGAGTATATCTATATCATGTGAGAATACATGATCTATCATTCACTAAATACATATCTCTGTGAGAATTATTCCTGTCAAAGTTTCGTACATCTGATATTTCTTCCAATTATGTCATCGTAAATTACGTCTCTCCATGTGTCTGATTAATGGCGACTCTTACTACTTAAAACCAATTTAAAATCCCATAAGAAGATACAAAATATTGAATCAAGTAAAAATTATAGAAACACGAAAACAGTGATATTGATTTATACTATTTCCTTCATTTATGCCGTCGACAATTACAGTTCGTTCTGTGTCCAATTAATACTATTTCGTACAATTCCTTCTTCAATAATTCCATTAAAGTTCCAGATTCCAAATTAGATTGCTAAAATCACGGAAACTCCAGAATCACGTCCACCAAATACAAAAACCTTTCAAGAGATAATCTCCACTGTACGTCCAACAAGAAAACAATGGCAACCGACATAATTGTTTAAGCATTCCACTCAAAACCACCACACTATGAGCAACGATTTCATAAAACCGAAAACGGAGAGTGGTACAATTTACTCAAACCAATGATTTCAGTGAATATCAGCGAAATCATTCATTGGAACAAGCTCTCCGAATTTATCGAAATAATATCGGCGCTTTTGTCCCCGGCGGAAAAGAAGCTCGAATGAGTATAAAGGCAATTAGGATAGAGAATAACCGTGCTCGAGATGACAGAATGGGAGTTAGGTCCCCTACTGCTGTAATGGGATCGCCTCTCTCTCGAGGTAATCGTCTTTGTTCCCTGACCCCGAGTTGGACGAATAACTCTCTCTCTCTCTCTCTCTCCCTCTCTCTCCTTCTTGAACATGCTAGACGGTCGATGCTTCTCCCTAAGTAAGTCGAAAATCCAGCACGAGACAGCATTGCAAGAGACTCTCTGGACATTGGCATGATTCGACAACCAACATAACCAAGTCCCCAAAAAATTTTAATAGCACTCGATTCGAGGAGCAGAAGTTTCAGATGAAAATCAAACACGAGAGTGGACGAGGAGTGACTTAGGCCGCGCCGGATTCATTTTTCACGAGGACGCCATTGAAAGGTTTCGAAAGCTCCAAAGGGCCCCTCGAAATGCCATGGCCTGTTGAACGTATTAATTGGTTGGCTGTGCTGCTGATCATTGTGCTGATATTTCTACCATCGCTACCTCCCCTCCCCTCTCACTCCTTCAGCATAATCCGATGTTGCTGAATTTCCTCAGGAAAATGGTCAGCCAATTGTTTCCGGATAAATCTCAGAAACGTCTGCCATAATCAATCTTCTTTTTTCTTAATTGAAGAATACAATCTGCACACGTATATCTATAATCGTTTCCATCTACTACAGCAATTATGCTTTCATTTAGGAGAATATAAATGTATGTTATTCTGAAAAATTCCACAGTACCTTTAAAAATATGAAGTACAACTTCCATTGCACTATTTCTATCGCAGTTGACCTCGAGTGACCTTGAATAACCTTCGTAGTAGGCTGTTGTATTTATCTTGAAACGCAGTGGGAATGTAAACAAAAATTTATATCGTTCCATTTTTAAAAACAAGACTGACCTTCGTAGCACCTGTACACCTACATTTATAAACAAATTTAGAAATATCTAATGAGTTTAACAAAAATAAATATTATGCCTTTCTTTTTAGACGAAATCAAATATTGTTAATTTGTAATCAATATCGAAGTAGATGTAGCAATATAAAGTACATAAATTGTCTTTTCTTTTCCATAACATTTTTAGCGACAAAAATGAAACATAATAACTTTAGTTACAAAGAAAATGGTACGACAAGATATAAATCAGGAAATTCGTTCTAGAAAATATCGTTTAGCGCCTCAAAGTCACCGTTAAAGTGTCAATGGTTAACCCTTGCCATTCCAATGTCGCTCCTGAAGCGACACTAAAAATTACCATACTATTACGCGAAACAACTTTCACACCAGTCATGTTTACAGTCAAGAAATCGGTAAGAACTGTAATAAACTTTCTATGCACGAAAGGAAACGAACCGTGTACAATGGAACTATTTTAGGTCGAAAACTGTCTCGACTTTGAAATTAAAATTACCTCGAGCGCAAAGGGTTTAACTCTACCAAAGAAATTATTTGCGAAAACTGCAAAAGTTTGAGAACCGATTGGAATATAATCGCAGAAGAAATGTCAGAGTTGTGCACGGATTGATATCGATCGACGAAGGAGTCCCGCGAAGTCGAAAGGCGATTCAATTGATAGTTCCGGCAACGTCCGAGCAAGGATGATCTCTGACGACCTGTGAGCACACAGAACTCGCAGCGAGCTGCCAGACTGCTCACCGCATGCCGCAATCTCCCGGTTACGTTGGGAATTTACTCGACACGCGATCAGCTAATGCGAAAATGGACTATAAGGTATCGATTCGAATGCCGCTAGCAAGCTATTACGTGTCTACCAGATGAGTTTCGTGCTAAATATGGAATGCCCCGTACAAAATTAGCGATAATGAACTCGTAATTTGCCATGCGATAAAGTTCAATGAATCCTATGACAGGAAGGTACCTCTTAACGAGCTTTCCTTCTGCACAAGTACGGAATACTTCCTTAAGAGTTGCCGTCTGGAAGTACTCACCAATCCCAAGAATTCACCGCGCTTTCGCCACTTCAGCAATTTTATCAACTTCATGGTAATTTTTTTTTTGTAAAATTATTGTAGTATCCATCGACTACATCACTGACCCACGGAGTCCTCCAACTTGGTCTTTCCCTATTTCCGAACGACTTTTTAGTTTGGGGAGTCCTTATTTTCCTTTTTTTCAGGGCTGGGGGAAATGCTGTTACGCACATCTCACTGTGGGGGGTAGTGTGGGACTCACCAACGGAATCTGATAACGGCCGCGGTCCTACCCACTAAAACCTCCACCCCTTGGTGATGCCATCAAATCCCCGTCTTTTTCTGGGTTGTCAGGGGGCCACCCATGGGTCTACTATTCGCATTTCTCACGAGTGCCCCCCTTTTATTCGACTAATCCTTTCGCCTTCCTTCTCCTCTCCTGTTCTTTCCTATTCTCTGTTTTCTCTTCCATTTACTGTACCCCTCACTCCGTTAGCAACACGCAAGCGTGTTCCCAGGGACCACCACGAGAAGGTGGAGTGAGAGGATTTTAGTGTATGGACCGCCAACACTATGGCCATACCCTCCAATGGATCAGAGTCACCATTGGAGAGCCCCATACACCTCGGTCCCCAAGTCTGGGCAGTCCTGATCCCATATTATTGAAATATAAAATGCATTCATCGGAAATTGTTGAATAAATATTTTTAACACGTTTTGCAATAGGAACCGATGTAACGGTCAGCGTTGCACAACGTTTTATGGCAGGATGTTCGCCATTGTTACCCTCGGCCTTGACATTGAACTCGTTGCCTTCTCATTCCGCTTGTAGGGCACCTTAGTTTTTATTTTTGCTCCTGTGGTATCTTAACACTTTGCAGACCGGCAATTTTACACAGAAACTATGCCATGTCACCGGCTATTATTTTGTAATTGAATGTGGAAGTAAAGTAAAACATTCTAAATAAACTCCAACAAATTTTCTTTACACTGAATGAAATGAAATTAAAATTTGGATACGGCACAGAAATTCGGCGTGGCGCTTAACGTGTTCAAGAGGAAGGTTTGGGGAAGATTTTAGCGTTTGAACCATGTCGATAGCTCTAATAGTTTGGCCGAGGCACGACTTCAAAGATTTGCCAAATATTGCCAAATATTACTAAATATTGAAGGTAACCCCCTTCTATAAATCGCGAAAAATTGGGGAAAAATCTTAGGTCTCCGATTCTTTTGTAATTTTGCTTACACGTTTCTAGACGCGCGGTCAGAGTGTATGCCAAATTTCAGGTCGATCGGAATCGAATTGCAGCCGTGGCGCAACTTCGAAATGTCGGGGCGATCAATGGCATAAATGAGAAAAATTGGGGTTGATAAAAGATAGCTTTCTGAAGTCCCCTGAAACGCTACCCTAGAAAATGAGGGCTCTTCTTAAAGAGGAAGGTTTAAGGAAGATTTTCGTTTTTGAATCATGTCGATAGCTCTATTCGTTTGGCCGGGGCACGACTTCAAAGATTTGCCAAATATTGCCACGAAATCGCTAAATATTGAAGGTATACCCCTTCTTAAAATCGCGAAAAATCTTTAGGTCTCCGATTCTTTTGAAATTTTGGGAACACATTTCTAGTCGCTCGGTGAGAGTGTATGGCAATTTTTAGGTCGATCGGAATCGAATTGCAGCCGTGGCGCGACTTTGAAATCTCGGGGCGATCAATGGTGAAAATGGGAAAAATTGGGGTTGATAAAAGATAGCTTCCCGAAGTCCTCTGAAACGCTACCCTAGAAAATGAGGGCTCTTCTTAAAGAGGAAGGTTTGAGGAAGATTTTCGTTTTTGAAAAATGTCGATAGCTCTAATAGTTTGGCCGGGGCACGACTTCAAAGATTTGCCAAATATTGCCACAAAATCGCTAAATATTGAAGGTATACCCCTTCTTAAAATCGCGAAAAATCTTTAGGTCTCCGATTCTTTTGTAATTTTGGCTACACGTTTCTAGATGGGTAGGCAGAGTGTATGCCAAATTTCAGCTCGATCGGAATCGAATTGCAGCCGTGGCGCGACTTTGAAATTTCGGGGCGTTCAATGGCGAAAATGGATAAAATGGGGTTGATAAAAGGTAGCTTCCTGAAGTCCCCTGAAACGCTACCCTAGATTTTGAAAGTTCTGCTTAACACGTTAAGCGCATTACGTTACTCGACTGTTTATACTCTGATTCGTCTATCGGCGAGCGGTCCGGCAAGGCCCGCCTGACGGCTAACCGTGGCTTGAACGGAACGGCACAGAAATTCGGCGTGGCGCTTAACGTGTTGACTCGTCACCAATGTATTATAAATGTGATATCTCTGCATGCAAGGAATTGGTTAAAATTTAATGGTTGTAAGGACGAATAATAATAAAAAGTCGCATATGCACAAGACGAAATAAATGAAGTAGAATGAGAATATCCTGGATGAGAAGGAATAGCTTGATCTTTGAGTTGAAACAGTTTCGAGTGAAAAGGGTTAATTTGTAATCACTATTGAAGTAGCTGTAGCAGTGTAAAGTATTTTTATAACTTCAGTTACGAAGAAACTGATATGACAAGATGTATATCAGGAAATTTGCTATTGAAAGTACGGTTTAAATATTTTCTATGAATAAACAGAAGATCAATCGACAGATGAGCGTGACCGATTGACACGACGATGATCAAGTGGCCCAAACGAACAGAAGAAAGCCTAATCGAATATTCTGGAACGTCTTCGAACTAAAAATTGCTGAAAGACTTTTCGGCCAATCCAATACATCTGCCGATGTGTCGAAACTTTCGTTTCGCTGACGCTAATCGAATAAGCGTAATTCCCTAAGTAGTTTCGCCCCAGCCGCAAAGTAAAAAGCCCCGCAACAATGTTCCTCGGGGAGCCGGGCTGTTCCGGTTCTCATCGATTTTAATCATCCTCACAATTCATCCTCGGGGGCAAACGTAAATTTCAATAACCGGAATTCGAGCGTTAAATCATCCGCGGACAAAGGCTGGTGTCACTGTGCGAATCGGCTACACAAGGCAGTCGGCCAAGAATGGGCAACAGTGTAGCAATAAAATTCAAATGGGCAGCATTTTCGAGCCCGAAGATGAATGCTATCTATAAATCTCCGCATGTATAATAACGAGACGATGCTATTCGACGGTGAACAGTTGAATTAGACAAAAGGGTCGCCATTCTTTCCGATTATGGTCGGAAGTGAGGTCCGCGAAAGTTGCACACGTCGATGATTCAATTTTTGTCAAGTGAGAACGAACGACGCAGGACAGGGCCTTCTATAATTCATTCGTTGCGACAATGATGAAATGGAGAAAAGAAATTCACTATTTCGCATTCTAAAATCAACGAAAATGTGTCGATTAAATTGGTTATTTTCTTTTTAACACATTGGTGACCGGTGACGAGTTACTTTGCGCATCGTGTTTAGTCGTGTCCGCTTTATAATGAAGAAAATACTTTTCTTAAAATAAAATTTATTGGAGTTTATTTAGAATTTTTTTACTTTACTTCGATATTCGGTTACAAAATAATAGCCGTTGACATGGCATAGTTTCTGCGTAAAATTGCCGGCCAGCAAAGTGTTAAGAAATTGATCAGAAATAAAAATTCAGTAATTTCTTGTGGATCTTATTGGCGCATTTGCAATCTCGATAAATATAAATTAAAAATAGTAGAAAGAGAAGGACGAGATTAGGATGAAAGAAGGGTAGTATGAGCAAACGGAGAAAGAAGAAATAAAGAACCGAGGGAAGGAAAGATTAACAGATTACGCAAGAGAAAAGGAGAACGACGAAATTAGAAAGAAAAAAGGACGACGAGAGTGAACGGAGGAAGAAATGGAGAAACGAGGGAAGAAGTGATTAATAGAATTGCGGATGAAAAAAAAACGAGGGTAAAATTACGAAGGAAAAAGGAAGAAAAATTGAGAGAAGAGAAGCGGAGAAGCATCGAGAGAAAATATGAGAGATAATGTCGAGAACGAAAAAGGGAAAACAAAGGAATCAGAAAGAAAAGTAGAAGAGGAATCGAGGGCGGAGAATTGAAAGAGAAAAAAGTGATAGAAATTAATGGAAAGAAAAAGAAAAGAGAGAAAGAGAGAACCATGGCTAAAAGCGAAAGATTAAAAGAGAAGAAAGCAGACTGGAAGAGAATGAGAGAGAGAGAGAGAGAGAGAGAGAGAGAGAGAGAGAGAGAGAGAGAGAGAGAGGAAGAGAGAGGTAGCGTTACTGAAAACGACAATTCCACTGGGTAGCACTGCTGCAGCTCGGATTGCAGCTGCAACAGCAACCATGACAATTCTCGGTGCCAACATAATTATACGCGTTGCACAAGTTGCACAAGTTACTCGATAACTCATCCGCAAACGGCAAAATCTCTCTGTGCGTGTTTGTATATAGTTGGAACAACAGATAACCGTTAACATTCCCCAGACCGGGATTTATGTTAGGGTTTATTACTTTGACACCGGTTAGTTGTACCGCGACATCGTATCTCGCTATCGCAAGTGATAAACAGGTCTTTTTCACGGGTGATTCGTTATTCCGCGTGTTACGGACTGACAAAGTATACTTCGCGAAAATGCTGGGATAAAAGCCAATTTAATAATGAGCGAACTCAAAGTCTTCAATCATTTTGTTGTAATGGATCGAGTTTCATCCCACGAGATCTCGCGTTAATGTGAAAGCATGGATGCTACACGAACGAACCAGAAAATGAATATTTGTTTAACAATGTCTGGCCTGTACGAGGTTGTACTACTTAACTTGTGCTTGAGATGCTGAGAGCTCGGTGGAGTAATTACGAAAAGATTTCGAGTTATTATTTAAACGTATTTATAAATCAGAAATGTTGTAAAACGTCAGAAATCACTGTCTGATCATTACAGGAACATATCACTAATCCATTTGCACCTTGAGAGAATGTACAAACTTAGATCGATTGTGCAGATAAGTCGTAACAAGATGTCATAAATAACGACCTGATTTCAATTTTGTTTATCATATTACCTCGAGAAGCATCATACCAATTCCCAAATGATACTCCGTCTGACCAATATCTCGTCATTCCACTGCAAGACCACGTACGTTCCGAAAGAAGCTATTGCTTCTTTTTCCTCCGATATTGCTATTGCTATTGCTATTGCTATTGTTATTTTGTTATTTTATACACTATACACTATATTGTTATTGTTGGAGCAATAGCTCCATCGTAGAATTATAAAGACAGGAAATTGAACAGAATTAACAGAGGCAAATGCGCGAAATGCATTTCAACAATGCATCCAGCCGGCAATAAGGCGTTCCCTCATTATACCAGACGAGGGCCTCGGTAATCGTTTCATAAAAATGGTTGGAACTTCAATATTTTCCTCGTACATATTGCGGTTCATCGCGACGGCACACAATGGCATTAAAACACCGAATAAAAGGTGATCTAACCGAGCTTGTCGAACACAAAGCCCACTGTATCGCAAATTAAATCTGCTAGAATGCATTTCACGGGTGAATTCGTTTAATGCGCGGCCAGAAGAGAGGGAGAAAACACGACGAACAACATCGAATTGAATCCGGGCGCGAATACTGGATTGCCCATGGCCCCGCACTTCCCTTTATATTAGGGAAACCGGAAAGCAATGTCGTTTTTTTTACATTTTTTGTGCACTTTGAAGTTTACAATGAGCTGATAAATGATAAAAGAATGTAGACATGCGGTGGAACGATATTACTTTCCGGGCCCTCTAACATTTCTTTCTGCTCTACTATTTTCTTCCATTGCTCCTCTTCTCTCTCTCTCTCTTTCTCTCTCTCTCTCTCTCTCTCTGTGTGTGTGTGTCTCTTTTTCCCTCTCGCACTCATTTCCTGCGACCGATGATATCGAGAGTCGAAAATTGGGTTGCTGCGGCAGGTTCGGCACCCTTTTATCTCCGCATCTCGGCCGACGTCGAAATTGCACTTCCCAAACCCCGAATTTGTTTGTGTTCAGTGAACTCGGCGATCATTCTAACCCATCTACCCCGACGGTTTTTTTCACAGAGCATAACGATCGGAAAGCTTTCACGGATCATCCCCATTTTTTCCCCCTTTCCCAATCCGTCGTTGGTGCAACGGAGTACAGCTTCGATAGCCGTTGGTAATCTGGTATTGTTACACCCCCCAATCGTTCCCGCTCTACACCAGCGATTCAACGGACCGAGACTGCTGTTGCGATTCTCTCTTTCCGCCGGATTCCGCTTAGCCAAAGTACAGCCGGAGTTATTGCCTTCGATCGACCAACGGCTCTGCTTCGATTTAACTTTTCCACTTAATTTTCGTTCGCGGAGAGTTTTCGAAGCAGCCGCGCACGGAATTCCCGGCCGCGGTTCTGTCCTCGCCGGGACCTGGCTGCGTCTACTTCGCTACACTCGAGCTGCAAACGAGATCTCGAACCTGGAAGATCGGAGCGTAGTCATTGGGATCCGCCGAGATTCGATTTGCAACATTTCGTTCGCGTTTTGTCGACTCCGACCGATTACATCTCTTTGATACCTAACAATTTCGTTCAACGCTATCGTAGAATTACATTTTCACATAGAAATAGAATTCCCATCAGATATTAATTGAACTCCTTGAGAAACATTTTATATATTGTTCAGAAATATTGTGTTGCGTACTCCATGCTTATTAAGATGTTGAAAGAGAAGTTAAGAAGACAATGATAGAAGCATGTCTTCCAGAGATAATACATGGTCGAAAGTATTCCATCAAACACAAATTAGATCCGTTGTATATTGATAGTTTTAAGAAACATTATAATCAATGCAGAAAAATATTGCACATCATACTTCACTTTTGAAGAATCAAAGTTGACCATCATAACAAGTAAGTGCTACTTGCAATCGTGTCCTTAAAAAATATCTCTGTACAAAAGTATCCCTGGAACAGAAAATCGTCGTAGAGAGAATGGTATTTTGAAGAAATATTTTAAGCATTGTAGGAAAATATTGCACAACATACTTCACGTTTGAAGAATCAATATTGTCCTTGTAGAACCAAAATTGCCTAACTTGCAACCGCGTCCTTCAAAGATATCTCTTGTACAAAAGTATCCCTGGAACAGAAAATCGTCTTAGACAGAATGATAATTTCAAGGAACATTTGAATCATCGTAGAAAAATATTGTCTAATACTCTTCACATGTAGACCATCAAAAGAGACCATCTTAATAATACAATGCTCCAACTATTGCCCCAAGGACACTGCTTCAAGACGATCAACTGAAGTCCAAAGAAATCCAAACCATCATCCCGCCCAAAAAATATTGTAACTCTGAACGAGACAAGGTTCGAATGATCGAATGAATGAAACGTCGCTGTAATAGAACGAGGCTAAAATTTACTCGGCCTAGAAATGATCGCGCGACGATTGGCCGGGAGTTTAGAGGAAGGTGTCCATTAACGGAGCCGTGTACAGTGAGACTGGTGGAGAGAGGGTTGAAACAGTTGCGCGCACAGAGTTACACAGATACGCTGGTAATAGGATTCCCCGAGAAAAAGAGGGACACCGACTGGCGTAATCGGCTTTGGATTTTCAGGGACGAGCACGTCGCGAGCTGTGCGCGTTGCATTAATCTGGCCAGTGTCTTCGAGAAACGTAACGCGTCGAGTTACGTGCAGCGTTCACCCCTTCTCTGTTCCGCCTTCGAGAAACTGAATATCGAATCATGGTCTTCCGTCCTTGCTCGTTCTACCTTCGCGAGAAACCGATTTCCCTCACGGGGTTCGATTTACATTTGTTGCGCATCGCGAGATGAATACCGTCGACGTCTTCCTCCGGCAGATGCATTCACCGGTGCACCACTGGCGCACACAACACCGGTGCATCGCACCATGCTGCGAGCTAGTAAGCCGATTCTCGTGTTGCGCTCTTACGACTTCTATTATGCGAATTCATGAAAGATTACCGAACGGCTGATGTCGAAGCATGAACGAGGGAAGCTAGATAAAGCTAATCGAATATTAACCCCTTGTCACACCGTCTCCTTTGTAATTAAAGTTACATCGAAACATCTTCATCGTTAAAAATGTTGCGAAAGAAAAAAGACAATTTATGTACAATAGTATATTTTTGTAGACTCTGGATTATTATGGTGTGTTCTCATGCTAGTAAATTCTTGTATATCCTGCTGCATTTTAGTATGTTTAGTATGTTACTATCTTCGTAATTACAAATATGTGTAATGGATAAAATATTTTGAATAATAGTCTGACAATTTTCAGTGTCGCCTCAGAGGAGCCATTGAAGTGCTCCAAAGGTTAAATCCCGGCTTGCTGTTTCATTCTGCGTGTAACAAGCTCGCGCGTATCTTGCGTTCTCCTCGTTACGAGCGATGCATGTTGCAGCGTGCAATTGCATTCGAATATAATGCAGCCTGATGAACCGCCCGACGACCGTAACCGCGCGGTGTTCCTTCGACGGTTTCGTTATGTCAGATCGCGACGAGTCTAATGGACCGCTTTATCAAGGCATCTCGAATGATTCTATTCGTTGCCATTCACTCGACGGGGAATCACTTTTCTTTTCACGCAGCCCGGTGAAATATAAAAGTCACCGTTTCCACCGATCGGCGAACGGCAGAGCCCGTGACGCGACTGGCTTCGCGAAATTATGAGGCAATATGTACCGCGTCCGTTGAAACACGGTTTCGAACGTCGTATAATGATATTTTATGTATACCGATAACTCTTCCATTCTGCGCCCGTTCGAACGGACGCGGAGGCGTTCGAAATAATTGAATCAAACGTTTATTTATTTGCAAGCGCGCGAGTGGTTCTAGGCGATGCCGCGTTCAGTTTCTTGATTTATACGTATGAATTAATTCCGCGAGGAGAAATAACGCAATGATGGCGTTGGCTTTTCATATCGCTCGGGCGAAGATCTTTGTGACATATATATATATATACGCATCGATAGATATTTATTTATGACGAACGGAAGCGAGGAGAAAGCTTGCACGCACTGCTGGAGCTTCAAACAAGATTATTTAACCCTTAGCACTCCAAGCAATTTTAATTTCAAAATTTCCACACATTGTTTGACCTGGAATAGTTTTATTATGCATGGTTCATTTCCTCTCGTGCCATAGAAAGTTTATTGCTATGACTCATACGCACAAAAATTTTTTAATTGTGAAATGGTACTATAGTTATGTAAATGTTGTTTCGAATAATAGTGTTGCAATTTTTAGTGAATAGAAATACAATAAATATAAAAATAATAAAAGAATACAAGTGTGTGCATTAAATAAAATTGAAGTACGATAATTAATTTTATTTACAAAAAACAATTTAAATAAATAGTACGACTGTTATGACAGCGATTATTATTATTATTGGGGTTACATAAATTTTTCCAGCCAGGATATTTGACAAATAAATAATGTAATTATATAAATGCAATAACATTTGACAGAACTCCGGCAAAATGGGTTGGAAATTTTATCGGACGTGTTTCAATGCTGGAATATATTAAATTGCATGACTATAATTAACTTCATTAGTTAGTTGACTACGATACAATTGATCTTTAAATTCACAGTGTTACGTATACTCCTTTCATAAATAATGCAATCATAATTAAGATTCAGTAGAACTGCCAACGTTAAATTGCATGAAAACAACTAATTTAATTACTAATTGGGCTACTTTACGATCGATCTTTAAACTCACTGTATTACACACACTTCTTTCATAAATAACTAGTGCAATCATAATAAAGATTCAGAGGAACTACCATCGTTAAATTGCATGAAAACAACTAATCTAACTAATAACTGGACTGCTTCACGATCGATCTTTAAACTCACAGTATGACACGTACTCTTGTAATAATTAATTAGTACAATCATAATAAAGATTCGGTGGTGCTACGAACACATAAATGACCGAATATTTATGGCCACTGACGTTGATTCAACGTGTACTGTTATACTATCAGATTCAGCAGCTCGACGGCATGCTTTTAATAAGTAGAATAAGCGAATCGTGTTCAGACATACTAAACAATCGCTATCATAAAGCACACGCACTCCGCTCGTAATCAGATACAATTGCCTCGAAAACGGATTGCCATTCGAACGCATTAATCAAGACTTAATGGTAACACAGCTCGGTAACATCCTCGACACGAAACTATACTACACCTTCGTCGTTTATTCCCGCGCGTGTAAAACTTAAAATCTTTTAAATCGCACAGTGCAAAGTTTGACTCAGGCACACATTTTATAAATATTTCGAATGTCCTACACGATGAAACTACTTTAAATACTGTGTACTTCACAATACTGATTCAACTTTCCATGTACAAAATAGCTGTACCGCTGCTCTCAATTTAACTTATTATTTCTTCAAGTGGAAACTGCCACTCATAGTCAGACGTGTCGATTTAAAATATTTGAAACGTTGTTCTAAACTGGAGCTACTTAGAAAGCACTTGAATCTACACATTCGGTATATAAATGTAGAAAAATTCCCTCCCCTCTATGTTGCCATACTACAATTTTGATGTGCCATAAAAATCATGAAACAAAATAATTCCTAGTAAACAGATAATGTATGTAAGACGACAGAGACTATCATTATCGTCAAAGGCGAATAATATAAGCCCGTAAAGTAGAACAGCTAATTTCGGAAACACTTTGCATAATGCAGCGTCGCTACTCGGCGACGTCCCAAAGGACATATAGTAATCTTTAGGCGACCAAGCATCCTTTTCACGTATTAACGTGCGAGCACATAACAAGGCTGGCGTGCTCGCAGGCGTCGCACACCTGACGCCAAAGTCGCGGCATCTTATCGCGTTGAAATCAATACTAATGTCTATATCGAATATGCCAGAAGCGGAACTTGAACTAACCGCGAGTGAAATGGCGACAATCCGGTTCTCTTAACTATAAGCTTATGGCATCCGTCTGAGTGGCGGCTTCTCATATTTTTAATTTACAATTATCGAGGATCGTGAAGATACGTCCCTGAAGAGTTCCACAAGTTTGTTTCATATAGTATCTATTATTTTAAGAATTACTAAAAATTTCAATAGACGATAAAATTTATACGAAGGTTTTAATTTCATTTTTTAAATTAATAAGTTCGAGCCGAGGCTGACTTGTGCAGGAATATTCTACTTAATCGCGTTATTCACTAGGGAACTTCTAACAGACTTCTGGAAACTTCAGGGTCTTCTTGTAAGGGATAGGTAAATTCACGTCGTCAATGTCTGATCAGTGAAGTTCATACTACTTAGCCCTTGAAGTGACTGAAAGACTTAATTAAAGGGGACGTAATCTTGGACATTGACGTCTGGATGACAGAATTTTACGATCTGCACAGTAAATTTTCAACATGAGACATTGCATGTTAATTATGTGATGTATTATTATACTAAATTTTGTTATACGTAGCTTCTGTTTTATTTTGAAAATTCTCTGCTTTGATTGAATTTTATTTACACGATGAAAGAAAAACAATAATCATTGCAAGTTAGTCAAAAATTATGGTAATTCTCGTGGTACAAATTATATTTGTTACATGTAGCTTTTCTTGTAATTTGGGTATTTTCAACATTTTTCAAAGGAAATGCAA
Source organism: Agapostemon virescens (assembly GCA_028453745.1). Lineage (NCBI taxonomy): Eukaryota > Metazoa > Arthropoda > Insecta > Hymenoptera > Halictidae > Agapostemon > Agapostemon virescens. The sequence continues at coordinate 7,193,070 of CM052088.1, forward strand.
TAACCATTGTAAATTTTTTAAGAATTTCGATAACCTAGCGGTGCAGATTAGTTTTTAAATTGCTAAATAAAGTATGACGCAGGGATAAAGAATTTTAATACAAAATATTTAGAAAACCTCGTTCTAGTCCAAGTAGTGCCTGCACGAAGTAACAAATAGCGCTGTAAAAGCTCACAAAAAAAAAAAGAAGAGAAAAATGTCCTCGAGAGTACTAAAATATCCTTCCACCCTTTACAGTCACCATCAATATCAGCCTCCCTTATCAACGACTGAAAACGTCGCCGTTGAAAAACGAATCCACCATTTAAACACGACGGTCCGAGCTTTTGGTTGACGAAGCTAGTTACCGTTTACGGAATTGCAAATATAAGTAGAAAGAAGATTTACCGTTGTAATTCCGGTTGAAATAAATACTGGTAAACGGCGTTGAAATTTTTCACTGTCTCGAAATCCGAGACGTCCGGGAAATGGAAGGATTTATGGCAAGAGGAAACAAGATAAAACGCAAAGTCTAAACAACTGATAAAACTTCCAAATGGAAGCCCCATGCGTTGCCATAAAAAAAGATTTCAAAGTTACCACCGGAGCGTAGGACCGATTAAACTTTGAACAGAACGATTTTTTATAATATTATAAATTTATAACAATTACTTTCTTACGTCCACCGAGCTCCAAGAGTCTGATCAAGGAAACAAACTAGAATTAAATCTTTTGAATTTTTAGATAAGAGAAACTGCACATTGCATCTTCTTGAAACTTTTAGGTTATGTTACTACGTATCTTGAGAAGCAGATCAAATTTTTTCGGTTAAATAATATAACGTTTATCGAAATTTCAAGTCAGACTGAACCGTAGACTCGAATCAGATTAGTTTATGTAACGAGCCGAGATTGCAGAAATATTTAGGAATTTTTTTCAGAGAAACTGTGCACCGTAATTTTTTTTACCCTTTGAGGGTGTGTTACTGCTCCTCTTGGGAAGCAGAAAACATTTTTTTATTTGCGCAATATGGCACCTGCCGAAAATTGCTGAATCTAATTCCGCACGGTGTCGGCGTCTAAACTGCTTTGCGCAGTGTCGCGCGAAATTATATTTTCTTAAGAAATTATACGAATCAAGTTTCGCTAAAATTAAAAGATAACTCGTGTATTTCTAAATAAATTGGGGAGCAATTTTGATTTCATGGAAAAAGTTGTACAACTAAATTTTTATAAACTAAAAATTTCTGTTCTACTTATACTGTAATATTTTTAACAAACAGACCTCGGAGAGTTAAAAATAATGTAGATAATTTCGAATTATAGAGGGTTCGAAATCTCCTAATTTCCGTTGAATTCCGCTCTCCAAGTTCCCGCAGTTTCCACTTATCGGTCTTCGTAACTTCGAAACACTCAGACCAACGAGCTCCCATACTTTCGTTGGGAGTCTTTCGCGCTATCGAAAGCTCAGAAACTTCGAAACACGTTGAACTCTCGCGGATTCTTTCACACTAAGTCTATCGCACATTAAAATTACCTAGTGCATATTATTTAATAAAAATGACAGCTCAAGCACCTGAATTTTATACGATTGCTTCACAATAAATTATTAAAACGTTGAATGCGGAGCCATTTTGCTTAGCTTTCGCGTCACATTTTATTTACCTATAAATGGAAATAATGCAACTGTGCATAAGCAAAAGACTCGCTTAAACCATTTTCAATTACGCTAGTCATGTCGAATCACACTTAATTCAGTTTTTTTATAGCAAAGATCAGAAATTTTATAAACGTAGAATTATAACAGTGTCTAAACGATGGCAAAAGGTCATCGACAAAAACGGACAGTACCTAATCTAATAAAGTTATATTTTTAAGCAACAAATTTTGAATTTTCATTCTTATCACTTAGTTGGCAACCCAATATGATATTTTTTTTAAATTTCCGTCTTGAGAATAATTAAATAACAGTAAAACCTCGACAATTTTAATCGAAACATTCCTACGAAAATACTACCGGCAACGTGAACGTTCTATCTCAATATTTCAATAAAATAATATCGACTAAATAAATCATGTATCAACATTGCGTGAGTCAATACATTTTTCACGAATCGGAAAAACGCTGCGCCGTTGGTGTACAAAACGCCATACGGTCCATTTAAAACACCGAAGTTGACCTTTAAATCTCGGTTGGGAATTTTTACTGTTTTAAACCAGAGCGTTAACTGGCTGAAACCACCAGCCGGGCAATTTAGAGAGAACAGCGCTGGAAGCAATAATTAAAATCAGTTATCAGAAAAACTACCCCCGTCTCCAATTTATTTCACCAAGTATTCCACGGGCGAGTCGAAAGTATCTTTCGGTGGCAACGACAGCTATTTCGCTCCGGCTGACACAACTTCGATAATTGTGGAATAAAAGATCTAGACAGAGTCGTTTGACCAGCTGTGGTGGGATTAGCGTTAATTCCAATGTAATTTCGACCGCAGATATCAGCAGACAGTGACTGCTGGCCCCCGTAAAATTTATGGATCGCGATGCCGCGTCGTTCTCGTGGGAGGAGAAACCCGTTTCTCCCTCGGACACTTGCATTTTCCGGGGATATTTTCTGAGTACGGTGTCGCAGGGAAATCAATCTGCATACGGTGCATCCTCTCGGTCTTCTACACACAACCGGATTCTGATCCTCCCGGCGAACGGGAACCTATCCCCGGGCACGTCTTCCTCCTTTAAATCTTCGCTCCTTTTTCCTGGTCGAAGTCTCGCGCCGCGGGGAATAATTTAAAAGGATCCCGAGTGCTCGCAAGTGTCTGACGAAGATTCCGCGAGACTAATACGGTTCATTACTCAACTACGCGGGGAGGCTCATCAACGGCGTAGCTTCCCCTCGGCGGAGATTGGCACTTACCCAGGGTGTTAATTCTGGCATGAATTAATGCAGGAAAAATGCAAGATCGGAGCGAGGGGTCCGACGAAATCGCTAAACACGGTGGGGACGTCGCTGGAGAAGGTTTAATTGCTGTAAGAAAGTGGTTCTTAGTGTTTGACAATCGAAGCTTAGAGAATATTAGATAATCATGGAACCTTCAAGTATATCGACAAAGTGTAAACTGTTGTACACCAAACAGTTCCTTTGAAAAGCCATTTGTTCCTTTAGAATTTCGAGTATTTCATTTCACTGCGATCCACAAATTGTGAAAATGTATACAGTCTGTGTGGTAAGTATTCGTACAGCGACTAATTTCAAATAAAACTATCTGCGTTATAACTTCAGTTATAAATTTTAAAAGGGATAAAAATGATTAATAAATATTCTTGGGTATTTGTAGAAAAGATTTCGTGAAAACTAAATTTTATTTTCTTCAAGATTAACAAAAATATACGCGATGCGTTGCAGGGCCAAGGGTTAATAAACCCTCGACTGCGCAACGACATAGTCGCGATCTCAATTGCGAATCAAAACTCAATAATGCATAATCATACAGAAATTCGGTGACCGGTTAATCATCGTTTACCCGTCCGGTCGTTTAAATACGAGTGCGCGTTCCGACTCGTTCATTAATAAAGAGCCGCCGCTAATATAACGGTTGCCGCGCGTGCCAATATTTATCGTCGAACGTGTCAATGCCACGTGACAATGATTAATGAGATCGAACGCGATGTTTCGAGCCGTCATGCGAACGAAACCGTTTTCGAAACCTCGTGCCATTATTACGGTGCACGCGGATACCGTTCACCCACACACGGCGTGTTCCGGCTTACAGGATCATTCAATAAAACGATAGTGTTTGCACGAGGTCAGCGTTGAAACGCGACGGGCACGGATCCAGCCGGCCACTTCTAGGCTCCATCCAAGGACCGCTGAATATTCATAAAACGCCAGCGTCACGACGCATATATAATTAAAGAGTAATCGCTGCGAGCCGGCAGGCAGGCACAGTTATTAAATTTGGCTTATTAGCGTGTTCGCCTACCCCATCGGCAAACAGCTGACACTGTCGCATAAACTCCCATCGAAAGTTTCCTAGACCTTCGTCATGTTTTTTACTTTTCTGCTATTCGCGCAGCGTCGTTCAAGCACACGCGAGGCTGATTCCACAAAATTGAAGTAATTTATTCAACATAGCAACAGTTTAAAATTTAAAATGTATGACAAATGGTTCACTTTTAACACTCTTGTATTCTCCAGATATCGACACATTCTGGTACGTATTATGCAATTTTTGTTGCATGTGAAAATTTACTTTAACAATTTAAGTGCCAAATTAACGGCCTCAAAAATTCCACAAAATCGAAGAAATTTATTTAATAAAGCAAACAATTTAAAAATTAAAATGTATGGCAAATGGTTCACTTTCACCCTTCTTGTATTCTCCAGATATCAACTAATTTGAGTGCAACGAATATATTAATGTATAAAATTTACTTTTAAACGTGGACAAATAAATCTGTCACCCACATGTGGGCGACATGGCAATCAAAGTGTGATTGGATTGATCCCCTAATGTGCATTAGAGCAGCTAAGTTTATTTTAAATTTCCAATTGTTAATAACAAAATTACTGTACCTTCCACAGAATAGCGCAAAGTTAATATAAAATTTAATATAATAAAAATGAAAAGTTATATTTGACATTAAATTTACTACGTAAAAATAAAAATTGTGAACTATCAAGAATTCTGAAAAAGAACCCAGGACCTCTACATTCAATTTCCTACAGTAAATAATTGTGCACAATGGAAAGGATTAAAAATTGCATTGCCAACTGCATGAATCGACACAGTGGACAATGCACAATAGAAATATAGCTAGATAACAAGAGTCATACGAGTCCAGTTAGGACAGCTAGCAGTCTCTGTTGCAGTGCTGAAAATTTGCGAGAACAATAAACTATCGCAAGCCTCTGTTATCACCAATACCGTACCACCGGAAATCAAAAAAGGAAAAAGCAATTATAACATGCCCTATGCGTTCCACGAGCATGTCTGCAGAGACGCGATTGAAAACCGATTGCTATTGTATGTCACGCAACTTTCATGCGAGTAAAAAAGAAAAATGCGAAACAGTTCACAATTCGCGAAAACGGTTGCTCGTTTCGCAAAATGTTTACCAATCCCACGGCGCATGTAACCGAAACGCTACTTGCGCAACCGGAAAATTTCACGCGGTGTAATTGCGAATGCGACCGATAAAACTTGCGACGCTCTTTTACGTTGCGAAATCGGTGGCAAGCATGTTGCAGTAATCGAGGCAAAGGATATTCGAAAAAACGACGGTGGTTTGTTGTTGAAATTGCACCCGGTGGTCCACTCGGCAGAGTTTTCGCACGTTGTTGCGAACAGGAACATTTATCGGGAACGGGAATAGATAAATGTTCTGGAAAAACGGGACCGTTGGGTGCACGCCTCATCGACCAACTGGGAAATTCATTGTCTTTCGCTGGGTGCAACAATGTTTGGAGCACCGAACTATGAGATAAAAGGGACTCGAAAGACCTAACATAAAATATCCGAGGCGTTATCGAGTGAGAAAACGCAACGGAACATTTCTCAAACTGCGCGAGACGTTATAGGGTGGCATAAAGCTGTGTCCACACTCGAGCAATGTCTAGCAACTTTTTACGTCGCCACTTGTTGCTTTTTTCTACCGAATACAAGAAGAAAAAGAAACGACAGGTTTCTCTATTGCTTAGATGTGGACGTAGTTTAATGAGCAGTTAAGCTGAATATTCATTTAAATACACAGTGGCTCACAAAAGTATTCGGACACTCTTCAAACCCAAATAACTTTTTTAAGATTCGACCAAACGTCTTGACTTTGCTTGAGCAATTAGTTGTATCGATTAAATAAATTATATGATAAATAAATTTTGTAAATATTGGAATTGGTATGAATTACATGACCAAGAACCTTCCATTCCAAAATTGCGACACTTCGACGATACAAGACCATTCCAAAATTGCACCAAAAAGCACGAAAAATATTTCGATTTAAGAATTACAATTGCTTGGAGTGCAAAGGGTTGAAAAATGTCTTTTCTACTTTTCGACGTAATTTCTAGCAATTAGAATTATTTCAAAATTATTTTTCCATATCATTTAGTAAATCAATGCTTCTAGTTGCTCCAGAAAAGTCAAGTCGTTTTAAAAAGTCAAATCGAATACTTTCTTGAGCCACTGTAGAATTTAAAGTATTCACAATATAACTTTATTAAATCCATTAGAAAATGTTTACGATTGTCGTTGTAATTTATGTTAACAGTAACATTTGTTATTATTATTAAAATTATATTTTTAGATTGACTGAAACGTGTTAGGCTGTTTAAAAAATTAAATGCGCCACAATTTTACAATATAAACCAATGAGATATAGTAAAATCTTAAATGACTGTCCAATATATATTATTGAGTAGCATCAATTAATGTGTCTGGTCAAGATTCACGCATTCTACTTCTCGTATATTTAGGAAGACGATTGAAATATAACACGAGACCTCGTATAAACAAAATTCTTATTGCTTATCACCAATCATTCTGCAAGATTCCTTATTGACTTGAGTCTGGCTATGATTTACCTATTCCACTTCGTATAAATGTATATCGCGAACCGCTGAATATACACAAATTGTTTTGGAATTAATAAAATTCCTTCACAGGTGTATCTTATGACATTCATTCGAACAACATTTTTTAAAGAGACTTCTTTAAAATCTGTTTGATCCGTTTTATAAATTAAAATGATACCAGTCGACCTCAGGTTCAAAGAGATTTTTCAAAAGAATTTTTTTATAAAATCATGTACACAATGTTGCCCGGCAAAAAATATTTTAAATATATTACAGCATTATTTTTTAAGAGGAAGTGCATATCACTTCTATTTATGACAAAGGGCGCACACGTAATTTGCAAAAATTTAAATATTCATAATTAAACTCTGTTTGATAAAATCTTTTCTACAAAATTCAAAATAATTGTAACATCTCGTGGCAACGCGAAACGCATGAATGTATAATATACGAATTTATATACGCTGACTCAAAAATTTACGGATCATAAAAATGTCACATTTCGGCAGATAAACTGAGCTTTGGTATCGCAATTTTAAAAAATATTATGTTATAGAAGAATGTCAGAAGCGAAGATGGCAGGCGTTAGATTGACACGTAATTAAAACCTGAACGATTCTGCAGAATTTTTAAATTATGCATGCGCAAAATATGTCGTAAAAAAATATCAAAGATGAAAATAATCGAACAGAAAATTTTGGAAAAACGTTTGAACGCGGTGAATTCGTAGATGATTCATACCTGAACGATTCCACAGAATTTGCACAATAATTTTCGCAAATTGTGCGCGTGTAAACATTATACGAACGCATAAATTCTGGTCATTATAACGGGAGACGTTATTAAACAAAAACTGGCGGCACGTATAGCAAAAATGAAACATCTGGCTCGTTGGTAGAATTTATGGAGCCAACTTTTAAAGCGATACCGTGAACACAGTATTAAAACGAATGGCGAATTTCGAGCAACGTTGAAAATGAATTTCATTCCGTACTAGCATTCAATGCGTTCTTTTCATTGCTGGCCGATCTCCGTAGGTTGTTTTTGGAGGAATTCCGACGATTTTCGATCACGAAATACCGACGAGGATATTTCCCTGCGTGCAAAAAAGTTTCGCCAAATATTTGCTCGATTTTAATGCCGGTACGAGATCGAAAGTAGTGTACGAAACCTTGCGAACACGCGGAAAGGCTGATAAGCATTGATAAAAATCAAAAGCGAAAGTGCAACAGTGGACGAATTAAAAGTTTCATGGTTGTCGCGTGAAATTCGTGGCTGTAGCGAAACTTGCGGAACAATCGAGGAAACATTTAACTGTGTCGGTGTAAGTTAAGCGCAGTTACTATAGTTGTACCACAGAAAGTGCCTTGGACTGTGAATTTTTATTGTGACGAAAATTAATGGGTCAAACATAATACTGCGGGAGAATTCGGAAAAGTCAAAACCGTCGACACATTATTCAGTGTACTTTTGTTTAGATTAAAGGGTTAACAGTATAAGTATATCAAAATGTGTTAGAAGATACTAGTATAATAAAATTTAGAATAGTAAAATTTAGAATAATAAAATTTAGAATAATAAAATCATTTGTAGAAAGAAAAGTACAGAACAAGTAATTGGTAGAAGTGCATCGCGAATTTTATTTACTCTAAAATCGCACATTTGCCAATTAATTGATCAATGAATTGATAAATCGAAGATCGAATGAGCTTTTTGTTTTATTAAACAAGATATCGCGTACCTGCGTTCGTTTATCTCGTTATTTTCACAAGCGAGCTGGCTTGTTTATCAATTACGAGGTTTATCCGTATCGTCTATTCATTTTAATATTCATTCAAGCTCCAATTAGGCAACAATACAGCCAATCTGATGCCCGCTTTATACAAGACTTATTTCACTCATAAATATGCATGCCAGGATGCATTATTAAATAGTATGGTGACCTCATTTTTCTTGTCAGACGGTGTAGACTACTAATCAAAATGATTTCATGGCTTTGCGGATTTATTATAGTCGGTGTATCATTACTCGTTAACTGCACGTGTTCTCACCTTGATGTATGCAAGTGTAAGAAGCAATTTTTTTAATTGAGGTGACCTCGTTCGTGGCATCAGGGTATTTAATATGCTGATAGAAATTATCTGATCACTACTTAATTGCATGAAAACACCGGAACTCGTTTTTTTTCATGTAAATTTAAAGACCATGTCAGGTGTCGATCAAAAAGTCACTTTTAATTATGCAATTTCATCAGAATTTTTATTATCGTTTAAAATGATGTTTTTGAAGCTTCTTTGTAGTGCGATGTAGTACTCTAGCAATTAATAGTATTAAACATTTTAATATTTCAAACAATATTGTCTATCACTGTAATAAACATTTTAATATTTAAAACAATATTGTCTATCATATTATTAAATATTTTAACATCTAAAACAATATTGTGTATTACTTTCACAAACTTTTGGATATGAAAAACAATATTTTCTACTGGAATGAGAATAATATAGAAAATTTATAAAACGACGTAGCATAAATTCATGAAAGCGAAATGGTGGTCGGCTAACGCAGCGGAATAGAAAAGAAATGATTATAAACGATTGAATGAAATCAATTAGAAATCCCGTCACGCCGAACGCGGTTGATTCTATCACCGTAGACGTATAAATTAATAAAACGTTCTCGTTCGAACCGAGAATGGCTGAATCATTTTATCCAGTCGACAAGAAATGAATGACGCAGACACAATTGGGGTCCATTAAATATACCGCGTGAACGAATGAGCAACGATAATCGATGAAATCCGGACAAATTATTCAATAAACGAGAAACGAGTTGCGCCACCGAGAAAATCAACGGCATTTGTGCTCAACGGTTTTCCACGATTATTTTGCATTTTTGATTCTCTTCTCTTATTTCGTTCCTTCTTTTTTCCCCACTAGTTCGCAATGAGTCTTATGAGGCGGTCCCATGAATTTCACGGACCGTGTAAATTTCCATTTCTCACCGGGGAATTTGTCAGCGAATGCTCTCTAATTTTCGACATGCTTTAAACGTTTCCCGGGAGGGTCGCATAAATAGAGACACGTCGCACAGTGCACAGGTGCGCAAATTATTGCGCTGGAAACAAGCTTTTCATACTTTTCCCCATATCGAAATATCCGTTGACAAAAGTCTGAGAAAAATCTGCGAAAATGAATCGTTCGAAAAGATTGACATTCAAGTCTTTCAAGGAAAACGAATTAGCATACTGGAGCGTTCTACTATGCCAACTATGGCATACTATGCTACGTCACCGGCAATTATTTTGTAATTAAAAATGGAAGTAAATTAAAACATTCTAAATAAACTCCAATAAATTTTATTTATACTGAATTAAATGAAAATACCTAAATATCAAGAAAAGTATTTTCTTTATTACAAAGCGGACACGACTAAACACGATGCGCAAAGCTTTTGCAATATTCCATATCGCCCTGGGTTTCATAAATTGAAATAGATAATGCAAGTGCAATGACGAGTTAATTCGTCACCGGTCACCAATGTGTTAAGAAGAAACTATGGAAAATCGCTTCCGACCGTTCCTTCGAAAATGCACATATTTTATTACAAACATTTCAGCGGCAGAAACGCCTCGAACGAAACTGTAAATCAAGGTAGATGCGAGAACAAGATGTAATTTAGTTTTAAACTCCAAAAAGTAATGAATAGAAAGTCAGTTGAAGTTGCACGAGACAACGATTTTTCGAGTGCTGGACAAGAGGAGTTTGTACACGTTCTTGTTTGGCATACTTGCAGCAATCAAGCCCCTTGAGTGTAGGGTTCCGTAACTTTAACGAACTTTCTATATACTATAATATACACCGCTTGTGCGATTCTCTTAATTTCTATACACGATCGTCGTGCTCGTTTTAATCCAACAATAGAATTCGTGAAAATATTTTCTCGTTGCAAGAACTATAGGAAATTTTTCAATCATTGAACTGGACACCGCTGTCACTAATTGTGCACCTCTAACACAGACGATTTTCGCAATTTGCTATAGAAAATATTTAAACATAGCCATTCTCTATCTACTTTCACTGATATATACATTTTTTGAAATAACAAAGTTATGTGCCATTTCGTGGTACTTCGATGTTAGTTAATTTTCATGTACGAGATATAAATGAATTTTTGCACGAGTCGCCGATTTTAATCTTTTCGTAAAGAAAAATTTGAAATGCATCATTCTGTCGCGTTTCTGTGGCAGCAACGTGAAAATAGCAAAGCATGAAAGTTCATGGTCCATTCAATTCTTCTTACAAACCGCCGCTTCAGAAGTTAAAATAATTGTTTGAAATTTATTCCACTGCAAAACTTTATCCATTAAATGATTATTCACTCGGTTAACATAATTTTCAATGTATGCACTTTAGCAAAATGCACATAATTGCGTAAATAGCGAACAAATAATTCAATTACGTACAGTTTCCTCAAAATATAATTTCAGCGGATTTGAATGCTGAGAAAGACGATCAGCTAATCGAAACCGAAAATTATTTTTAAATTTATGTATATGTGACGGTTGTTTAGTCAAGTGTTATTTCATTGTTTATCGCGTGTCTTGCGAGGCAAGTGCGATTTTTCGATCGATTAGAGAAAGAGAGAGGGAAAGAGAAAGACAAAGAAAAGAGAGAGAGAGAGAGAAAGCACTAAAACATTCTATTTGATCGCTGCAGGACAACAGGGGAAATATCGATCCGCCTGTTGCTAGGCGTTAATTATGGCGGCTATAATTAGGGATTACCATTTACCTTGCCGCGTATAATTAGAAACTTCTGGTTGACATTAATTATTAATGCTAGCCCGGAGTGACAATGTTGTTTCGCGGCCATCAGTACCGTGCGAAGCCGTTGACCCTTCTGCAAGGTAGGTTGAATCATGGAGCAAATATGCGGATGTTTTGTAATTGTGACCGTGACGAATATCATAACTACGAGAGCTACGTTTACTAAACACAAACTCGCTGTAACAGATACGCGCGCATACCTGGCCAAGGGATGCGAATCGTGCGTAACACAAATTAATTATACGCAATGTACTCTAGCGTACACGCATCTCACGCGTGTTTCGAAAAGGGAACGTGAACTGTACGCATCGTAAAACACGTGCACGAATTTCCAACAACATTTGAGTACACTGTATCAAACATCGATCGATCCATGGACCATGAACTTTCATGCTCTGCTATTTTCACGCTGCTGCCACACAAACGCGACAGAATGATGCATTTCAAATTTTTCTTTACGGAAAGATTAAAATCGGCGACTCATGCAAAAATTCATTTATATCCCGTAGATAAAACGGAGTAAAATCGAACACTAGTTAATTAATATACCAC
>CM052088.1:7209998-7239911 GCA_028453745.1 Agapostemon virescens
CCTTCCTCTTGAACACGTTAAGCGCCACGCCGAATTTCTGTACCGTTGCATCGAGTGCCTCCTTGCACTCTGAGCAATTTTATTTCCAAAATCACTCTGTAATCTAAAATAGTTATTTTTCATTCGTACAGAAAAGGTTTATTAATACATTTCGGGCAACATTTTAATTTTCTCCAATTTCTTAAATGGAAACATAGTAATATGAAAGTTGTCTCGAAGAATAGTATGGTAATTTTCATTGCCGCCCCAGAGGCGCCATTACAGTGGTGGAAGGGTTAACGAGAGCTCCAAATTCTCAGTAGGACGAAGAACAGCTTCCTCTAAAACAGCTGACGGGCAACGGCGTTCTATTATGTTATTCGACCATTTGCACGCGAAATTTCGTTAATTTACCATAACTGGTCAACCGTTTTGAAATTATTTGTTCTACAGTTATAAGAGTTGCGAGAGTGTCTCCATGAGAATGCATTAGAAAGAAAATATTAAAACATGATAGAGTTATAGAAGTTATATAATTTGATGAAACTCTCGGTTATAGTGGCGTAATATTTCGCCTTCGGCGAGTTCCCATTGTGGGTCGATGACGGTGTATTGTGTTTCTCTTTGTAACCTGTTGCTGCCGGCGACATACCATTGTGCTTATCTAGAATTCGTTCGATTCTACTCGGTGACGTAATATTACGTCCTATTTGGAGTCGATTACTGCAGGCTGTGTGTGATTTATGATAAGTGAACGTTCAATTTAATTTCAAAATTGCCATACTATTATTTAAAAGAATGTTTGCATCACTATGTTTTATATTTGATCGATTAATTTTTATCATAAATGTTTACAATCCATAAATTAATTTCTAACCTTGTGAATTCCTTTTTTAGATTGAACGTTTAGAAATTATATTCGACGAATTTGATAGATTTGAGATTATAAAATTAATGTGGTTACAATTTAGTGAGATGAACCAAAGAATGAAATTGGAGAGGCTAAATTTCTATAAAAATGCATGGTTTTAATTTTTAGATACAAGCTTAAGCATTGCAATGCATTGGATGTGATCTACACGTGGTAGTTTACAGTTTACGAGATACAAGGTACAAGCTGGAAATTATAAGCTGCAAGCTACAGAGATTTACGATATTAGATACAAGATGTAATATAGAAGATAAGGGATACTTTAAGATAAAAGCTAACCACAGACAGTGAGATACGAAACATAACCTAGAAAACATAATTCACTGCTTGTAACCTACAAGCTACGACGTACAGGTTATGCATTTAAAATTTTCGAGCTCTTATTAGAAGCAAAAGTGTGGACACCAAAAAGAAATTTAAAAATCTTATTATATAATTTTCAACTTGTAAAAATTGTCATATAGTGTAATACATTTTAATTGAACTTCTCTTTTCTACAACTGATTTGAACAATTCTTAACACTAACATTTGTAACAATATAAATATTTCTATTTCACTAGAAATAGATATTCGAAAGACACTAATTGTGTTTGAAAAATATTTGACACGTATTTTTTTTATCGGCAAGCATCCACTTTGAAGGGGTGAAAACAGCCCTCAAAATTACGGACACCACAGGTCGAAAAAATTTGAATTTTTTTAAATTGTGTGTGTTTTCAATGGGAAATGTAGTCGTGCAAGAAAATGTTAATAAAAGCTCTTTTGCATAAGTTTCATAAAAATCGGATTTTCGCATCTGAATATGTTCCCTTGTAAGAGTTAAAAATGAATAATAAAAACTCTATAATAATGGGGTTAAACAAAGCGAAGAAAGCACTCTAAACGAAAAACTATCGAAAATAAATAAACACTTTATCGTTGTGTATAAAACTAATTGATTAACAAAAGCGTAAATACCAGATGTATTTGTATTTGCATTTCCACGTCAAATAGAAAATTCGAGCGTGAAATAAAAATTTCCGAGCGAAGCCGCCTCTGGCGCCTAATAATTTTATTGGATGGATCTCGAGAAATTCACCGCGGAAATCCGTGGAAAATCTCATGATCCTGACCTCGTTCGAGACGGACATTCTATCCCACCTGTGTCGAGGATATAGCACAATTGCCGAACCATTGGATCAATCACGATCCATTTGTCTTCCGACGCGACGCTAACCCCCGAGATTATTGATTCGTCAGCAGATTTCACGAGCCGGCAGCACAATTACCGAATCCCTCTCTCTCTCTCTCTCTCTTTCTTTCTTTCTTTCTCTCTCGTGACTTTTCCCCCGATACATTTGCACAGTGAACTTCTCACGGCAAAGTTTTTGCAAGTTCGAGAAGTCGCGTGACGAAAACCAGGATTCCCGGAAAACCGTGTTTATTAATTAGGCAGCGAATGGAATCGGTGTGCGTGCATGTAGGTCGAGAACCCTTCAACAAAAGTGGAAAGTATCAGCGGTTATTCCGACCGTTTAGCTGCCATTGTTAGTCGATCCACTCGAAACTCTGACCACAGCGCACGATTGCAATAAGAATTTCTTCTTTGGAAAAATGCATCTACAGTATTCTCTCCGTATTTGTGGTATCTTCAAATCCACCAAGCGACATTATGGTAGAGACGCTATATTCTTTGTAATGCGCCAGTCGCAGGGAAGAATAGCGGTAGAAAAGAAAGAGGAACTGGATTGATGGGAAAAATTTCATATAAAGAATATCAGAAATTTGTGAATTTTCGTTAAGTGTGAGTATCACTATTGATCGATCTCTCGTGTGTTTTTGGTGGGGGATAAAATTTGGACAATTACGGTAGAGATGTTCTTGGCGGAATACATACCGTTTCACTATGGCATTTATGCTTCTGCATTCTTCAGTTCTGAAAAAAAAATATTTTACGATGCAGTACAATGAAAATACAGTTCTTATTTATCATAATTTTCTTAAAAATTACCTTCTACAATTATTTTTTAAAGAATTTGCACAAACGTGTTCAAAGGAATACTTGTGAGAACATTATACTTTGAATGAAAGTAGGAATAACCTGAATGTCAGAAATATATTTTTACGTAATTTTCTGTATTCTTTTAATTATTTTTTTAATGTAATTAGTAAATTCTATAATATCGCGTGCTCATATCACTAACTATTCGAAGAATAGTAAAATGAAAAATTCTATGCAGTTGAACACACCTTCGTTCTACTAACGACTTATTAAAACTGTTCCTCAAGTAAATAAAACTCAATTAGACTCCAGTTTCTTCGAATTTGCATATAAATATGTGAATTTGCATAAAGTTCCGCAGTCCGCAGTCTATTAACAAGTTAACAGAATCAAATGAAGATTTCATTAAACCTTGGCATGGTTTCCTTTTCACTGACACGAGTCTCGCACGTTCAAATGAGCCTTGAAACGAACGAATGGTAGTTACAATTTATTATTTTCTAATTTCCTAACAGCAAACAAGCATTTCTTTCAACTTTATATCCGACACTATTCCATCCAGAAGTTGTAACAAGGCCGACACGACAGAAGACTGCGTCTGAGTCGACAAACGAGCCGAACAAAGTGAAATTAAGGCAATAATTACTGGACGTATTTACAACGACGTCGTATAATTTCATTAACCCTTTGTGCTACGATGTGTTTTACGGTTGCAGAGGTAAAATTTCTTTGTAATTCGTAATTTGCTAAAAGAGAAAGAAACTTTGTAATTATTCCTTGCTTATGTGTCGCCAATGAATGTACGTTAACAACAACCAACTAGAATACTATTTCGATGACTCTTCTTCTCGATGAGTCTTCTGGAATAATTGCTAATAGTACTCGAAACACAGCAATTTTTAAACCATAACGATTTAATACATTAACTGTCCAACTGACGACTTCAAAAATTCCATAATTCAAATTAATTTATTTAATGCAGCAGTGAGTGAAAACTTTAAATGTATTCTTATTTATATAAATTTATTTGCTTTACTCTACACTACATTTTTTGCAATGTCTCATTCTTCTGATTTTCTGTGTTCCTCAAAACTGCCACAAAATCAAAGTGATTTATTTAATAGAGCAACGATTGAAAACTTAAAATGTATGAGACATAGTTATCCTTCAACTTGTGACCTATTTTCGAAAACTATTTGACAAGGAAATTATAAGCAATATAGTTGAATATACCAATATGTATGCACTGCAATGTGATCCAACAAAGAGATTTCAAAAATAAAATGTTTAACGTCAAGAGCTAATTGTTTTATGGAATTTCACGCTTAAGGTTTTATGCACAAAAGTGCAAACTTTATTGGCCGTTGTTACCTGAAAGTCACATAGTGAATATGATGCAATAAAATTGTTTAAACGGAAAAATTTTTTTCATTTGCATATATAGCTTTATAATTTCTGATTTTTCGTTCCCCCAATTTTAGCCCATAGAGGGTTAATTTGTAAATTTGATAGGTGTCAGTACCCAGGGACTGACGTACCATTCAACGTGTTAAACAGCTGACAGCCATCGCGCGTTCCTCCGCGATTCTGCCGATACGTTTCCGTCATTTATTAAATCATGCCAACCCTCGATTTTGCAGCAGTCGACGGGGCGACAGAAACGATTCGAGCAGTTGCCAGAAGAAAAACGATCGTTCAATTTCGGTGTAACGAAGCGGCAGATGAAGCTGGAAAACGCGCGCGCGTACACCAGCTTTGATAACAAATAATTCGAGGACCGATCGACATCTCTTCCAACATCCTCGCCGTACCTGCATCCCGTTCGCGTCGTCAAACTTCGTATTGTTCGGTGTCAGATCGACGATACAGCTTCGAACGAGGAAACCATCTGAACTTTCGCAAACCGTATTCCATTTTCTGCAACGGCGGACTGATGCGATCTTTGTTCCTCCGGCGAGCGCCGGAGATACGATTCCGTTGTTCCCTTGAAACATCGGCACAAAAAACCGCGATTTATTATCCGTTATGGATACTCTCTCGACATACGCGACGGAATGATACACGTATTGTTCCCGCCCACCAGGCCATTTCTTCTTTTCTCTTCGCGCCCCGTGACGGCTACCCGATGCGAAAATGAGAAGAAATAACGGGGCCTGGACACTTGCAGATGACCATTGTCTGCTTTGCTTCGACCCGAATCTGCTGTTTCGCAGAATTCATATGACACTATTTGCTTTTGCCTTTGACACGCAGGAAATTCATCTCTTTTCAAACTTGACATTCTGACAAACGACTCTTTCAGATTTTTTAGTTTACTATTAGCGAAGTTAGAAAATTGCTTTCATATCGAGTTTCTTTATGCCGTCGTTTGTTACAATAAGGATTGCACGAAATCTGAATAAATCGTCAATTTTAGAAAATGGTGTAGAATACCCGATTCTAATGCTTGGAAATTTTTTGAAATAAGAACTGCGTCTTTAGGATTTCTTTTTTTTATTAATAGGGATATAACGGTAATTAATTTTAGAGTCTGTATATATTGATGTTACACTTTGGTTGTGTTGTACAATTTTTCTGCTGGACCGTTTATTACAAATGCAGTTTTTATTAATTTTATTAGTGCAGTTCGAATACGGACTATATTTGACTCTCGATATTGCCAATCAATTTGTTTTCGTTTGGAATATTTTTGTGGGGCATAGTCCTGATGATTTTCAATCCTGCACATAGTGGATCTTCGATTATCGATGTTTCAACTCTGACCATTCCGTAAAATCAACATAGTGCAGAGATATAATTGGACTCATTTTAAACATTGCAGCCACTGATTTTCTTATCAGTAGTTCATTTTTGTCTAGAATATTTTTGTGAGACATAGTCTCGACGATTTTCAATTCTACACACAGTAAATCTTCGATTCTCAGTGTTTCAATTGTGATCAATTCGTGAAAACAAAATAGCACAGAGATAAAATTGTAAACATTTTAAAAATTGCAGCTACTAATTTTTCTGTCAGTCATTGATTATTGACTAGGATATTTTTGTGGGACATAGTCTTAACTATTTTCAATCCTACACACAGTGAATAAACGATTCTCAATGTTTCAATCGTGATCAATTCATAAAAACAAAATAGCACAGAAATATAATTGGACACATTTTCAAAATTGCAGCAACTAAATGTACAGTAGATGAAAATCTGGAAGCATAATCAGAAATATATACGCTTTATACTGGTTACATAGTGGACCAAAAATGGGGAACAAAGCCTCTACAGTGTATTTTACATTGTTGCAAAGTGAGTAATACACCTTTCATTCATAGTTCAATGAATCAACTAAAAAAGGATGGTGTTTCAAATTTCAAGGGATTGTTACACAAGATAAAATTCAATTTTCCAATCTGTGGTGGAGAAAAATTTTCCAATGTTTCAACAGGCGTTTCAGTAGATAGTATTTTCTCGACGACGTGTTTCAGGGTTTTTAAACAACGTGTTGAAAATCGATAAGCAATTTGGAACAAAGGGCGGGAACGGTAGTCACGCTTCTACCTGGAAAATCGACGACAAGTTTGAACCCAGAGGTGGTACCGTAACCACGATTCTACCTGGAAAAAGGGGCCAACACCTAAATAAGGATAGTTCAGTTGTTTCGCGAACGTTCAATGGTTCGGAGCTTGTTGCGCCGCGATAGTGTTAGTGAAATCTTTCCTGGAGTGTTCCGGTTTCTCTCGAGCAGTGACAAACCAGTGATTTTTACCGAACCGGTAAGTGCTTGTTACGAATTTTCCACGGTATCGCCATAGTTTCACAATTTCGTTGAACTTTCCTTATTTAGGAAAATTGGTACAGTTACTGTTCGAATCTTCCGTTCGGTCGAACCTTTTTTTAACTTTAAACGGAACGACTATTCCTTTAGCGAAAAATTCTCGCTGGTTATTTCATCGAAGTTTCGTTATTTAAGAAAATTGGTACGGGCTATTCGAATTTTCCATTCAGTCGAACTTCTTATTAACTTTATATAGAATGAATATTCAAAATAAGACAAAAATGATGAAAAACTATAAAAATTTTCTCGTCCGATAATTGTGGTTAAAAAAATTCTTCAAAAAGCCTCTGAAACATCACTTACATTTACTTTTCGATCAATCTATGACAAATTGATGTATGAATGATATAAATACACAATCCCTTAACCTCATTCGAGTATCGATTTAAACATTTGCACTCGAGTAACCAAAAAATTCTTGCATGTTATCCAATTATCGGCAAGAATAATCATAAAGTATAATAATTTTCTCGTTCAGTAGATGTGTTTAAAAAACATTCTTCAAAAACCTTCTGAAACATCACTTACATTTGTTTATCTATCAATCTATGACAAATTGATGTATGAATAATATAAATTCACAATCCCTTAACCTCATTCGAGTATCGATTTAACTTGAACTCGAAGAACGATCCTGTGGCATCGGTAAAA
Source organism: Agapostemon virescens (assembly GCA_028453745.1). Lineage (NCBI taxonomy): Eukaryota > Metazoa > Arthropoda > Insecta > Hymenoptera > Halictidae > Agapostemon > Agapostemon virescens. The sequence goes on from CM052088.1 coordinate 7,217,369, forward strand.
ATTGCTACATCATTTAAAAAAACAGTTTTTACATTACTAAATTCGTCACTATTTTATAAATCAGTAAAGATTGAAGTGTCGTGCCAGAGCAAGAAGTTTAAACAGAAAGAGCATGTTCGAAGCTGGAAAAAACTGTCTTGATAACGTAATTAAAATAGCTTTCGAGTGTAAAGAGTTAATATTCGAGTTAGCATCCGCGCGATAATTTGAAAAGCAACATCAAAATCGTGTATATTTTCACCGAGAACGAAGCAGACTGTAAAAATCGTGTGGTTTCCTCTCGTTCGCGTTATCACATCCCCCGCATCAATCAGCCCGCATTAAAAAAACATAACCGACGTTACGAGAGCATTTTTGAAAACCGCTAACGATGCAAACGAGTTTAAGCATTACGGTCAACAGCAGCGTTCAGCGAATTTTCATTTCGAAAAATCTCGGTTATTGGATAATTGCGAGTGAAGCTTAAAAACCGACGAGCGACGGCGGAGTAAAAAATATTGAAACAAGATTAGAAACAGGAAAAGTATACTCGGGCACGTATTCCCCGTCGATGTAAAGATGGAACGTTACACGCTCCGAAAATTACAATATTTTCCACGCAATTAAAACTTGCTGCTCGTTTTTCGGAATACAATTTACAACTCGGTCCCGCAGCTGGAATATCTAACGAGGCGGTAATTGCCGACTCGTTCGCGCGAGCGTGTTATCACGGCGAAAATGAAAAAAAAAAATAAAAAAAGATGAAAAAAGGAAATAGGAAATCAAATAAACAGCGGAATCAAGCACCGAAGGAATTTGTGCCTGGTAATGTAAACGGAGTGCGAAATGCGGGAGGGAACGGTAACGGTGTTTGAAGCATAATATCATCGACAAGGAAATAGTGTTTGCAATGTGATGTGCTCGCCACAGACCGTCGGTATAACCGACACTGCCAATTTAATAGCTCGGAAGCAATATTTACGTTCCGAGAGGAAACCAAGGCTCTGCGTGCTACTTAGAAACGTTCTGCTGAGACCGCCACTAGAGCCGAGAGTAACAGCAGTATCACACTAACGTTCAAACGTCTGCAATCGCGTGGAAGTGGATCGCTTCTTCAACGCGATCTAAGATCGTGTTCGAAATACGACGGTGTGTAGGAATTTTTTAAAGCGCTGTTAGTAAACTAATCGACTTGAAATTTTTATGATATGTTTATCAATCGTCGGGAGATGTGCACAAAATTTTTTGAGAGTGAAATATTTCGGACAGTCGAGTTTTAATTTTTATGTTTAACTTGTCGGGTTTATTTCCAGAGTTCAGTCTTGAAGTAATTTTAGTTGTCCAATGTGGACTAAAAAAAATATTATAATCCTGAATCATCTGTTAATATATGTATAAATTTTCAATTTCGTACAACTAATAATTTTTGGTTTAAAAAAATCAAACAGATTTACTAGTCGTGTTTATTTGCAGATTTATTAAGAAATTACAGAAGATGAACTGTGTTTAGGTAAGAATTCTATAAGAATGTGTGCAACAAAAGATTGGCCAAATTTGTAAAAATTTAAATAAATCTACAAAGGTTTCGAGGTTTTTGAAATGAAAAAATTGAATATTCTGTTAATAATTTATCCATCGAGATTAGACAGCCAAACTTCGACTCACTGAGTATTCATTGTTTCTAGGAGATGCGGTAAATTCGATGCGTTTTGATCCTATTATACAGAATTCATAATGCATCGTATTAACCGAACTCCATATACATGGACAGAGTATGATCTATTTATTCGAACATTGAGTGCATCAGAAATGCGGTGATGATCATCAGCGATGAAGCCAGTAAATCCTTATTAAACCGGGAATCTGGGATTCGTAGCAGAAACTGGAAAATCAATCCTGTTATATCCAATTCCGACAGTCTCACGATACTTATTATGCCAGTCTGATTGATAATATCGTACTCCATTGATTGGCCATCGAATTGATACAACACGGCGAAGTGTTGGAATTAATATTATTAGGGCGGGGTAAGCTAGATTGTCAAGACTATGGCGAATTTAGGTCATTAGTCCAATTATTGCATTACTGCTGCATCGATCAATATTCCAATATTAATGGCTCAATTAGACAATTTGTACTCTTCCAAATTTAAAAATATACTAATAACAACGTGGATAGCAAATATAAAAGTAGAGACACATAATTCTCCAGAAAAATTTTCATTTTGTTGTCAGTTGGACATTTTAAACTTTACCAAATTTAAAGTGAAGTGAATCACAATGTAAATCGTTGACTAATAATTTAGATCATTGAATAATACTCTGGAACGTTGAATAATAATGTGAATCGTTAAATATTGCCTAGGAACAATAGCAAAACCTAGAGACATCTAATCCACCACAAAAAAGTTTTATTTTATTCTGTATACATGAAAATTAACCCTTTGCAGTCGCAGCAGTTTTAACTCAAAAACCAGGGCGTTTCTTCAGACCTAGGCCATTTTCATTTTCTACAATTTACTTAATTTTATGCATATGGGGTTTTGTAATATTACCCGTCCTTACAATGATTAAATTTTTACAAAGTTTTTGGATACAAGCATAGCGATGCAGAAATCGTTTTAAAAAATTTTGTGGCAACTTTCCGTGGTGCCTCAGAGTCACCACTCGAGTGCTAAGGCTTAAATGAAAAAGTTCAAACACTTTCTGTAAAAAATTCGAGAGATCACAAAGTTTACCCAGCTAATTTTCACTGAAGATTATGACGACAATAGTCGAAAGAAAATTTTACAAAATACACAGAAGTCAGAGAGTATTTTTTAAAGTACTCTAACAACAGGATAACGCAAATAGTCAAACATCAGTTCAAGTTTTATATTCCAGACGAAGTTCAGTATGATTTTCGTTAGATTTCGAATGAATTTCACATAGAAGGGAAATCAGAAAAGTTCAAAGAGCAAATGAAGCTTCAAATGCCAGATAGCACAAACACCAAGCCCAGAAACCTAGAAAATCTTCAAATGATCCGAATATTCGCGGCGTTACGAAGAGGTCCCAGTTCCATTGCTTAACCGTGTCTGCTGTAATATTCCAAAAAATTTCGAAGAATCTAGATATTCTGTTTACCTATCCCACCCTCGGTTACCGTTCTTTCAGTGACCCGAATTTTCTACGCTGTACGATAATTTAAAAATCTTAAAACCAAATCCCAATCAGTAGCAATACTTAACCAATAAAATTAATAAACGCTTTCGTATAATTTTAAACAGCAAAATTGAATAAAACATTCGAACGGAATAAAATAATATTATTTTATTTTAAATATTTTTGCTACGATAAATTTTGACATACTTTATTTCACTGTTTGGTATTAAGAAAAGTTTGTGCAACAAACAAATAAAATTTATGCTACTACAAACTACAATGTTCTGTTATATTATAAAACAATAACTCCAAATTTACTATTGCAAACGATCGAAACTAGCACACAATTTTTTGAATAGCACACAATGTCCGAATATTAATAAGAGTCACTGTACATCGGTTCAATTTTAACGATTTATTAAATACAAATATGCTCGTGTTATTTTGAATAATAGTATGACAATTTTTAGTGTCGCCTCAGAGGAGCCATTGTAGTGCTAAGGGTTAAAATCGTCGGTGTGAAGCGTGTGACGATGTCTAGAAGTGAATTAAAAATGAGGCTCGCTATGGTTGGTATATTTTAATGAAAGTGGTGCAGTAAAGTGACCCGGGTATGCGAGTTAATATTGTTTCACCCGATGTATTACTGTTATCCTGCACAACAAGATTTAGTGTGCTATTTCGGACGCAGACATTTGCTTACTCGTTTCCAGATAAACTAGGTGGTCTAGTTGAATTAGTAAGAGTTACTGGGGACCAGGCTATCGGCCGCCGTGTCTAAATTAATTTGTACCAAGATATATGTATACTTGAAAAGGGTTGGACCTATGTCGTCGGCTGTAATGCCTCTTGCTGGCTTCATCTGTCTTGCAACGACGTGCATGTTTCTTCGATGCCAGTATTATATACGCTAAGGATCTCGTATAACGATACAAGACATGTTTCTGCGATTTCCTGGCGAAACGTCATTGTATTATACATATTTAAATGAAAGACACCAACAGGGAACGATTTCAAGCAGAAGTTTCTTAACTGAAAGCTTTAAATGGATCTTTATAAAGAGTCTCGACAAGAATCTTCAATTGAAAACTTCAAAGAAAGTTTTTAAATAGCAGCTATCAACGGACGTTTTATACAGAATCTTTAAAGGAAAGCTTTAAACAGTACTTTTAAATAAAAACTATCAATTGGATCTTTAAAGAGAATTTTTACACAATTGTTATCAATGGCAGTTGATACAGAATGTTTAAATAAAAGTTTTCAATGGCAACGTTAAACGGGAGCTTTCAATGGAAACCTGAAAGAGGAGTTTCAAATGAAAGCTTTAAATAAAAGCTTTAAATAAAAGCTTTAAACAGAATTCTTGAATAAAAACTATCAATAGAAGCTTTATACATAATGTTTACGTAGAACGTTTAAATAGAATTTTTAGATAATTGCTATCAATGAAAATTGATACAAAATCTTTAAACAGAGAATTTCAATGGCAACTTTTAACGAGAGCTTTTAATAGAATCTCGAAAGAGGTGTTTTAAACAGAAGCTTTAAATAAAATCTTTAAATAGAAGCTTCAACCGGAAGCTTTAAATGGAACCTTTAAAAAGAAGCTTGAAATAGTACCATTAAATAGAAGCTGTAAGTATAAACTGTAAATGGAAGCTGTAAGTAGAAACATTATGCAGAAGCTTTTAAACCTAGACAAACATAAGAAGTTAGAATAAAACCTTCGAAACATTAAGCAGAAGCTTTAATTAATAGTTTCGGATATCGATTAGAATAGGAAGCTACACGTATAGTCGCAAGTAGAGTGATCAAGCAATAGTTTTAATTGGAAGCTTCGAATCCAATCATTTGATGTCAGCTTGAAATGTAAACTTTAGTCGATATCGGATTTTAGAGTTTGAACTAGATGATTCGGAGAGTGACTTTCATAGAATACTGCAACTTTAACTATTTCATGAAAAATTCAACGACTTAATGGAAGCTTAAACTGAAAGCTTCATGGGATAAGAAACTTTGGAAATAATTTATTTCGGAAGGAGCCTTAAAATATGAGCTTCTTCTGCGAGAGCTAGAAACAATAGCTTCGAGTAGGATATTAAAATGAAAAATTGAGATACATGCTTGCACAAGTCGGTTGTATTAAACTGCTTCGACATTGCGACAAACTATAACAGTAAATTCAATGTTTCAGAGTACGTTAGGCGTCTTTCTAGAAAATTTATGTCAGAGCAAGGCAAATACAGGACAACACTGCCCTGTAGCATGAGAGGACTGTCCTTCCCTCGTAAGCTCATCCATGGGTTCGTTCCCAAGCGTATGGTCGTCACTGGTCGCCGCTGGAAAATTTCCCTGGAGCCACGACTAAAAAAGCGACACTTCAATTTTCAATTGTCAATATCTCAGAACCGATGGTCCAGCCTGACCTTTAAACTGCCGTCGACCGGTGAAGCCGGAGGCTCGACTAGCAAATCGCATGAGACACGGAATTTACGATTTCTATTTGCATGAGGAATGCTCAGCTTTCTCGCGAAAACATTTTATCGCCCCAAAGCATTTAGAGCGGAGGGTAAAGTTGCTCCCTGCAACACGACGCTGTATTTCCCCCTACATCTATGTGACACTCTTCGACATTTTCACAATTTATGAGACATTAGTTCCTTGTGGCATACCCACTTCTAGCTGAAATGTGTATTTTATTTATTAATATTGATTAGAAACAGAAATGTGAATTCTTTCAGTAAATGAAAGTAGACTGAATTTATTTTTAACGTGTTTAAATTATTGTCCAGGTGCTGTATGCTTTAGGATGAACAGCATATAAATGTTTTAGTGGTACTATGACTAATGGTTTATCTATTCCACTTAGAAATGTAGTGTAAACTGTATAAACACTTATAAGGCATATCAAGAACCTCGAGGATTGAATTAGAATGATAATTCTGGTGTGTCTGACTAATGACAAATCTTTTCACTATTTACAATAAAGTATGGAGACCTTTTAATTATACTATCGTCAGGATATTGTTAATTACAATTCGAACAGCTTTAGATGTTTGAGATAGTCTATTTAGGAGAACTATATTACATAGGGTCGAATAAAAATTTGAAATATGTGAACCATTTGCAATAGAAAGTGTATAGAAACATTTGTGCCGTTCATTCTTTGTCAATGCTGATAATTAGATTTTACAGGGACACATTTGGTCCATCGTTTTTGATAATCTACTTAAGAAAGTTATATAAAGTACATCAGAATAAAATTGAAAAATTATAGAACAATTTGCAATAGATATTGCGTACAAAAATTTGTGCCGTTCATTCTTTGTCAATGCTGATAATTAGATTCGACAGGGACACGTTTGGTCCACGTTTTTAAAATAATCTACATAAAATATTACATAAAATAAATCAGAATAAAATTGAAAAATTAGAGAACAATTTGCAATTGATATTGCATACGAAAATTTGTGCAGTTCATTCTTTGTCAATGCTGATAATTAGATTCGACAGGGACACGTTTGGTCCATGTTTTTAAAATAATCTACATAAAATGTTATATAAAATATATAACAACAAAACTGCAAAATTGAAGAACAATTTTCAATAGAAGTAGCACACGAAGGTTTCTGCAGTTTATTCTTCTGAAGCATCCAACAGTGATAATTCGTCTCGACAGGGTCAGGATTCGTCTAAACAGAGCTGTTCAGCTATGACAATACTTATCAATCACCGGAATGTCGTGTTTGTCAGTGGCATAGTGCTCTAATTGCACAGTCATGGGATCGCTATTAGGTCCCGCTCTATGACCCGACTCCATTCACATTCCGGGTTTATGAATCATGTGCTCCTATCGCAGGCACCGCGGTGAGCACACTAGAGCGCAGGCACATAATGATGATTCATGTCTCGCCATAGAGAACGAGGGCGTCTTCGACGATACGTGCAAGCCATATTCTCGGCCTACTATCATAGTTCAGATAATTCACGATTGTCGGGAATCAGGATGAAAGCACACTGCCGTTTACTATATGACAATTGTCGACCCGAAAGTGCCGCACGATCTGATCGCTTAACGAGAACCCCTTTCGCGCGCCTCCGCGAGGGATTATGGTACCGTGTACGGAGCCAGATCTCTGCCACGAAATTCCGCGAAGATTAAAATTCCTTTTTAGCTGAGAGGTATCCCGGATTCTCTTGTCGGAGACAAATCGCTCGCAGTACCGTAGCGTTATTAAATTCATTTTTGGGGCGCTCGGGAGAATGATTCTGTTGCGAAACGAACGCAATAAAAATCGTTATACCAAAACTAGATAGAATACATTTATATTCGTATCTTTTTCTAATTAATTCTATTTAATTCTAAATCTATTTCCGTATATTCAGAAAAAGGGGTTAATTAATTTTTACTGGAACGTCTGACCAATTACTGAGTTATTCTACTTGCGAAAGCTACGAGAATGTAAAGGTTTGGGAATTAACTAAGAGAATTCTATTTAATGCTATTTAATTTTATTTCATTCTATTTAATTCTAAATCAAGTTTCGTAGACTCAGAAAAAGGGGTAAATTCATTTTTACTGGAACGTCTGATCAATTACTGAGTTCTTCTACTTGCGGATGTTAGGAGAGTGTAAAGGTTTGGGAATTAACTAAGAGAATTACTACTCGCGTATTCTTAAGTAATTCAATGTGAAATTAAGAGCTTGTCTTTCTATTAAAAATTAAGTATAAACCTTGAATTTTTATTTACTGCAGATCTCAAATTAACGCAATAAACGACGGACGAAGGAACAGGAAACTCTGAATATTCAAATAAGAATGAACAACAGCATTATCGAATTTTAATAACAGTTTTTTTAGATATTGTAATGACACACGATCTAATTAGCTATTGCTAGTTTTATATTAAAGCCAATCAGGCGTTTTTGAAATGAAGTTTTACAGTATATTTAAATTTTATTTTTGTTTATAGAACCTTGACGATGGACAGATGAGAATTTTGAGGATTGAACTATTCCCCTTAGAAAAATTTCAGAATAAGAATATTATACCTGTATGCAATTTAATTAAACATTAACTGATTCACTCCTTAATAGAGCCGTCGAACTATTCTACTAGTATTGAATTTTCTGTATTTAAAAGAATTTACAAATGTGTAAAATATCCAGTTTTTCGTTAATTGTAGTGTACATCTATTTGCCAATTCTTATGTGGGGAAAAAACTTTGAAGAAATTTAATTTTTAACGATTTGTCTGATCATTTACTGACCCGTTTCACTAACTGGCGCGCTAGTGATTGTAAAAAAAGTGAAAATATCGAATTAGTATTTTATTATTGATGACTTCGAATGAAAATTGCACGAATCGACGTTTTTGGGTCGATACGACTGATTAATGGTGTACCTATTCTACTTAGGGAAGTTATGGACAACAGTTCGAAACTCCAGCTAATTTACTTTCTTCACTGAATACTGCCAGATCCGCACAATTGCCCGGTATATTAGAACCTCCTGCTCTAAATAACAGCAACTAAAGTTGACAAAAGCTTGATAGCTATAGCAACAATGTAACATTGTAAACTACATTCATGAAAGTTGAAGCAGTTAGGGAAACGTCGCGCACATTCCGCTCGCCTGCGAGCCATCCTAGCAATACTAATTGCCTGTAGAAGAAACTTCAACAGTTACCAAACAAACATTAAAGATAGGATGCAATGCGTATCCATAGTAACGGTGTTTTCCAAATTTTTTAGATGTTGGGCTCTGATACCGTCTGATTGCTTCAGGAAGTCTGAACTCCTGGGGCAACAATCGTTGCGGTTCACGATCCAATATTCCTCTTTCGATTGCTATCTGGTAATGTAATTAACTCAGAGATGCTAATAGCCTCGTTCAAACTACCATTTTCATTATTTAATCAGAAATTACAATTCGTATTTGAACAAACCTTACCAAAAATCAATAGGATTTTTATCAATAGGATTTGAATACTTCACATAGAAATTTATAGATAAACAATAACGTAGAGTGTTATTTTCTGCTATAATAATTTAAACGAACTGTTTCGTACATTTTTTTACCCTTAGCACCCCCATGGCGCCACTGAGGCGACACTAAAAATTGCCATACTATTATTCGAATCAATTATTACACGATCAAGTTTGTATTTTAATAAATCTGCAAAAATTGAAACGTTGTACGTACAGATAACAGTAATAAATTCAATATGCAAGAAGTGAAAACGACATGTCTTGATTTTCGAATTAAAATTGCTCGGAGTGCAAAGTGTTAAATTTATACACGTAGCAAATATTAATGGATTTTCCGTAAACTTTTCATCGATTTTGACGGAAGATTGAAACGCAACGTATTTCAATTTAGCTATATATTTATTAAAAATAAAAATTAATCGGCACGTATAATGCACAACATAATGAGCATAATAGAAACTCTACCAATCTAAAAATTTACTAAAAATTTAGTAACAATTAATTACTGCTACATTGTGTCATAAATGTTGAAAAGTAGTCGACACTTATGGAAAAGCGTCCTTTTCACCTAATATTCCGAGTTCAAGTCAAAAGAAAATCGCGAAAGCTTCATTGCTTCAATGTCTGTTCACCAGCGGACCCGAATAAAGAGCATTTAGCGAGATATCAATGTAACTGGTTTTAGCGGTAACTAGGCGTACCTGGCCGCGTTTCCTGACATGTAATTCGTATTTGAACGCCGGCAGAAGACACTTCGCTCGAGCTTTCTCACTTCGCTCGTTAACTCGCGAATCGGAAAGGTGTTTGAACTTGTCCCGGTGAAAAGGGAATCTCGCGATTCAAGAAACCACTCTGGGAGGTTTTTGTGAAGAAACGTGAGCATCTCTTGACTTCGCGAATAGCAGCGGGTGAGAAATCGCATGAATCCCGCGTGTTACATGCAAAGATTCCGATCCCGAAACTTCGCGAAACGCGCGGAATTATGAAACATTGTGAAAATGGAACGCAGTCCCCGTGCAATCGCGAAAAATCTGCCGCACTCGTGAACAATCTCGCGCAGGAAAGCGGATACTCCGTGCTGCTCCCTAGGTGTTGCATTCTGCTTGCTCAGAAAGTGTATTGTGCGATAATGCAAGTACTATATACACACGAAATACTGCGTAAAAAGACTGCGCCACAGACGACAAGAACGCGCAGCAACGGAATTATGTTTGTCCCTTGCGTCAGGCTCGAAAAGTTTGTGCACAATGTCATTCTGAAATTTTAGTTGATAAAATGCTTTACAATTTTTATACGAATATGTAAGTTTGGAACCATATTATTAGATTTATTGTTAAATTTGTTTAAAAATTCATGCTCAACTACTGAAGATTTCAAGTTGGTACATTAGGGCATTTTAGTTGAGAAATGTTTACAGGTGGACCGTACGCATTTATCCACTAGCATAATTATCGAGCGAAGTTTAAAATATAAAATAATATGTAAAGAAATTGATATATCATCTAATAGTATGATTTAAATTGCAATCAAAATGAGTGTAAAATATTTTTATATATGTAATATTAATGCAGTGAGAGATCAATGAAGAAGATAGATTACCTGGAACGGTTTGATTAATTAATTATTCAATGTATACTTATCTCTAATACACGTGACAGGTTCTAGTATCGTGATGAAATAATTCTAATGAAAACGTGTCCAATGTTTTTGTCTATTTTTGCCTTATATCTTTTTGTATGGAGAACACTTCGAGTTATTACAATTAAATGGATGTTCTGCTTGATAGTTCAAACCATAAATTATTTTTCAATATAATAATACTTATATATAGAAAATTATTTTAAAATGAAATTTATGTTTGAATTGTAACAATGATTGCTTCATTTAATTATGATTGGTTGATAGTGATTGTTTCAAATATGAAACGAACAATTTCAATTGTTACGTAACATGAAAAGAAATAATATTGGAGAAATAGATGTAGGAAATAAGTATTGTGGTAATTACAGATATGCAATTATTATGGATTACAAAATTTCAATACGAAACAAGTTTTTGAAAGTCTGAAATACATAAAAAATGTTAAAGCGTCGAAATTGTAAAATTTGAATAAACGCACGTGATTTTGCTAAAAATATTTCCCCTTTCTCATTCATATCAATTTCACTGCGCTCCGAATAATATAAAACTTGCTTCCAATAAACGAACAGTTTAATTACCAGCCATGACAACGGAAAAATGAACATGTTTGTAGATGAAAATTCTCCATAAAAAAATATCTGTCTGACTAATATGAATGCATTATGTATATTTTACACAATAATTGTTTCGGTACGAACTGAACGTAGTTAGTATTATATCGAAACGTAAACGAATATTTTAATCGATTTAATCGACACATTCGGTTATGGAAATATTTTTCCTTGCTGCATTGCGTTGATTGAATTTCTTTTAATGAATTAAAGCATAAAAATACTACAATTGATACTTGATAATTAAATGAGTGAGCTTTCTATGGAACGAAGTGTTCCACGCAGTAGACTTAATTATTCCGGCAAAATGCATGTGAATTAATTGTAAAATGGTATTTCCAAAAAATGCTTGAGTTACTCTATTTCGAAAAGTTTCAAATACTACATTCGTGTTTTACTAATATACATCAACGATTGGTGGAGGATAATAAAATTACATAGTTTGATACTGTAGTTGCTTGTCTGACCCATTACAGGCATATTCTCCTTAGAAACCAATTTAAAACAGCTGAAAGTGTCACACTTTAATTCAATTGCTCAATCCCTAAATGGTAACGAAAAATATTACATATATTAATTTGTTCATTTATCAAATTATCATACTGTGTCCAGTCATACAAAATATCCACATTGAATGTTCATTTTTTTTTTATTACAAAATATCGAAGCTACAATAATGACGAGCTACAAGGAACATATTTCTGTGGTTTGTCTGACCAATTATTAACCTATTCTTTCAACATCAAAGTTTCCTTACAATAGTTGGAGACTGTTCGCAGCAGGAATTTCAATCGGTTTTGTCCTGGAGTGTGCAAAAATCGTCGGAGACACGTATTTTTATGGAAATGCATGATGTCCCGTCTCTCGCCTCGGTTGCCATGCTCACAATGTAATTTCAAGTTAGAAGCCTCTCGAACTATCTACCTGTATTATATGGCCCTTATATATCTCAATGTCTTCTTCGGTTTCACGGGTATTCCCGTGAGAAGAGATTTCCAAGTAGTTACCTCGTAAGACGGCTGAAAAGTAGATTATGTTAATCCTGCCCCGTCCCGGAACTCGATTACCTCTCGCTACGCCCTCAAACCCAACGCTTTGAGCTCCGATGTTATTATTATCTGCGGTGCGATTACCGTGAGCGATAGGGTTGAATTGCGTAACGACGTCGGTTGCGTAACCCTGTCGGTGTAGATCGCATAATCACCACGAAAGACTGACTCCTTCGGCAGAACTGTAGAACCTTCTGATTCAGGATCAATTCGAGCATCGATTCGTTCCACTTGAAATGCAATTTTAGCTTCTTTGAAACGTCGCAAAACGACACGCTCTCTGACTAAATCGTCCAAACAGTTCCTACGCGAGCGAAAAGTTTCAAATTATCGTGCGTGGACATTGTTTAACGGTCCTCATTTAATCCTTTGCACCCCAAACAATTTTAATTCATAAATCGAAATATTCTTTGAGCTAGAATAATTCCATTGGGCATGGTTCATTTCCTTTCGTGCATATCAAATTTATTAGTCATACTCTTTCGTGCAACGATTCAACTTTCACTGATTTTTTAAAAACAAACACAACGAGTAGATCATTCTTGAAGTAGCCAGACAATCCATAGGAACAAAATCAAAATATATTGTCACCAATATTAATGTGAATATGTTATATAATAGTGTACATATAAGACGATATATACTGGTAAAATTTAATGTTTGCTAGTTTTCAATGGTTGCCGATAAAAAAAAAAACGTGTTAAATATTTTTCAAAGAACTATAAGCTCCCATAAGTTTCCTCAAAATCGTTTTTTTGCATCTGAATATGTACCCGTGTAAGCAGAAATTTTACAGTTTAGTCTGATTCGAGTAGAACAGGCACGTATGTGGGCAGACACAAAACCAGAAATTAACCTGCCACGATTTTATAATTCCTGGTTCAATTAAATCAAGAAATCTAGTATCACTATCCAACCGCATAGAAGTACACGCAAACTTTTCGTAGATATTTGAGCAAATGAGTGAAGCACTCTTTTATGAATACTGCGCCATGGTCTCCGGGAGAATATGCTACGATCAACTTTATTTAGTTTGAGTTACTCGCAGTTGGCAAAATTCTTGGCGAAGGAAAACATTCGAGGTGGAACTTCGGTTGGTTTATTTGGCCATATACACGTTACTGTGCACACATAGTCGTTCAGTCACGAAATTCACAATCTCGCGACGAGAAAAACGCGAAAAACAAACGTGGTTTATTGTTTCACGGTTCTACCAACACCTCGACCCCTTAGGAAATAACGATTCGAGACATTTTGCGAGTTGAAAGGATGCACGAAATCGACTTTCCGCAAGCGAAGACTCAACACAATATCGTAAAGAACGTCTAAATATAAACAAATGTCATGCAAACAATCGTGATTTCACTCTGCAACGAACGCGCAAGAAGCTAATAAATTCAAGTCCTTTATAGCGTCCGGCACGAATCTCGAACATCCTCTCGTAAATTGCATTTCCATAGGTATCGCATAACATCATTAAAACTCTTTTCTCCCTCCTCCCGCCGGGGGGTCAAATCTGATTAGCATTTTATTTCGCTGGTCGTGTAAATTTCGGGATCGATTCAGTGGTGGCTCGTTCGCTCCGTTAACCGTTCTCGGAATGGTCTTAATGTTCCCCTTACGGTTCTTATTTATCCATTAGAGTCGGCGCATAAAGGTTTAATTAAATGATTGCGTGAGCGATTGCACCGATAATATTCTTTTATCTGTTCGATCGTTATGATGCCCGTATATTGTTCTCTGCTCGCCGCATATCCGTGGCCGAACTATACCTAAAAATACATTATCGTCGTGCATCAATGCAGCAGTTAACTAAAATAATGGACTTTCTAGCAATCATTTATCAAACATCGTAAGTCATGGCTGCGACTCTGTGTGTGCGAAAGAACACACCGAAACCTTCAGAATAGGCACTTTTCTCACGTGCTACTTCGTTTTCGATGTTGAAATTTATCGATTACTCGTTTTGTAGAATGCATGTCTGACCATTGCTCGCTGCTTCTACTTGCTGGGAATATTCAGCATTATATTTTTCATTTATCGAATTATCATACTGTGAAAATATCTACGTTGAATGTTCATTTTTTTAATTACTAAATACCGAAGCTACAACAATTTTGATGAAACTTATGGGAGCTTATAGTTCTTTGAAAAATATTTTACACGTGTTTTTCTTAACCATCCACTTTAAAGGGGTGAAAACAGCCCTCAAAGTTGAGGTATTTTTGAGATATCTCGGAAACCAGAGGTGGAAAAAATTTGAATTTTATTTTAAATTGTGTTTTTCAATGGAAAATGTAGTCGCGTAAGAAAATATTAACAAAAGTCTTATGTTTAAACAATAAAGCTATAAACTCCCATACGTTTCATCAAAATCGAATTTTCGCCGATAAACGAACATAATAATTAACGGAATTGAATTTTAAACGTGTTTATAGATATAGGCAGGCCTATTTTATTTAGAAGAGTAAAGAAATTGTTTAAAATATTCTATTTGTATATAACGATTGCGTATGTGTACGCATAAATCGATAAATAAAACCAAATCTGAATAAATCGATTTTCAGTGTAAAGTCTGATCAATGCTAAAGCCATTCTACTTACAAATTTTTCTTATCGGACTCTCCTACGCTCTGAGACGTTCAACTTCGTGTCTAAATGCCATAATACATCTTCGCGGTGTACATTGTTCTAAAGGATTGTCCTAATAGCCTTCACCTAGTTCAACAAAGGCAAAAGCTATGTTATCTTCTTTAAATTTATTGACGTACATTATTCGTTGTACACCTGTGTTACAGTTACCCTTGCTAATGCCAATGCTAATTATATTCGCCTACATTAATTATGTATGCTAACGTTATTATAGTTAATGGTGATCCATGCGGTTGCTAATAACGTCGCAGTTAACGCGACCACTTTAAAATAAACTGAAAAGAAATGTAGCCGTTTTAAATGCAAAAGGAGTTTCCGGCTGAATCCATTTTTCACGGATCGAATAAACGAATGCTCGTATTCTGAAGTATTTCGCAATTACCTGAAACAAAATCTGGCGACAGCTGATTCGTCGAACAACGTGCTCAGAGCAGTGAGAATAACGCAGATGTCACACCGTTATTTTAATGACGAATGCAACTTTATGCCAGACAAGTGGCACTCTCGGAACGTGAACAATTGTACGAACTCAGCCGTGAAGTGTTCTCAAGGAATCTGAAGGGTTTCTATGTCGGTTAAGTGGTGTTATTTCAAAACCTAGTTCAAGGTATGCTGCGTCCACAACCTTAGATTCTCAATGTACACGGTGTTCCGAAATTCTCGAATCATTTTCTAAAGACACAATTTTATTCCTCGAATATAATTTCGTAAACGAATTTGGCAAAGCACTCTCAGGTACCGGTAAACAGATTTTACACAGAGTAACTATTTCGTAAGTTGATTTTTGTGATCTTAAATGATTGTAGAAATTTTTGCTAGGATGTGCAGTTGCAGTTGTTGCAATTCAAGGAGGTCCTTCGATCCAGGCACTTACTCGGTCGGCACACGATTCGCAAAACACGTTCAAAGTCAGAAAGAAGACATGGATTAATCACAGACAATAAACAATTATACGGAGTATTATGTCAGTTATGAAAAATCATATATAGGGCTCTTATAAATTGAGTTTTATTGATCATTCATGCACAGTCTCAGTTCTAAAGTACATTACAAATGGAATAGAAAATGAGATGCAGTACTGATGCAGAGAATTTAAGGTTGTAAAATTGAATTTACTTATCTGAACGTGAACTGCAATTATTAGAACGCAAATCTACAAGTAGTGGACAATGTTAATACTTAGGGCTCTTATAATTGAGTTCTACTGACCATTCATGTATAGTCTCAGTTATAAAGTGTATGATTTTAGAAGTGGAACAGCAAAGGCGATACAAAAGTGATTGAAGCGAAGATCCTCTTCGCTGCACGATGTTTTCTTTCAATTTAAATTTGCCCACCTATCCAAATAACCATACGTTGTAGAAAACAATCCCCCCTCGCATTTATATTCTGCGTATGCTAAAAAGGTTGCATACCACCGCTCCATCGCTGAGCTGTCCGAGGATTATTCTAATGGCAGCACATTTTTCATTTACATTACCATAACTCTGAGACAGAAAGTCGTACATCAACTTTCGAGAGCCCGCTGCAAAGGGGAAACCCTCTTTTATAAGACGAAATTGAGACGAACGTGGAAAAAATTTTTTTACAGTAGATACACCTTGCTTAATTTATCAAGCTTCAAAACTTCAAAATAGAAACATACAATTTCAATTTTATCACTCTGTTTTGTAACAAAAGAGAAATTTCGAACGGTGTTCAAGGGTTCAGCTATTGAGACGTTATTCTTTAAAATGAGCACAATGTTGCTTAATTTTGTTACACGGTGTTACGAGTATTAGAAAATCGACAATTTCTCAATTTAGTCGTACCTCAATTTACCCGAGGAACACATTATAATAAAAGTTGATTTTTCGTTATTTTAAAAGAAAGATAAATCGAATGAAACAAAAATGTCAAATTGCACGACGTCAACGACGGAAGAACGAATGGTACTAATTATCTGAGACAGAAAACGAGTGGATTTTCGCGCGAGGAAATCGCGAGAGTTAGGCGATATTGTGGGAGATTATGCTAGTATCAGTTTCGAGCTTATAAAGCGCCTTTAATTAGAAGTGCTCGACTTTCATCGTTAGTTGCGCGTCCTTGGCGCCCTTTTTGGCCCCGCGAGCCATTCTCTTGCCGTTGAAAAGATCTCTTTCGGACATTTGTCTCGCAAAACCAGCACATTCAATTCCATTTATCGCGAGAAAACCCACTGATTACCGCGAAAGTCGAACTTCTCAACGGTATCAGCACGTTTCGCTTGGACTGCATTCGGCTACTTTTCTCCCAGCGAAATCGCGGCACGATAATGAGACGGAACTTTACGCGTTAATTAGCTAGGCCCGGTAATGAGCTTGGCAGCGTCGGTAACTTATACATACACCGTTATCCGCAATCTTCCTCCCGTTTAGCGTTGATACGTTACCGCGTGGAAACGGTTTAACGGCGTCGTCGTTGCGGCAAAATTTTCCCGGGAAAAAATGTATCTAAACCGTGGAGACGCGGATTAAATTCCTTTAACGAGCGATTATGAACTTCGGGGATTATCGAAGTTGCCGGGTCTGAACTTTGGATAATCCTTTTAGAGACGCGCTCTCTGCTGCCTTCTCTTTTTTACGCCGTCACTTGTTAACGGCGAAACGAAATTACTCGTTCGCCAAAAGGCCGAAGCGCGATCGTCCCAGTTTTTCCGTTGTCTATTTTTATTCGACCAGTCCTTACGTCGCCGCCGAGTCGTCGTTGAATCACTGAATTTTATGCGTTTAACGTTTAATTGTTGCAATTCAATTAACTTTCGTTCCGATGCCGGGTATTCGAGCGCACTTCGCAACGAGCCTGCGAAAGACCACTTCTTCTAGAGGTAACCTCGTTGAAATTGTTGCACCGAAAGTTCGCGGATTCGTCGCTGTGTGCTAGACACACGTTCCGTGACACATCTACCACCGGTGGTATCTATCTAATGCGCTGAAAAGATGTGATTAAAATTGTAGCATTTCAGATTTGGAAATATGAAACCGGAACTTTCAACGTAGTCACCGTCAAATCGCGTTATTGACGTCATTTTCTTGTTTCGACATCTGACAAACATTCTTACGATCCACCTGTAAGAATTTTTCAACTAAAATGCCCTAATGTAGCAACTTGAAACTTTGATCGAAATCTTCAGTAGTTGAGAATGAATTTTTAAGCAAATTTAATAATAAATCTAACAATATAGTTCCAAACTTGCCTATTCGTACAAAAATTGTTTGTCAACAATGAGCAGCTAAAGAAAATATTTTAAACCTTATACATTTTCGTAAAATGAGTATATTTTGATTGAATATTCATCAAGTACAATTTAATAGAAACAAAATCGTTCGTGCTTTCGTTAAGTCATGGCGTCCACCTATCATGTTACGTTATTATTTTCATCTATATCGTTCTTCGAAGTAATTGGAGGGACGCTCGATACTAGTTCAGATAATAGGAGCTCAGTTTTACAAGTCGGGGATTCGGCCAAAAATTTCGTTCGCATAAACGAAGGTCGGATAAATATATGAAATTCTACTGTACGCTTATCGAGATAGAGCAGACTCGCGGCATAATGTTAATGGAAACTGGTTGCGGAGTGTGTTCAGTAAATATTCGTTTATTCGCGACATCTGTGTCGCCTTAATGAAAGTAATTGATCTCTCGCGATTGCACGATCACGTTCCACGCCGCGTCCTTTCTGCCGGTGTTATTTTATTTCGCTCGATGTTTCTGTTTAATTCACGCCACTGTCGCCCATCAACCGTTTCCAATTCGTTACCTCCCCGATTAAATATCGATCGCGCTACAGAAGACCATTAAACTATTCCGAAATTCGATCATTAAAATTCAATCTGGATTTTCGTAAATAGAGCAGGCAACCTGTTCGCCGGCACTCGATGGAAAACGAACCGTCTAGAGGCCACTGATGTATCGCATTAATCGACTAATGAGAGTTAATGACCCGTTAATTGATAGAGCACGCTCTAATGTGCGGCAACGGCCGATCAATTGTTCGTCGAATAATTTTCATTTAATAATTGCCAACCGGAAATCGCTGTTTCTCGTTCAATCTTATATCCTTTCAATTTGCTCAATGGATTCACAACGAATGGAAATTAACTTAATTATTGCACGAGTTATTTACAATCATTTCGCTGACGGAATTGTCAAAATTATTGGAGATGTACCAACGATTCTGTAAACGTTACTCTGTTAGCACAAATAATAGACATCATTTGATAAATAAAATATTAACGCTTTGCTGACTGGCAATTTTACACAGAAACTATGCCATGTCACCGGCTATTATTTTGTAATTGAATATCGAAGTAAAGTAAAACATTCTAAATAAATTCCAATAAATTTTATTTATACTGAATGAAATGAAAACAAACTTTGGACATATTTTTTATATAGCTTTTAAAATATTGCGCAAAGCTTTTGCAATATTCTATATCGCCCTGAGTTTCATAAATTTAAATAGATAATGCAAGGGCAATGACGAGTTAACTCTTCGTCGGTCACCAATGTGTTAAAACCGAGTTTCCGGCCCACTAAAACTGACTATCTTGTATTACTTTATAAAAAGAACGGAAATGTATTTATTCGAATTTTTAACGATTTTTTTAAATAATACGTATCTAAAGAAATAAATGTGTCACGTAATTCCACATGAATGTATCTTTACATTTTCAACAAATATAAATTAAAAATGTCTTGGTATTTGGTCTTGAAATAATTACCGAACTGTAGGGCTTTTTTTAACCGTAGAAATACTTTGAATATATTTAAAGTAGAATTAAAATGCATTCTTGAAACGCTTTGTTTGTTCGACATTTTATAGTCAGCATTTGTTTAAAAATTATTATGGGTTTTGGTTAAAATATAGAAATTAAATTGAAGGAATGCAGGGAAACTGCAACTTGCACTGTTTGTACATATTTATACGAAGTGGAATAGGTAAGTCATAGCCAGACTCAAGTCAATAAGGAATCTTTGGTTTCATAAGTTGAAATAGATAATGCAAATGCAATGACGAGTTAACTCGTCATCGGTCACCAATGTGTTAATATAAAAAGAAAGCAGACCTGGGATCGAATAAAAACCTTCTCCCCTTTCTTTAAAAATATGAAAATGGTGTCAAGATTTTTTCCAGGCGCCGAATAACTTTTTTAAAAATTCCCGAATATGATACTAACGAATTTCATATTTCTCTGGAACTTTCACATTTTTAATAAGCATATACAGCGGAACTTATTATATACTCGAAGGAAATTTTTTCGCTGGCCACGTTCAATCCCTTCCGCGCCAGAGGCAACGGCAACTCCGAATTATCTCTGGCTTTAGAAAAAATCCCCGAAAAGTTTGCCGGGACTGGAAACAACAAGACCGGCAAAACTTCATAAATTGTCCACGCGCGTGAGCGCATAATTGAAGCTTCCGAAACCGGAGATCGCGGTCGAAAGAAACGGCAGGCGAGACGGCAGACAATAACTGCAGCTGACGTTTCATCCCCGTAGAATCTAGAATTTTGAATTAACCGGAAAGGACTCGTCGCCGTGGCGAAAACCGTTCACAATTCGATGCTGCTGCGAGTGTAGAAGCACTCCTGGAATCGCGGGAATCGGAAATTAAGGAGCGAACAGATATCGACGAAATCGAGAGGAAGCGATCCTCCGGTAGATATTGATCACGCGACACCTGCGACGATCGATAAACTCGCTTGTCGTTATCACGTGATGCCCCGAAACTGAAAAAATATAAAATAAGAAATCGTACGATGCGCGAACACGGTATTCCACCTTTCAAGAACATTCGAAAACGATTAACTTCTACAAAACTGCAGCAAACAACTCGAGTTATTCCGTAATGCCACAAGAGTTAGTTTACTAGGTAACCTGCTAATTATTTTTTTATCTTTATGTGAATTAATTTAATTTTTTTATTGCAAAGAAGAAGGTGAACAACGCAATTTTTAACGTTTTCGTGTGTGTCCGTTGCAGATCTACGTTAGGTATAACGTTTTATCGAAATCGATTAATGAGATAACTGAAATCAAAGGCTTTTGCAAATTGGGACTGCCTGAAGCTCTTTTAAATGTACGACGTCTCTCGAAATATTTTACAATTATTGTTAACATAGTTATATCCTCTCTAAATTTTGCATGTGTAATCAGGACACTTACAGCTTGCCACAGAAATAAAAGCATTACAAAATCCCTATTGTAAGTGCAGTTTTTAAAGCTCCGAACACTCGATTGGAAATCGTTCGGATACTTTCGCGGTTCGCTGTAAATCAATCGGGTAGTCGAAGTCACGGAATAAAATCGAACCATAAATACTCTCTGGCCGACGGATCGTGCGAGGTTTCCGTGATTTAATTAGATCCACAATCGCCTTGATTTGGTGTCGTCCGCGTAACCAGAGCGCTCGGCTCTAAATTCCGGAAAAACTAATCAAGATCCTTTCACGAGTCGTTGGCGAGCCGATGGCTCGGTGTGCGACCGTCGAGCTCGTTTACAGAGCATCCGTTGCCGAGGGATATTGTGTGTCCGGTGGTAGGTGTGACCGGAGGAACAATAGAAACAAGCCGGGGCCAGCTTTCGAGAGATAGATCGGCCTGCATTCGATCAGGGTCCGGTCGACCAGTTCGGTTCAATCTCGCTTGTCCCGGCCGCGCGACGCTCAACTTTATTTTCACGGATCCTCGAGCACGGTAATACTAGTTCCTTATGGTTGCGAGGCACCCTTACGGTTCGCCGGTCACCTAGGTGCGCGGCGCCGTCGACTCTCTCGAATTCAGAACGAAAGGAACAGACCGCTCAAAAGAGATAACCACCGTGCAAGTTGTCGAGAATGATCGAGGGGTACGTTCATTGTGATTCGACTCGGGCAATTCAGGCTACACTCCAGGACAAAAAGATAGCACACATTATATTTTTCCATGTTTTGTGTTAAAAGCTGATGGCAGCAAAACTCTTTCGCTTTAGCAGTCCAGCCCGCCGAAGTACCGTCACCGAATGTAACCACGCGTCAGAAATGTGCACAGTTTCTAATACGAACAGACTTATACTCTGACCATGCGTTTACAAACGTGTAGACAGAATTACAAAAGAATCGGAGACCTAAAGATTTTTCGCGATTTTAAGAAGGGGGTTACCTTCAATATTTAGCGATTTTGTGGCAATATTTGGCAAATCTTTGAAGTCGTGCCCCGGCCAAACTATTAGAGCTATCGACATGATTCAAAAACGAAAATCTTCCTCAAACCTTCCTCTTTAAGAAGAGCCCTCATTTTTTTAGGCTAGCGTTTCAGGGGACTTCAGGAAGCTATCTTTTATCAACCCCAATTTTTCCCATTTTTGCCATTGATCGCCCCGAAGATTCAAAGTCGCGCCACGGCTGCAATTCGATTCCGATCGACCTAAAATTTGGCATACACTCTGACCGCGCGTCTAGAAACGTGTAAGCAAAATTAC